>JAKEYF010000031.1:0-456729 GCA_021527775.1 Lactarius sanguifluus | reverse complement strand
TACTTAACCGCCCCTGTGGTGGCGTTACATTAAGTCAAGCTTTCACAGTGGCGACATCTAGTCGCGCCAGATCCAAGTTCCAGCCTGAGTAATCACTCAGCTTACTACCCGACGAGCTCTCCGACCGTATCAAAGGAGCAGCTGTCTGGGCAGAAATCAACGGCGTTGAAGGATACTACATCTTCAACCCCAGAAAGAAAGAGTATCACCAGATCCATTACCTAGAGGACAGACGTCTCTGGGCTTATATTGATTACTCGCCGAACAAACGAAGCTGGTATACTATCGGACCAGTACCGCTAGAGTTAAACGTTGGACCACTAAAGAGTCATAACCTGAAAGGGATTGACATTGACTCCGACCCTGATAATTCACCCAGTGTCTCCGTACCAACAACCACGTTTACCCCCTCCCTATTCGTAAATCCCCCAGACCTACCTGGTTCCCAACCCACACCCCAATCCATGTCACAGACCCATGCCTCGGCCAGCACAACCCTTACCAGCGGAGGACCAGCTCCTTCTGGTAGTGGAGGCGCTCCTAGCGGCGGCCCATCAGGTGGAGCAGTGGCTCCTAGCGGCGGAAGCGCAGCTCCTGGAGGAGGTCTCCCGGGTGGCGGCACTAGTGGAGGAAGTGCGCCAGGCGGTGGAGGAGGCGGCGCAGGTGGCGGAGGAGGCGGGGGCGGTGGAGCAGGTGGCGCTCCTATTCCCCCCATTGGAGCCGCACCAGCCGCAATCCCACCCGCACCTGGAGGACACAGACGCTTAGGAGGGAATCCACCCCCCGAGTTTAACGGAGACCGAGAAAAGAGCAAGCAGTTTATGCTTGCGTTCAACCTATACCGAGAGATGAACCCCACCGTCGACCAACTCGCTATCCCCTACCCCCGCGCGATGACCTTTCTCTCGTACATCCGCGGACCCCTTGTCGACGATTGGGTCACAGAGCAGTTCGCTTGGCTTGAGGACCAGCGAAACACAGGAGTTCTGATGACCGAGATGAACCTGTGGAACACTGTCCGCGACTGGTTTATGCAATCATACACCAATATGGCGGAACGAACGAAGGCCCGGAAGAGTTTGCAAACTCTGACCATGAAGGGCGAAGACATCGACACCTATGTGGCTACGTTTTCCAACTTAGTCCACAAAGCCGGGTATAACCCCGATGAAGCCACGACCCTGGAAATGTTCCAGGATGGACTCCCAAACCAGTTAGTAATCAACGCCACGTGCTTCCAACATCCGATCACATGGGATGATTGGAAGGCGGCTGCTCATCTACAGCAGGCTGAATATCTGGTTTTGAAGGACCGCCTGGGAAAGAACAAACCCCAGCGCAGAAAGAAGGGCAGACACAGCCGAGAGCAGTGGGTCCAGGCCCTCAATCAGAACCGAAACCCGAACGCCATGGATGTTGGACGCGCCCGAGCCTCCGTGGCACTTACCGACGGAGACCGGGCCCAGCTTCAGAAGGAGGGACGATGTTTTAGATGTCGTGCTCAGGGGCACATGTCGCATAACTGCCCACAAAAGGGAACGCGCACGGCTACGACCTCCTCCTTCGGACCCTCCTCCTTTACCCTGACTCCAGACGTATCAACTCCCACCATCACTACTGTCGCCGTATCTTCTAATCGCATACTTTCGAATGAAGAGCAGGCGGATGCGCAGATCGCAGCGATGAAGGCGCAGACCCAGGAGGTTAGAGACCTCATGGTGGACAAACTATTCAGGAAGGAGGGTTTTCCCGACGCTTGAACCCGGCGGCCTGGGCTAGAGCGTTAAATCTAAACGTGTACACTAGCAGATACCGATCCATGCGAATCCCAGTTCTGTTCAAATCTGCACACACGACGGCCGAACGACAAGTCCTAGTGGACTCGGGAGCAACCGACAATTTCATTTGTTCGACACTGCTCAAACGATTACAAATAACTACCAGAAACGTCACACACCCCATCCGCATCTGGAACGTGGATGGCACGAACAACCAAGACGGAGAGATCACGCAGTACACCGATCTCACTGTAAGAACAGGGAAGGAGACCAAGACGCTTCGCTTCCTAATCACGAATTTAGGAAGAGACGAGGTGATCCTCGGGTACCCCTGGTTCACGGCTTTTGAGCCACAGATACGATGGGGAGAGGCGACGTTGAACGAAGAGTTTCAACCGGTCGTCATTTCCAGCCTTCATCTGTCAGACGAAGCCATGCCTATGGAAGCATCCATAAGGGCGTTGGAGACATATGAACTTGACAAGGAGGCGTGGGAACAGCTCATGGACGATGAGCGGGATCCCTGCATCGCATTTCTACAAAAAACGACAACGGCCTCGGAATTAGCCCAGCGAGAGGCGGCAAAGAAGCCCGAACGCACGTTTGAAGAACTGGTACCCGTGGAGTACCGGCGTCACCATAAAGTGTTCAGTGAGGAAGCGTCCCACTGATTCCCTCCCTCACGAGTATGGGACCATGCCATCGACCTCCTCCCGAATGCCCCGCCAGCATTAGATTGTAAAGTGTACCCGCTGGTGCAAAACGAAGAGGAGGCGCTCACTACGTTCCTCACTGAGCAGCTGGCGAAGGGGTATATCAGACCCTCCAAGTCCGCTTACGCATCACCGTTCTTCTTCATCAAGAAGAAAGATGGGAAATTGAGACCCATCCAAGACTACAGGCGGTTGAATGAAATCACCGTCCGAAACCACTATCCCCTTCCCCTCATCCCCGAACTCATTGATCACATACGAGGAGCCCGATTGTTCTCCAAGCTCGACATTAGGTGGGGCTATAACAATGTATGGGTCAAACCGGGAGATGAACATAAGGCAGCGTTTAAAACGAACTGGGGACTATTCGAACCCCTGGTTATGTACTTTGGCCTTACCAACTCCCCGTCAACATTCCAGGCAATGATGGACTACATCTTCCGAGACCTCATCCTACTCGGACTTGTGATTGTCTACATGGATGACATCCTCATCGCCACTGCCCTTGACCACGCCCAACACCGGAACGTGCTACATGAGGTACTGCGCCTTTGCGAAGAGCATGACCTATATGTTAAGCCAGAAAAGTGTGAGTTCAAGGTATTAGAAATCGAATACCTCGGACTCATCATCGGGCACGGGAACGTCCAGATGGACCCCGTTAAAGTGCGGGGGGTCCTGGAGTGGCCAGCTCCAAAAAGCCTCAGAGAAGTGCAAGCCTTCCTCAGCTTCTGTAACTTCTACAGGCAGTTTATCCGGGGATTCTCCACCCTCACCCGCCCATTGCACGACCTTACAAAAAAGGACACTCCCTGGCGTTGGGACCAGGACCAGCAGGATGCGTTCGATAATATCAGACGAAGCATCAGCCGAGAACCTACGCTCCTTTTCCCTGACCTCACAAAACCATTCGAGCTCGAAGTAGATGCGTCCAACGTAGCCCTTGGGGCCGTGCTTAATCAGTTGGGACCTGATCAACGAATGCACCCGGTTGCGTTCCACTCTGAATCGCTAACGGAAGCGGAGCGCAACTACAACATCTACAACCGGGAGCTACTGGCGGTAGTTAAGGCGCTACAAGCGTGGCGCACCTACCTAGTCGGTTCCCCCCACAAAATCATTATTCACACCGACCATGCCAATCTGCAGTATTGGAAAGACCCACAAAAGATCAGCCAGCGAGTGGAACGCGAGTTTTTGGAACTATCGGAGTACAACTTCGCACTGAAGCATGTACCTGGTATAAAAAATGGTCGCGCGGACGCCCTCTCACGACGAGCTGACTATAAGGCCGACGAGGAGGACAACAACGACGTCATCGTCCTCCCCGCTGACCAATTCATATGCGCAACCCAGATGTCAATGCACGACATGGACATATGGACACAAATAGCGCAAAACATGGATGAGAAAGCCGTCCTCGTGTGGGTCGAACCCCACAACCTGAAAAAGCACCAAGGGCTCTGGTGGAAAGGAGACGCCCTCGTTGTCGTGGGCGACAACGATCTTAAACGGGGGGTAATTACCTTTTTCCACAACACGCCGAGCATGGGCCACCCAGGAATCGCAAACATGCTAGAGTTGGTGCGACGTGACTACTGGTGGCCGAATATGCGGAAGGACGTAGAAGACTACATTAAGGGCTGTGCGACGTGCCAAGCCAACAAAATCAACCCCCACCGACAAAAACCACACCTTTTCCCTATCACCACAGACCCCGATGCCGAACCATTCGAAGTCGTGACGATGGACTTCATCACGAAACTACCCCCATCGAACGGATACAACTCCATCCTCACCATTACCGACCACGATTGTTCGAAAGCGGCCATCTTCATCCTGTGTAATGAGACGATTACTGCGGAAGGAGTGGCACGGCTCTACCTTCACCACGTCTATCCACACTACGGCATCCCCCGAAAGATGATCACGGACCGAGACCTGTGCTTCACGTCGGCCTTCATGAAGGACTTGTGTAAGATGCTGGGAATCCGCCAGAACATCTCCTCCGCATACCATCCGCAGACTGATGGGCAGTTGGAGCGCACTAACCAGTGGCTGGAACAATACCTCCGCCACTGGAGTAACGTGCAACAGGATAACTGGGCGGAGGCACTTCCAGTAGCGCAATTCGCGCACAACTCGTGGCCAAACGCCACAACCAAGCATTCCCCATTCTCGCTGATCATGGGATGGGAACCCCGCACCACGTGGACATCAAAACCCACGTCAACCCCGTCTGTTGATCAACGACTGGAAGAGATGGGCGATAGACGCCAGCATGCGCAAGACTGCATCAAGCACGCGCAAGAACTTATGGCGAAGAGGGGGAAGACGCGCTTCATACCTTATATGGAAGGCGCTCAAGTATGGTTGGAGGGGACGAACCTCCGGACCTTTTACCCCACTGCAAAGCTCGCCCCGAAGTGCCACGGACCGTTCCGAATCAAGAATGTCTTATCGGCGGTCTCGTACGAACTAGATCTTCCGAAGGCGTGGAAGATACACCCCGTGTTCCATGCGAATCTCCTTACACCATATAAGGAGACGGAACTTCATGGAGCTAACTTCACGTGGCCTCCACCTGACCTTATCGAAGGAGAAGAAGAGTTCGAGGTGGAGCGCGTGTTACAATCTCGCCTTCACGGCCGAGGGCGTAAACTTCAGTTCCTGATCCAGTGGAAGGGATTTCCCATGAGTGACAGCTCGTGGGAACCACTCAATAACATTCACCATGCACCTGACCTAATCGCCGAATTCTACCGGCAAAACCCTACCGCCAAAGGGGCTGGACGAAAGATATAAAAGATGCACCCCCTTCACCCATCCTCGCCATCCATGATCATCCTCAAAAACCTGATGTCAGATACACCCGTCATCACCACTGTGCCCGCTCGCCCCCCTTCCCAAATCATTCTCGATAACTTGACTGTCCCCTCCCAAGAGGCTGGAATCCCGGACATGAACCCCGACGCTGCCTACACCCCATACTCCAGAATCATTACCCCTCCCCCGCTGCCTGAGTTCACACTCGAACCCGAGACCTCACTACCCACCGTTGCCGAACCACCTGAATCGTCAGAGTCTTCTGAGTCGACATCCCTGCCTCCACTTGTCTCGCAACCAACGCTCAGCACCCTACACCAGTCCTCGCTCCCGCTTCCCCCATTCCCACCTGGGATTGACCACGTATTCACTCCCATCCCCACTGTTGAGCTCGCTGTCCCTGACCGTTGCTATGCCCTCCTCGACGACGATGAGGACAAGTCAGGGGAACCGGGCATCCCATACTTCCTTAACAACCCCACCTCCCCACGCTTCCACCCACTCATGATTGGAGAGCCGGGAAAGAAGGAGGTGGCGCGGTACATCTATTACCGCAAAGATTACCAGGAAGTTGTAGGAACCATGGGCAAGGGGGAACCTTGCTACGTCACATTCGTCTATCTGCGTACCGTCCAAGCTAACCAACTCCCACAACACATCACGGACCAGCAGGTGGACCTATTCCACCCTCACGACCCTCGCCGCATCGTAATCAATGAGGTGATTTCCTCTCTCCACTACCCCGTGCTCCACGTGGACGTCTCCCGCTTGCGCACCTGCCTCAAAGCGCGAGACGTGCTCAAGGTGCGCCGGGACGACCTTCGCAGGCTGGAGGCCGAGGCCACGAAAGACCAGTTCCACCTCGACATGAACATGTCGAGTGTACGGAAGAGGTTGCAGTATGCCCGAATCATCCCCCTCATCAGCGACCGATACGTGGAGCTGATGTAACGCCACCACGAGCGTTAGTCCGACTTTGGACAGCGAAAGGGCGTTCACGACTTAGCAAATATCGAGTTACTAGTCACGTGACTATTCCCACGGGTACACGGCGCTTTATCGAGGCACGTGACGCGTAAGGCACCAGGACTGTGTCGAGTCACTGGGCGTATATCGATGAAGACGACTTGCTCTGAGAGACAAGTGAATTTAGGGAGCAGACGATGAGAAGAGGAAAGTGGTGATTCAAAGAAGACCAAGATGGCGTATCTTGGTCTTTGCGAGCCACTATTTATACATGTATGAGGATGCTTTAAAGCTCCTCCCGAATCCGTACGACGACTAGCGTAAGTAGCTCGAACCCTACTACAGCTATCCTAGGAATGAGTCATGCCCGTCTGGCATGTGATACTACTGTCCGCTGACTGATACGATGTGTCCGTGACTAATTACTCCCTACTAATGACGCCACAGCCAGTAAGTAGGAGTCCACTTCGCGTACCGTGACATCACCCCCTTTTCAGCTGCGACGCCCACGGCGCCGAGTCGGACCTACTCCACCCGTCCATCCTTCCTGCACCGAGGCGATGCGGTTGTGTATATCCGCCATCTCAAGCCGGAACTTGCTGTGCGCCAACTCCCCCTGCGCCATACCGAGAGCTTCGGAGAGGGCGTGAAGCCTCTGCTCGATCCTTTCAGCCTCGTGTTGGTAGGCGCGGTAACGGTGCAACTCAGCTTTAAGGGATAGGTCTTTCAAGGCATTGACCGCCTTGTCGACCCGGATTTGATGACTGACCCTGCCACTTAAGGCGTGCATCTCGGTATGTGTGTACTGGGGTTTGCCGCGCTCACGGACATGCGGCTCTGCATATAGGGGCTTGGAGTAGGTTTTGTCGCTGTCGGTAGTGAGGGCGAGCACTAGCGGGTCGGCGTTCATGATGACCTGCACGTAGGGGGCCATCGTGGTAACCCCCTGGGCGTCGGTAATGGGAAAGTGAATGAAGGTGTCTCCCCAGTTGTGGATGTATCCGGGGGGTGCGATGTGTGAGCTGCCGAGACGGCGCTTCAGAACGGTAGTGGAGTGGGGGGGCTGGTCGTCAACGACGACGTCACCCCGGTAGAGGGGGCGTCCCAACGTGTCGCACGCGTATGGAGTCTCGCGGGGGTTGTCAGAGTCGGTAGTGCTGATGATAAACGGGTGCTCAGCTGGATACCACTCTTCGAGGACCTCGGGTTGGTTGTACACCGCGCGCGCATCGTCGCGGTGAATCGGGCTCGCCTCTCGAGGATCGTGATTCTCCTTGTCGCTGCTCTCTCCAGCTGTTCCAACCTCCATGCTTCGGCCTCGAACCTCCATCCTGTCAGCGTCCGCACCTTCTTCAACAGGTCTTCCATTTCCGGCGTCGGAGTCTTCGTTCTTGACCCGGTATTCGACACGGACCGGGAGAGGTCGAGGTGAGGTAGTCGGACTGTCTCCAAGAGCTGCGCGAAGCCGATCAACTTTGGTCTGCGTGTACGGGGCGGTGTTGAGCTTTTGCCCGTCTTCACTGAGCAGCCAATAGGTGGCCGGGGCGTTGGGGTTGTCGATGTCGGTGACGGGTGCAATTCGCCCCATGGCGTCGCGGAACTCGTCATAGGTGAGGTTGTCAACGAGGTGAGGAGCAAGTGGTGCGCAAGAGGAGACGGGGGAGACAGCAGGGGACGACATAGGTGTTCGTGAGAGGAGTCCAGGTTGGAAGAATGGGGTGGACTTAGCGTCGAATAAGGTCCTTATAAGTGTTCGTCGCGTCCTCGTGTCTCCTTCAAACTCCGCCAGGGCCTCATCCGCTGACAGATCGTCCTTATTGACCCACTGATTGTCCGAGTCCGGGTAGCCTTTCCATTTCACAAGGTATTGTCGTTTCTTGCTTCTGCCGAATAGCCTGGTGTCCAAGATACGTTCGATTTTGTACTCTTCTTCGCCTCCCACAAGATCCGGTGGCGGGCGTGTGAAATTCTCTCCATGCATCGGGGTTTCGTGATAAGGCGTGAGAAGGTCGATATGAAACACAGGGTGAATGCTCCACTGTGTGGGAAGTTTCAATTGATAACTGACCGGCGATAGTACCTTGATGATTCTGAAGGGTCCATGCCGTCTTGCCGCGAGTTTTGCCGTTGGCTGATTTGTGCGCAGGTGGCGGCCCTCCAACCATACTTGGTCTCCTTCTTGGTATTTGGGCGTATCTCGGTGTTTGACCCACAAGGATTGTGCCTTCTTGATCAGGAACTGGGCTTCTTTCCGTGCTTCTCGGAATTGTTGTAACCTCGTGTTCACCTGTGGAATAGGGGACGGCTTATCCATCCAGTCAGCGCGTGGGTCGTATCCCATCATGAGCGAGAATGGGGACTTCCTTGTTGCCTCGTGTGGCCAGCTGTTGTGCGCGAATTCTGCCAGTGGTAAGAAATGCGCCCAGTTATCTTGACGCTCATTGGCCCAGAACCTGAGATATTGTTCCAGCCATTGATTGGTCCGTTCCGATTGTCCGTCGGTTCTTGGGTGATACGCCGTGGAGATGTTCTGGTAGATTCCGAGGATACGGCATAATTCGCGGGTGAACTTTGACGCGAATCGTGGATCTCGATCGCTAATAATCTTTGCCGGTAGTCCGAATCGTTTGAACACATGGATTACGTACAGGGCTGCGGTTTCCTCTGCCGTAATTTCCTCAACGCAAGGTATGAAGATTGACGCTTTGGTGCAATCGTGATCGGTTACAGTTAGTATGGAGTCATATCCTTGTGAAACCGGAAGTTTAGTGATGAAGTCCAAGGTGATGACTTCAAAGGGCTTAGCGTCGGGGATCGGCGTAATCGGTACTAAAGGTGCCCGTGTAGGTCGGTTGTTGACTTTGTGTCGTTGGCACTCCGCGCATCCCTTTACATATTCCGTGATGTGTTGCAGCATGTGTGGCCACCAGTAGTGTCGCTCGATTATTCGGAACGTTCTCTTGATTCCTGGATGACCATAGACAGGAGGGTCGTGATGGTTGTTGATGATGTCGCGCAGTTGTGAAGGTGTTCCTGTGATCACTCTTGCTCCTTGCTTGTACCATACCCCGTCGAACTTCTTGAGTTGGTGGGCGTCGACCCAAGGGATTATCTGATCTTCGTTTTGTGCGTGATCTTCTGGTACTTGTGTGACCGCCGCCTTTGCAAATACTTCGTCAGGGAGTACCACAACTTCCTCGTTGTCTCGTTCCCCTCGGTCATAGTCTGGTCGTCGGGATAGGGCGTCAGCTCGGCCGTTGTTTGTCCCTTTGATGTGATGGATCTCGAAGTCGTATTCCATCAGTTCCAGTACTTCCCGGGCTACACGTCGACTTATCTTTTGTGCGGATCTCCAGTGCGTTAGGTTGAGATGATCGGAAAAGATCTTGATTTTGTGTGGGGATCCAGCTAGCAACGGTCTCCAGTGCCTCAGGGCTTTGACGATGGCGAGGAGCTCTAAGTCGTAAATGTCATAGTTGCGCTCTGCCTCATTAAGGGTGGCGGAGTAGTATCCCACTGGGTGGCGTTTCCCGTCGTTCTTTTTCTGGAGAAGTACTGCTCCTACTGCAAAACCCGACGCATCGACTTCAAGTTCGAACTGGTCTGTAAGGTTGGGATGGGCTAGTACTGGTTCTTCGGTGACGAGTGTCTTAAGTTTTTGAAACGCGCGTTCTTCTTCGGTTCCCCATTGCCAGTCTGCGTCCTTCCTCGTGAGCTTGTTGAGTGCTCGAGCGTGTGTGGCGAAACCGCGAATGAAGAGACGGTAAAAATTGCAGAAGCCTAGGAAGGATCGAACGTCTCTGACCTTCGTTGGGCGTGGCCAGTCTTTGATGCCCGAAATTTTTACCGGGTCCATGCGAGTTACCCCCTTTTCAAGGATTACCCCCAGGTAATCCATTCGCGGTGAGTGGAAGAGGCACTTCTCCGGTTTGAAGTAGAGGTCATGATCCAACGCTACTTGGAGTACGTCGCAGACCGCGTCGATGTGCGCTTGAAGGCCCACATTTTCGTGTGTTGCAATGCCAATATCGTCCATGTACACCCGTATGATGGTGCCCAACAGTTCGTGTTTGGCAATAGTGGGCCCCAGTATCTCGTTCATCATCGTTTGGAACGTAGCCGGTGAGTTTGTGAGTCCGAAGTACATTACTAGTGGTTCGAAAAGTCCGTACCGCGTTTTAAAGGCCGCTTTTGGCTCGTCTCCTGGTTTGATGCGTATGTTGTTGTATCCCCAGCGGATGTCCAATTTGGTGTAAATGTGCCCATTTCCCAGGTCGTTAATAAGTTCTGACATGAGTGGAAGGGGGTATTGATTGCGGATCGTACACGCGTTGATCTTCCTGTAGTCTTGGACGGGGCGTAGTTTCCCATCCTTCTTTTTGATAAAGAAGAAAGATGACGCATAAGGTGATTTAGAGGGGCGAATGTATCCCATCTTCAGCTGCTCGTCGAGCCATGTCTTTAGCTGGGTTTCTTCATGTTGAGTCATGGGGTAAATTTTGCAGTCGATCGTGGTGGGTGTGCCAGGTTTAAAGTCGATTGCGTGGTCCCACGGCCTCGACGGTGGGAACCGGTGAGACGCCTCCTCACTGAATATTTTGGCGAAGCGTTGGTAAGGGGTTGGGATTACTGCAGCTACTGTGTTTGCTTAGCAGCGATGGCCAGTTCAGTGGCGGTAGTACGTAGCTGGCATTCGTCCTCTAATTCGTGGACGATATCCTCCTTTTCCTCGTCAGTGAAGGTTCGCCTAGCTGTGACTTCGTCTTCGTTGGTGGTTGCCTCGGCGATGACAGTTCGATGTTCGGTGGGATTGATGGATCGAATGACGATAGGCAGCGCGTCTTCGTGGATAGTGGCGTGCGTCCAACTGATGGTAGGTTCGTAGGTTGCGAGCCACGGGTATCCTAGTACCAGATCTTCGTCTCCTATGTCCGTGACAAGGAATCGGATGGTCCTGTGGATTCCTTTTGTCTGTACGTCTAAGTCCACAAAATGAGTGATAGACCCAGCTTTGTTTTCCGTGTTGTCTATGTTCCATATTTTCTTTGGTCGTTCCAGCGGTTGAAGTCCCAGGCCCATTCGTTTGGCGAATGCGGGTCTTATAAAGTTGTCGGTGGCTCCGGAGTCGACGAGCCCTTTTATGTCGGCCATTGAGTAACTGGTGCGAATCGAGACTGGAATTCTGAGAGATCGAAAGCGAGTCATGATTACAGAGTTACAATTTGTTGCCCTCACCCAGGCCGATGGGTTCAGGCTTCCCGAAAATCCCCTTTCTCCCACAAGTCCTGGAGAATTAGATCCTTCACTTCGTCGCTTGCCCCTCTAACTCCCTCCAGCCAGCTACTGGTGGTTTGCTGTGGTTCCGCAGTGTGGGCTACCTGAGCGCGCGGTTCTTGACTATAGTAGTCGGTTTCCATGCTTCGGCTGCTGCTGGGGCGCCATTGCTGCTGGGGTCTCTGCTTTCTGGGACGCGTGCAATTGCGTGAGAAGTGTCCGAGTCCATTACAATTGTAACAGACAACTTCCCTCATGTCCCTACGAGGGGCGTTTCTGTCTTGTCCTGGTCCTCCTCTTGGCGGGAATGGGGGGCGCGGTTGGTAGTTTCCTCGATTGGGATCTCCTACTTCTGCAAGTCGGGCGCGGGATCTATCTGCCAACGTGTCCATTGCGTTTGGATCGTATCGTGGTGCCGGGTTACGTGGCGCGTTCCATGGGGTGCCTCCAAATCGTGGAGGTGGGTTGAAGCGAGGGGGTGGTCCTCTTGGAGATGCTCTGGAGGGTATGGACATCCCCAGGCGCGCGCGAAGGTGGATATACTGCTTTTGGCGTCGAAGCGCCGTGTCCTTCCATTTAGTGAAGGTGGTGGGTCCATCGAGTTCGTAGACTTTCGTGAACAATTTGCTCGGTAGTCCGGCCGTGAAGCGATCGATGGTTTGTTGGTCATTTAGGCGATAGTCAGCCTTCCGACATAGTTGCTCGAAGTTGGTGACGTACGAATCGATGTCATCTCCCGTCATCCTGAATCCCTTGGCTAGTTCTGCTTGCGCTTGTTCTTGCTCCAGGGTGTTTGAGAACCGGTCGGCGAATCCAGCGGCCAAAGTATCCCATAGGTATTCATCATACCGGTCCCTTCCGTTTCGTACCTCCGTGTTGAGCCACTGGAGGAAACCTAACGTCCAATTTGCTACGGACACTCCCTTGATATATCCCAGGAATAGGAGGCATCTTTTGTATACATTACGCATGCTCGGCGCGTCGAAATTGAGTCCCCAGTAGGCATGCCATTGCGTGAGGAAGGACTCGTAGTCAGTTCGGTCCCCTTTAAAGATGGTAGGCGGCTCGCCTTCAAGCCTAGGTGTGGGGGCACCTGGTGCCACTGCTCCTCCCGGTATTCCTCCTCCGGGCGGCCCTCCACCTCCTGGTGGTCCTCCGCCAAATCCACCGGGGAATCCTCCATTGGGACGTCTTGGTGGTCGTCCTCCTCCTCCTGGTGGCGGGTTATCGCCTGGCGGGTCGGGTTGGTCTGGTCCTATGGCTCTAAAAATAGCCGCATCATCTGCGGTCATTCGATGTCCCGTTCCTGGGTGGATAGGGAGCAGAAGTTGTTCGGCTTCTTCTTGCGTCCTTCGGATTTCTTCTTCGACCGCTTCGTTGGTAATGGTTTCGGTGATAGTGGCCATTTCAGCTGGTGGGTTTACTTGGATGATTTCTGGTTGCAATATGGGGATAGACTCAGCTAATCTGGTCACTTCTTCCACTTCTGAATCTTCTTCCTCGGAGTGTTCGCCTTCTTCGCTAGTTTCTGAAGGTGCTGGGGTTCTTGGTTCTGACGTGCTTGGCTCTTCCTCTGGTTGTCCGTCGATGCGGCCCCACTGTTCTCTTGTGGGTAGGTTGCGTGCGTCGATATCGCAATTGTAAAGTCTTCCTGCTGGGCGTACTATGTCCCACCTGTTGTCAATTGGGTTCCACGTAATCTCTGTCCAGCAAACGTGATCGAAGTTGAACTCAACTGGTCTGAACCTGGTTGGTCCTGATGCAAAGTCGACGAAGTATCCTGTGTCTCCGCGATATTCTCTCCACCTAGCTGCTCCTAAGAATCGTGCTGGTACGTTGCGATCTCCCCTTCGTTCGAGGGAGTAAGTTTGAAAGTTGGTCCACTGGTCTCGAGTAGTGAACACCACGGTGAGGGATCTTGGTCTTAATGTAACGCCACCACGAGCGTTAGTCCGACTTTGGACAGCGAAAGGGCGTTCACGACTTAGCGAATATCGAGTTACTAGTCACGTGACTATTCCCACGGGTACACGGCGCTTTATCGAGGCACGTGACGCGTAAGGCACCAGGACTGTGTTGAGTCACTGGGCGTATATCGATGAAGACGACTTGCTCTGAGAGACAAGTGAATTTAGGGAGCAGACGATGAGAAGAGGAAAGTGGTGATTCAAAGAAGACCAAGATGGCGTATCTTGGTCTTTGCGAGCCACTATTTATACATGTATGAGGATGCTTTAAAGCTCCTCCCGAATCCGTACGACGACTAGCGTAAGTAGCTCGAACCCTACTACAGCTATCCTAGGAATGAGTCATGCCCGTCTGGCATGTGATACTACTGTCCGCTGACTGATACGATGTGTCCGTGACTAATTACTCCCTACTAATGACGCCACAGCCAGTAAGTAGGAGTCCACTTCGCGTACCGTGACAGCTGATGACGAAACCTACTCGCCCCCGCCATTCATCTGAGCTCCGCGCCGATAGTGCGGACGAGATGCCCCTACCACCACGTACTGGAGGGCCTAGCAAGATGCCACACCTTCAAGGGGAAGGCAGCACGCGTCGTCGCAGGTGTTACGAGTGTCGGTCCAAGGACCACCTCGTCAGAGATTGCCCCGAGCGAGGGCGGCGGGACGCATGCCAGTGGTGTGGCAGCCTCGCCCATCGCGTGGACGTCTGCCTCATAAGGCGACTATCCCCAATGTCCGCCCAATACGAGAATCCCATGCCGCGCACCCGCTGGTGTGGGAAGTGTCTCGACTGGAAGGCGACGCACGACGAGATCGACTGCCCGCAGTATGAGGGTTGCCGTAAGTGTGGCCGAAGAGGGCGCCATATGTTCTTACGATCTCACACCTGTCCCCGTTCCCCCTCTCCTGATCCCGCTACCGTTATCCCCAAAGAGGACTGTTACTATACTAGCGACTAGTCGAAGTCGTGGCGACTTCGAATCTGAAGGGGGGGTAATGTTACGATTTTCCCTTCCTTCCTGCTTTCCCCTCTTCCGTTTGGCGGCTCGCATTCTGTGTCAGCTTTCCATTGTACTTTTACGATACGATCCGTTTCGATCCGCACCCCGGCTCTTATCTCGCGCCTAGCGCATGACTGTTACGACGCCCCGTGGCGCGACTTCCAGAACCCGCTAACGACTTCTGATCCACGCGTCGTCCCGCGGAATTCCCTTGTTCCCTTTTCGTACTTTCCCCTTGTTAGCTCTCTAGGACCCGGATCCTAGGATCGCACCATATGTTTGTCTCTGACAAACATCGTGTACCAGTATATAAGTCGCACACTACCTAGCTTGTACGGTAGACTTGATGTAACGTCTACCACGGACGTTAGCCTGACTTAGGCTTCTCGGGGTGTGGCGAATCTAACGAGAGGGTAGAAGAGACGATTGACTCTGCTCTGTGGGTAGAACTGGGGATGCGGGAATAACTCTCCTGCTAGTCCTCGATATGCGTGGAGATCGTCTCCTTGTTGTATACCAATGGGGACAGTGTCCGACGTTTCGAGTTCGTCCCAACTAGGATGATCGATGATGTAGAGAGAGCAGTAGGGGGACGCCACGCGTTCGTTGAGATAGAAGAAGACTTTGTGATAGGTGGCGTCGAGAGGATAGTCCACTGTCCACGAAGGGAACGTTGGGATAAGTCACAGGGGACCCCTTGGTCTCGGGGGTATGCTGGACGACTCACTTAAAGGGGGAGAACCCTATAGAGCGAAGAACTGATAGTGGTATTGGAAGAAGACCAAGATGCCGTTCTTGGTCTTCGCAGTTCTCTACTTATACAGTTACGCGCGGGCTTTCAAGCGCCGCTTCAATCCGTACTAGCCAATAGCGTAAGTACCGTGAACCCTAGTACAGCTATCCTAGTATGAGTCACATTCCGAGTCATGATCCGATCCGTTATCGTACACAATCACATGCGCCGGAGCTTACCCGGCTGACTGATCTCACAAGTCCATGACGATATACTGCTGACGCGGTGTCATACCCTTGACGTCAGTGTCCACTTCCGGTCCGAACGTAACATCACCCCCTTTTCAGGATCGGGCCCCAGACCGACCACGCTCCAAGACTTCCCTTATGGTGGCTATCCTCTGTCCTTCCTCTGCTCCGGGGCGGTAAGAGTCCCTCTCGTCCTCGATACGCTTGATGGCGTTCGCGCGCTCTAGGCGCAGTACGCACTGTCGTCGGGTAATGCCGATCCTCTCGAGCTCCTCTACCTTCTTGCGCAACTCCTCCTCCTTGGCTGCGTATCCCGCCTGAAGACATCGGTAGCGGTGTATCTCCGCCGTGACCGAGAGGTCCTTCATGCCCAGGAGGGCGGCGTCTACGGACTCGCGATAACTGCTGTCCTGGTCTAAGAAGATCAGGTCGTCGTCGGTGTAAGGTGAGGGGCTTGGATGGTCGTAGTCGGGCGCGGCATGCACGGACTTCCCGTACTGTTGGTCGCTGCCCTGTCGGTAGGCGAGGACGAAGGGGTCCGCCGTAAAGACAAGCTGCGTATACCGAGCTGGGTGCAGCCGGCCCTGAGCGTCGCGGATCTGGAAGGGGATGTAATGTACTCCCCTGTTGTGCTGGTACCCGTGGGGTGGCGGAGTTTCCACCCGAGATCGGGAAACTGGACTGTGTTCCTCCGCCTGATATCGGCGGAGCGCGGGTCGAGAATTCTTCGGAGCACGCATTGGTCTCCCGTCGGTGGTGCATACCGGCGGGGTTTCGTCGTGAGTAACGGTGAGGTGATTCCCATACGTAATATGGCGGTTGAGCGGGCAATGCTCCTCCGACAAGTACCGGTCGTACTCTCGATCTTCCGGTACCGTAGTTTGGTCTTGACGGGACGGAGGTCTCGTCGGGATGTAACCTTGCGCCGAAGAGGACCGTGAATGTACGGCTGTAGGGCTTGGCGAAGGAAGAAGGGATGGGACGGGGGAACTGTGACGACTGCTTGCTGGTTGAAGGGACTCGGGAAGCGACACGGGTGATAGTGTTGCGGCGTCCTGTATGATGAGGGTTGGCTGTACTGAGATGGGGAGTAGGTCGTCGAGGACATAGTGTACTTGGACTGGGGAGTGGGACATAAGTGTGAGGGGTAGAGAGGGAAGGAGATGGGGACGTCTCTTGGGTTTTTCCTGTGCTTATATGCACTTCTCTTGCGGGGTTCGAATGTTTGAACTCCCTTATCGCTTCATCAGCGAAGACGTCATCCTTCGAGACCCATTGATTATCGGAGTCTGGGTATCCACGCCACTTCACCAAGTATTGCAATTTCCTGGTTCTGCCGAACCGCCGAGAGTCTAGAATTTTCTCGACCTCGTATTCTTCTTCTCCTCCTACCAGATCCGGTGGTGGGCGCTGATAGTTAGGGCCATGTGTGGGAGTTTCTTTGTACGGTGTCAGGAGATCTATATGAAACACGGGGTGGATGCTCCACTGTGTGGGAAGTTCTAGGCGGTAATTGACTGTGGACATCACCTGGGTGACCTTAAACGGGCCATGTCTTCTGGGCGCAAGCTTGGTGGTTGGTTGGTTGGTACGTAGGTGGCGTCCTTCTAGCCATACTAGGTCCCCCATTTGGTACTTGGGCGTATCTTTGTGTTTGATCCACCCCTGCTGCGCTTTGATCATCAGTTCCTGGGCGCGCGTTCTAGCCTCTCTGAACTGTTTCAGGCGTAGTGCTACTTGTGGGATTGGTGACGGGCGGTCTATCCAATCGGCTCGTGGGTTATACCCCATGAGGAGGTTGAAGGGGGATTCCTTTGTCGCTTCGTTAGGCCAGTTGTTGTGTGTAAATTCGGCCATAGGTAGGTATTTGGTCCAGTCGTCCTGCCGTTCGTTTACCCAGAATCTGAGGTATTGTTCCAACCATTGGTTGGTACGTTCTGATTGTCCGTCTGTTCGAGGGTGGTATGCCGTGGATATGTTTTGCTCTATCCCTAGTATTTTGCATAGCTCTCTTACGAACTTGGAGGCGAATCGGGGATCTCGGTCACTGATAATGCGCGACGGTAGTCCGAATCTGGTGAATACGTGGGTTACGTACAGGGCTGCGGTCCCTTCTGCCGTGATTTCCTCCAAACATGGGATGAATATGGCCGCCTTGGAGCAGTCGTGGTCTGTGATCGTTAATATCGAGTCGCATCCGTCCGATTGTGGTAGTTTGGTGATAAAGTCGAGCGCTATGGTTTGAAATGGGGTCGCTTCTGGTTTTGGGAATATCGGTTGTAGAGGGGCCCGCGTAGGTCGGTTGTTTACTTTGATCCTCTGGCAGTCGGCGCATCCTTTGACGTAGTCTTGGGTTTCTTGGCGTAGGCCCGGCCACCAGTAGTATCGTTCTACCATTTTGATCGTTCGGTTGATTCCCGGGTGTCCGTGTACTGGTGGGTCATGGTGTACCTGGATAATGCGCCGTCGTTCGTGTAGGTCCCCTGTTACCACGCGTCTTCCGTCTTTGTACCACGTTCCCTCGATCTTTTTGAGCTTGTGTGGGTCTACCCATCGTTTGATCGTTTGTTCTTCCTGGGTGTAGACTGGACATGTCGTTTCCATCTCCAGGACGTCGATCGTTGGTTCTGTACGCGTGGGGTTTTCCGTAGTGTCGATGATGTTTGCCCGAACGAAGATGTGGTCCGGTAGTACCGTGACGTGTTCGTTGTCATTCTCTCCCTGATCGTAGTCCGGTCGTCGTGATAGAGCATCTGCTCGGCCGTTTGCTGTGCCTTTAATGTGGTGAATTTCGACGTCATATTCTGACAGTTCTAGTACTTCCCTCGCCACTCGTCTACTGATCTTCTGCGGGGATCTCCAGTATAGCAGGTTCATGTGGTCGGAGAAGACCTTGATCTTGTGTGGTGATCCTGCGAGGTATTGTCGCCAGTTGCGTAGGGCTTTCACAATTGCGAGGAGTTCTAGGTCGTAGATGTCGTAGTTTCTTTCAGCTGCGTTTAGGGTGTTCGAGTAAAATGCGATGGGGTGCCGTTTGTTGTCCGCGTCTCGTTGGAGGAGTACTGCTCCTACTGCGTATCCTGATGCGTCTACCTCCATTTCGAACTGTTTGTCTAGTTCCGGGTGTTTGAGTACCGGTTCGCTTGTTACCAGGCTCTTGAGTTTGTCAAACGCTTGCTGTTGCTCTGTTCCCCATTGCCATTCCGTGTCTTTTCGAGTTAGTTTGTTGAGGGGTCGTGCGTGTGTGGCAAAATTTCTGATGAAGGCGCGGTAAAAGTTACAGAATCCGAGGAAGGATCGTACTTGCTTTACGGTTTTTGGGGTTGGCCATTCTTTGATGCCTGAAATTTTGACGGGGTCCATGCGGATCACCCCCTTTTCAATGATTACCCCCAGGTAATCGAGGGAGGAAGAGTGGAAGGTGCATTTTTCTGGCTTCAGGTATAGGTCGTGTTGTTCGAGTAGGTCCAATATGTCGTGTACCGCTTCGGTGTGCGCTTGTTCTGTCGAGGCGGTTGCGACCCCGATGTCATCCATGTATACTCGGATTATTGTCCCTTTGGTTTCGTGGTATTCGATGAGGGGTTTGAATATGTGGTTCATCATCGTTTGAAACGTGGAGGGGGAGTTGGTCATTCCGAAGTACATTACCAGTGGTTCGAAGAGTCCGTGTTTGGTTTTGAATGCCGCCTTTTCCTGGTCTCCGTCTTTGATCAGTATGTTGTTATACCCCCATCGTACGTCGAATTTGGAGAATATCCATCCGCCGCTTAGGTCTGCGATTAGCTCCGGTATTAGCGGGAGTGGGTATTGGTTGCGTATGGTCCATTTGTTCAGGGTTCGATAGTCCTGTACCGGGCGTAGTTTTCCGTCCTTCTTTTTGACGAAGAAGAAAGGAGATGCGTACGGAGATTTAGAGGGTCGTATGTATCCTTTTGCCAATTGTTCGTCCAAGAATTCTTTTAGCGCTTTGTCCTCTGCCTGGTTCACCGGGTATATTTTGCAGTCGATTGAGTCCGGTGCGTCAGGTTTGAAGTCTATAGCGTGGTCCCATGGTCGGGAAGGGGGGAATCTGTGGGATTCCTCTTCGCTGAATACTTTGGCATGTCTTTGGTATTCTGATGGTATTTCCTTTTTCTCCGTGTATTGCTGTGCCGATATTGCCATTTCTGTCGCGGTGGTTCGTAGGTGTGCGGGAAGTGACTCTTCTTCCAGTTCTTGATATATTTGGTTGTTAGTGTTATCCGTGTACTGGGTGATGAGTCGTCGTATTTCGACTAGGTTATTGCGTCGGGGGTTCGTTGTTCGCAATATGATGGGGTATTGTTTGGTGTCCAGAGTAGCCGTTGCCCATTGAATTCTTGGTTGGAACATGGCTAGCCAAGGATACCCAAGTATGAGGTCTTCTCCTCCGACGTTGGTTACCAAGAACCTAATATCCTTCTGTTTCCCGTCAGTCTGGATGTTCAGGTCTATGTAATGGGTGATTTTCCCCCCTTTATTGTGTGTTCCATCGATATTCCAGATGTTTCGGGGGCGTTCTAGTTCTTTGGTTCCCAGGCGCATTCTTTTGATGAAGTCCGGGTGTATGAAGTTGTCTGTTGCCCCGGAGTCGACTAGTGCTTTCTTTTCGGCCATGAAGTAACTCGTGCGGATCGAAACTGGGACATGCATAGATCGATAGCGCGTTATGAACGATGAGTTACAATTGACTGCCCTCACCCAGGCCGTTGGGTTCAGGCGTCCTGAAAATCCGGATTCCCTGCCATATTCCTGGCGAACATTTCTCTTCCTTCCTCCTCTAGGTTTGCGATCCTGCCCATTATATCCTCTACTCGTTGCTGGGAGGTGGTACCGCTGTTTGCCGGTTCGTCGAGGTTAATGAGCGGTTCCCCTGCGACGCTCTGTGGAGCAGAGGGTACTTCCTCGATATAGGCGGTTCTTCCTTGGAGCGTCCCGCGGTTGCGCGGTTGGCGTGGCTGTGTGCATTCTCGTGAGAAGTGACCTTTCTGGTTGCAGTTATAGCAGGTGACGTCCCTGCTGTTGAATATTCCTCGTCCTCCACGTCCTCTGCTCAGGAACCCTCCTCGGGGTGCAAACGGTGGTCGTCCTTGAGTGTAATCTCTCCACTCTTGGGGGTTGTTCGGGTTTGCTTCTTCTGATCCTGCGACCCTAGCGCGGATTCTTCCTGGGGTAGTGTCCATCGCGTCTGGGTGGCTGCGATATTGCTGCCATCCCTGCTGCTTTGTGGGAGGTTGGAAGCGCGCTGGTTGCCCTTGTTTGGGGCGTGCGTTGTTTTGTGGTTGCCTTCCGAACCCGTCTGTTCTGGCCTTCATGTGGATGTAGCGCTTCTGTTGTTCAATGGCCGCGGTTTTCCATTGCTGGTAGGTGTGGGGACTGTGGAATTGATATGCATTTCGGTAGAGGTCTAGCGGTAGTCCCCTGGTAAATTTGTCCAGGACTAAGGGTTCATCTAGACGGTAATCAGCTTGTCGGACCAGCTTCTCGAATTTAGTGACGTAGCCGTCTATGTCTGTTCCTGTCATTCTGAACCCTCTGTCCAGCTCTAGTCTGGCCCTTTCTTGTTCCATGTTGTCGCGGAATTGTCTTTTGAAGGCAAGTTCTACTCCTGCCCACAGCCATGTGTCGTACCGGTCTATGTGTCTGTCGAGCCATTTCTGGGTTTCTGTGGTCCATTCGTCGACTAGTGGTCCTTGGATGTAGGTGAGGAACATCATTGCTTTGACATAGGGGATTTGTAGGCTTCGGTTTGCGAAGTTGACTCCTACGTATCGTTTCCATTGCGTGAGGAACGCTTCTGCTTTGTCGCGGTCTCCTGTGAACACCATTGGTTCCTTTCCTATGAACTTGTCAGTGGTTGCGTTGTTTGGGATCTGAGCGGTGTTGATGGGTTGTCCTCCGTCGTCTCCTCCTCCTCCTCCTTCTCCGTGGTTTCCATCTTCTGGATCTCCTCCCGGAGGTCCCTGATTTTCTGGTTCTTTGAACAATGCTGTTCTGGCGTGGGTCTCTTGAGTGATTGTTTGAGACATGTTGGTAGGGATGGACTTAGCGATTTCCTCTAGGGTGGTTTCCTCTGTCTCGTCTTTGATGATCCGAATTTCTTCGGGGTTGCTTGCAAGTGAGGGAGACGGTGCTGGGGTTTTGGGTGTGGGAGATCTGGCTGGTTCTTCTTCTTGTCCGTCGATAGTACCCCACTGGTCTCTGGTTACTACGTTGTTAACTGTGATGTCGAGGTTGAGACTGGAGGTTGCGGGTCGTGTTATTTGGTATTTGTTGTGGAGGTCGTCCCACTTGATTTCGGTCCAACAGGTGTTTTCGAAGTTGAACTCTACTGGGATGATTTGTTGCTGGTTCTGCCGGTTATAGTAGTAGGTGACGTAGCCTGGGTCTTCCGCGTCGTCTTTCCAAAACGCGGATTGTAGGTATCTTTTGGGTACGTTCCGTTCTCCTCTTCTGTCGATGTGGTAGGGTCTGAATGGTACCCAGTAGTCTTTGGTTGTCTGGAGATTGGCCACGGTGGATCTTGGTCTTAATGTAACGTCTACCACGGACGTTAGCCTGACTTAGGCTTCTCGGGGTGTGGCGAATCTAACGAGAGGGTAGAAGAGACGATTGACTCTGCTCTGTGGGTAGAACTGGGGATGCGGGAATAACTCTCCTGCTAGTCCTCGATATGTGTGGAGATCGTCTCCTTGTTGTATACCAATGGGGACAGTGTCCGACGTTTCGAGTTCGTCCCAACTAGGATGATCGATGATGTAGAGAGAGCAGTAGGGGGACGCCACGCGTTTGTTGAGATAGAAGAAGACTTTGTGATAGGTGGCGTCGAGAGGATAGTCCACTGTCCACGAAGGGAACGTTGGGATAAGTCACAGGGGACCCCTTGGTCTCGGGGGTATGCTGGACGACTCACTTAAAGGGGGAGAACCCTATAGAGCGAAGAACTGATAGTGGTATTGGAAGAAGACCAAGATGCCGTTCTTGGTCTTCGCAGTTCTCTACTTATACAGTTACGCGCGGGCTTTCAAGCGCCGCTTCAATCCGTACTAGCCAATAGCGTAAGTACCGTGAACCCTAGTACAGCTATCCTAGTATGAGTCACATTCCGAGTCATGATCCGATCCGTTATCGTACACAATCACATGCGCCGGAGCTTACCCGGCTGACTGATCTCACAAGTCCATGACGATATACTGCTGACGCGGTGTCATACCCTTGACGTCAGTGTCCACTTCCGGTCCGAACGTAACACTTGACTTCTTGTGTAATACCACACCGCTGTCCATTTCTCACGAACGATCCCTTGAGTCGCACTTTCGCTTGACTCCCCCTTTTTGCTCGCCGTTGCGTTTGAGCCTATCCCTGCTATTACCCTTGTGTCCATGGAGGCCAAGTGCCACTGGTACTTGTTCACCATCGAACTAAGTCGTAACTGACTTACTCCTGTCCCGTTACCGCCCGTGACTTAGCTGAAGTACACGTCGTACTTAACGCCCCTGTGGTGGCGTTACACACGGCACAGAGAGTGAGGCTATAACTTATATGCATTTTTGTTACAACGAACAGCATAGAGAGGGGCACCAAAACAGGTTGGCTAAGGCCACTAGACCCGCGGAGTTAGACAGCGTATGGTCGAGCCATACCAGCGTCCTGGGAGATCCGCCATGATGCACTGGACTTTCCATAACAAGGGGGGTGCAGAACCAGAATCCCGCACCGGGGGTAGGGTAGGGGGGGGGTATTCAAGGCCGCAAAAAAAAAAGTTTGACATGGGCGCTTTTGTGGGCGTCTATCTCAATGGTGCCTTCTCGTCTTGCGACACCCTTTGCCAAGCTCTTTGCACGAACTGAAAGCAGTGTCTGTACTTCCCTTACTGTAAGGCTGACCAATGGTTTGATGTTCAAGCTTCAAGCTAGCTTCAAGGCCCATGACTTTGCACTACTCATTCTCAATCCTTGGTGGCATCTCATGCGTACTGAAACCTGATACTTGCCATCGCCCATAGACCACCACCGCCCATATTCACCTTGCAAGTAGCTCACCAGCCCCTTGTACCCAGGCTGCACGTCCTCGCGCCTTGTATCACCTTTGTCCCTCTCCGTCCTCAGTGTATTGCCGATTCGCCCTCGGTACCAGCCCCTTTGAAGCTGTCAAGATGCTCCGCTCCGTAACCATCGATCACTTCGGCCACACCGTCCCTTTGTCTCTGTGTGCGCGCCATCATTTGCCACGTCTGGTTCTTGTCTATTCCTTGCCACCTGTCTCACCTCATACCTTATGGACACATTTCGCGTTTCATTTCTGCATTCGATCTTCTCTGCTGTAAGGATCCCTCAGGCGCTGGCCGCGAAATCGTCTATTTTTGGTCTTTTCAGTCTTGGTCCGGCGTCGTGTGGCCTACTGCCATTTCGGATTCGCATTCTCACAGCGTCCCGCTTCGCTATCGATTCCCTGCTATCGATTCCCTCTCTCCTCGCTCACCTCGTGTGTACACACGCACACTCTCTGTCTCTCCCGCCCTGCCGCTCTTTACTTGTTCTACCTTCCATCGCCCATGGACTCAGACCATCCCCGCTTGTATTCGCCCATCAAGATACTCCCCAGCCCCTCGTACACAGGCCGCGCGTCCCCGCGCCTCGTGTCCCCTTTGTCCATCGACATCCCGTTCCCATCGCATCGCCTTCAGTGCCCATCCCTTTGAACTTGTCAAAACCCTTCGCCTTCGTCTATCACCTCGGCCACGCCGTACCTTTGTCTATGGCAGAGGCGCGGTTCGATTTTATTGTTCTCTAAATATGTCGCTAACTGATCCTTTGTAACGTAGTACGACGCGTTGTCATTACCCTCGACGCTGGCCCTTTCTGTCCCCATATCTCATTGTCTCGATTCGGCCCTTATCGCCTCGTTTCCGTTTCACCTCGATCGTCTTCGCGTTCCGTCGTTTCCTCTCCCTTACCTTACCTATTCATCCCTAGCTACCTGTCTGGGTGTTCTGCATGTATATAACCTCGCGCTATTGACTCATAAATATCAGTCTAGCTTTGTGTTTCCCCTTCTCTCTCAGCGTGATCTCGGTTCGAGTCAGGCCCGCTGCTCGGGCGCTCCTACTCAGGTCATTCGTCGTCGCCTCATCTTGCCGCCTCGGACGGCATCGCGTCTCGTCTCTCATCTCGCCCATCCACGCTTGTTCCTGCTTTCGTCCGTTCGCATTCGCACCGGCTCTCGCCATTGCGAACGCTCCGGACTCGGCCCCTCTGTACCTCTGTAACCCCTGCACAGAATCCTCTCCGCCTACGAACTCACACGGACTCGGCTCCATACACCGCGTTCGGTCCTGATTGTTTCATCCATATGCCACCCACTTTCCCTTCATTGCTACACGTTCAACTTAGTCTCAGAACACACTGTGTACGGCTCGCTTGTATATCAACCCACGCTCTTGACTCGGTAATGGATGGTGTGTTTTCCCCTCTCTGTTTCATGCTAGTGTGACCCAGTTCGAAGTTAGGCCCTACCGCAGGCACTGGCATCCAACTCGTTGCTGTCTCTGTCTCGCCACCATGGATGACATCTTCTCTTGTTTTGTTTTGTTTTACCCTGCTCTCACTCCTGTTCTTGCCCTTGTCCTGTGTTCACACCAGCCTTTGCTAACGCGATCGTTCTGGATTTACCTTTTTTTTTGTTGTCTTTCCTCACTAACCCCTGCAGAATCCGCCCCACCTTCGAATCCATGGCTCCATACAACGCTTCCCCTGCTCCCCTGCTAGCTAATTCACCCTCTTTCCTTAGTGTACTTTCCCTTAGTTTATAGTTCATATTTTACGCTTTGGACAATAATACAGACTTCGCCTCTCAGATTTCGGACTTTAGAGCTCAGTGTAGCTCATCCCTTGCATCCCCCAGCGTGCCACATTCACGCGCGGCCTTAGCAATTCGAACCTGATGCGTTCCCGACCCAGGCGGCAACCGATACAAAGTTTCGCGCCACGCGGAAGCGTGCATGACTGTTTTCAACCACTTGCAACCACCAACTCAGCAGGGCTCCATGTAGCCCACCATTTCTGTTCCCGACTTCGCCGCATGCCTGCGCAGCCTTAGCCCTTTGACAAAGATGCGTCCATGATCATCATGGGCTCATCTACGACATGTCGCGCCCTGCGGAGGCCTGCAGACTGCTTGCGACACGTCACACTCCCCAAATCCTGTGCACATCTTGGAACATTCATTTTTTGTCTTTGTTTTAGTTACAAGCAGGTTCAAGCAGGTCATTTCTTTTTTAAAAAGGAGCCCCGTATCGAAAAAAAAAAAAAAGAAACATATGTGGGAGAAATATACCATAATAGGAAGGTGCGGGTAGGGGGTGGTTCGGCTCCTATCAAAAAACAAAAGTTTGACCCCCAGTATTTTTTTTTGATCCCGCCCCCCCCTTGTTCCATAATGATCAAGCAGCTTCGTGGAGTCTGCGCGCTCAGGCTGTGCCAAAATAGAAGACATAGATAACCGCAACCGGCGTTAGTACGGAGAAGGTTCGGTAAATTTCGATACTGCATCCGCCGGTGTATGCTGCAGTCGTGGATGGGCATGTTGTATTAACATCCCATCAGTGAGTGGGAAGGCGATGCATTCATTGGATGTAGTGATGACCCACCCAAACCAGAACCATGGAACCATGTTATGATAGATCCACCGGAAGTCGTTAACACGAGCTGTACAGATCATGACTTGGAAGACGATGATGTGGCGATATGAGTGTGAGAGTGCATTCAAGTTCGCATGCCGTCTAGAGCTGTATCTCGTCCGGAATTTCTAAGAACCTAGGACCGGGCGAGTCTGATGGAACAGATTTGATATTTTATTACTAATAGTGGCAACCTGAACCCTAGTATATACGTAGGATGCAATGCGTAGGACAACGAGGAACTGGAATTCTTGGTTTCGTTATGCAAGTTTCCGGGGTTCCAGCTTCGCGGGTCGGCGGGGTACCAGACGGACCGAGCCTTCGACCGAGCGTAGTGCCAGGAGAGAAGCAGGAGAGAAGGCGGAAGCTGTTGAGAAGCAAGCAAGTCGCGATCATGATGATGAAACCGAAGCGCGAGAGTTATTTGGACCTACTGTATTGCTTAGGGCAACTGGACGGGTACAAACCGCAGAATCGGGAAAGCAGTGCGTGCCATATGAGTGGAAAGCAAAGAGAATAGAAACGTACTGTGATCCCACTGGCAGCGCTGTGCATCGTTAAGATCTTCTCCTGGGGCAGGGTGGTAGATACAGCGCAAAGAGATAAGTGAATAGTTTTTACAACGAACAACATATAGAAGCCTCAGGGTGTATCAAAATGGGTTGACCAAGCCCGAGGTAAGGGCCCAGACCCACACGATGTTTTTTTTGGATCTGACCCACACGGAGTTAGAGGGCGTGCGTCGAGCCATACCTTTTTCTTTTTTCTTTTTGAGCAGTTTATATCCCCGATCGAGCCATACCTTCCACACTGAGTCGAGCAGCTTCGTGGAGCCTGTGCGCTCACTGGCAAGCTGTGCCGGAATAAAAGGCATAGGCGTTGATACGGAAACGGATTGGTAGAATTCAATACTGCATCTGCCAGTGCCAATATATCCTGGCCAGTGGGCATGTTGTGTGACTTGTGTCAACATATTAACGTTTTTAGCATTCCATCAGCGGGGCCGCTGGGAAGGCGATGCATTCACTGGATGTGGTGATGACCCAAATCAGACAGCATGGAGCCGTGCTATGATACGATAGATCTGCCAGAAATCGATCATACGAGCCGTACTGCGCGTACTACAGGCTTGAAACTTCGTTAAATGCTGCAGTCACGGATCCGGATCTCGAAGAAGGATGAGGGGCATGATGAGAGGAAGAGCACCTATAAAATGACGTTTAATGACAGATTGGACACTGACACGATATGATGTATGATGGTCCAGTCAAACTCGAGGCTGTCGCCAATGTAACACAGGACCGTGGTTCAGAACCTTCAGACTCCGTCTCAGAAAGGAGGTCGCTGTGATGTGAGTCATGTGACCTCGAATGGATTCGTACACCGGGCCGTCTCCGAGTCAAGCGCCATCTCTTTCAGCCGAGGTTACAGTATTGATCTGTACTAGTATCTCGTCTGAATTTTCTAAGAAGCTAGGGCGAGTCTGATGAAACAGTGTTGGGATTCAGCCCGGAACGGACGCAGTCCGGCAAACCGAGGCAAACCGAGGCTAGACCGACATATTATATAATCGTAGTATTACCGTAGCTAAACGATTATCTAAGAATAATATCTCGGGAAGAGGAGTATACGCTCTCCTCTGGACTACCACGCTCATACATCGTTCACCTAACCGGCTGCCCGCCTCCGTAAATCTCTATAAACAGATGTGATGCCAGTGCCATTTTATAGTAGGCCTATTAGTGGCAGCCCTGCATGCGTAGGAGATGGTCGTTTTCAGGCAGTGATGCCGCTTGATGCTGCCATCACTGGCATGTCATTTGGACCATTTGAGGCTGTTGGCTTCCCCCAGTGGCCTATCGACACCTATCTACGATATACCTCTTTCGCACACCAGTACTTCCCCCTCCGGTTCCCCATACAATTGACATACACTCCGCGGTCCTCGCTCTCACGCTGACAGTGCCTCTTGCAGCGGCTACAGCAAATGCCTACTAAAGAATTCACGAGGAGCAGTGAGCTTCGTTTCCCCCATACTTGTCCTCTTGCTCTGATCTGGGCCTGCCAGTGCCCTCCGCCACTCGGCCCACTCCATTTCGCGCGCATTATTTTCGCCGCCATGTCTATTGTCGAAGACACAGTTTTTTAACAGTGATTTTTACCGACTGACAGTGTACGACGACCTTATTGTTGGAATCGTATATGGCGAGAGACAAGAAACTCCGTCTATGCTCCAGTTTCTGAGCGGTGGTGATGTGCATCACAGGCGTCTATATCGTATTCTACGTTACCTCGGTCCACATCCTCCTATGAAGTCATCTGTGCTCTCGAAGGAAGGACGACGCACGCTTACAGCAGATGGCTTTCAGGCGCGAACCAGGTTTCACTTCGTCTCGGCCTAGAATGTTCATGTTTGGAATCACGACTTTCATGTTCTCCATGGGAATCATCGCACTGGTGTTAGACAGCTCTCGGGTTTCAGCAATACCAGGCTATCACGGGTGACAATATGTGGTCTGCATATCGCACCAATGTCGTCTTTGCTGTAGAATCAACTATCACACGCCTGATGGTGCGCCTGCACGATGCTTCCATGCCATCTGCTTGACTCAACTAAAGGCTGTTCAGTATATTCTAAGCGATATCATCTGTGCGTGGCGTGCGAATGGAACAGAGACAAACATACCATCGCCATTTTTTTTGTCCTCATCCTTAGGACCACAGGTACATAAAGGGATCCCAGATAGTCGTCGTTCTGTGCTCATCAGGAACCAACGCTCGTAGCTGTTGCTGCATATGAACTGGGTCAAAACCTCTTATTCTGCTTCAGGTTCAACGTACCCTACTACGACGCTTTTGAAAGTGGAACCATCGGGGATTCGCCGGGTCCCCTAATCATGGTTGGCCAAACACTGGCAACTAATCTGGTCTCCACCGGGTTGATCGCCGAGGCCTGGTGCGTTCTTTTCACGTCCGACCTCAGACGATCATCTCTGACCATTTCGCTGGCGTAGGCAACACCGCATCTCAGTCAGGAAACATTTGGGCGAAGGAAATGGATCGGTGAAGGTCGAGAAGGTCTTCGCTCTGTTCATCGAGTCTAGTTTTATTTATTGCTACTTTTGGGTATGTCCCACTTCTAGGACCATCCATGCTCACAGAAGGGCTCACTGCGCTACTTCAGGTTATATATTTGATTTCGGCATTGGACGTGATACCCGGCTTCACTGTCATGGAGCACGTCTTATTGTTTATCTCAGTAAGTTCTGCAGCACATGTGTTCTTTATACACATTCTCCTTGGGCACTAAATAACGACTCCATGAAGGGCTTATATCCGACGCTCATAATCATCTTCGTCGCCATGCAGAAGAGCCCGATCGAATACTACTCGACCTACTCGACCGGAATGCAGTTCGCGACTGGGCCAGCACTCGAACCGACCAGGGCTGGCGATATGCGACACTTGTACCCGATTCGTCGCGAGTACGCGAGCGACTCCGATACGCACATTCCATGAAAGACCTCCGGTGATGAAAAGAGCCTGTGTCTACTGGTCACTCTCCTTGATACTGACATCATTGTATCCCCAATGCCATCATATACTGCAGAATATAAGGTTAATAAATAAAGTCACCAGTCCATATATATATTGGTATCTCTGAAAGTAATAAGCAGTTCGTTTATCGCGTTTGTCAATTTCACTCCTCATCTTCCTTCTCTTCATCAATTATATTCTCCAATTTGTCAAAGTCGGGTGTCCCAAGACCCGTGACCTATAGGACCGACGGAGTCAGCCAACGTCAAAATGAAAAGACAAAAGTCTGGCGGGACGCACAGGACCCCACCCGGCGATAGCTGGGAATCCGTATTTCCTGCAAGTGTGATGTCGTTGAGGCGGGAGGCCAAAGCTGTAGAGCCAGGGGTTGAGGAAGCCGAATGTGGGTTTACCTTTCGAAAGGCGGTAGTCGTTCAGCAGCGAAATAATGCCAACCATGGTCTGTACGTCAGGCAGTCAGCTGGGTACGCGAGGGTGGACGACGGCAGAAGGAGGGGGGGTGAGAAAGACGCACGGGTGCCGAGACGCTCGTCCCATCCACCTCCTCAAATTCCCCGTCAATGGCGATCTCGAAGTCGAGCGCCTGCGCGGCGATGTCGGGTATGCAGCGCCCATAAGGACTACAAATACAAAGTAAGACTAGGTCAGGTCAGTTGGTGGCAGTGGACGAACTTAAAGAGGCCGCCGTATATGTCACCGACGTCCTGGAGGAAGAGGGGCACGGCGATATCTTGGTAGTACGGGCGTGGAAAATAGCTCGAGAAGCCGCCTCCAGAGAGAATTGCTGCGATCTCGGGGCCGTCATTTGTCGTGCCGCCGACGCTGGTGACCCATGGACCTACGAAATTGTGGTGGTGTTGTCAGTGACTTGTATCGACGTCTCTGTATCACTTTCGAAGAGAGAATAAAGAACACCATACGTACAGGATGCGGGGAACTCGGAGAGGAACTGGACACCGACTTGTCCGTTGTTGCTCTGGACCAAACAATCACCCTGGCCGACACCCCAGTCACCGCCCGAGATGACACCGACGCGCCCAAGCCAAGCTTTAGGAACTGTTCGCAAATGAGCTCTGCATATTACCTCGGGGCACTGTACTCGGGGCCGCCGTACGTCGTGCTAATTGTCGGAGGGATGGTCTCCAGATTAAGCTGATAGGCGAGCCAGTTGAGGTATGGATCTGTGGCCGTGTTTAGCCTGCCGCCTGTGCTGTAAAAGATGTTCCGTGTCGGGTAGGTCAAGGCCTCAGCGTACTGGAGGCCGAGATTAGCCTCGAAGCCGGGTCTATTCGGGTTGTACTCGCCACCATTGACCTGCGTGACAGTAAAGGTCGCGTCTTCCCCATCGGTGAGATATTCCGTCATGAAAGCCCTCAGGTCCTGCGGGCTGGGGTACTCCATAGCGTATATTGCAGTTACGATCACGTTCTGGTCCACTGTGGCTGGCGCGTAACCCACAGTATTATACAGCCAGCGCAGGTACGACGGCATGACGGATTTTTTTGCCCTACCGTGCCGTCACGAGCTCCTCCGACCCCGCCTTTGTCCGTGCCGCAGCTACCCCACAGGGGTGAATGCGCGGTATCTTCCACTGCGTGCGCGGCGAGCCGAAGAACATCGTCGGCACGACGGTTTGAATGTGCCCGTGCAGGGCATCAGGGAGCGAGTAGCTGAGCGTGCGAAGAACGGCATCGTTTACCTCGACACGCTGGTAAAGTTGGTATGAAGCGCCGAGAATAACGTTGGCTTGGGGCACGGGGACGCCGACGACCATCAGCCAAGCATAATCGTGACAGAGGAGGGAACACCATGATCCTCGAGCCAGGAGTTGACAAGGTTGGGCGTGTCTGGATGCGGAGCAAAGAGCTTAGTGACCTGCTCCATGGATAGGTGTGCGCCATATCTGCAATGGGACAGCGGCATAAATGGGTTCATGTGTGCGAAGACGGGTGGCGGAAGGACGTACTTTGCACGCCCGGGGTCACTGACATCGCGGAGCGCGTCGGCCAAGGCGTTCTCATGTTGGGGCTTCAATTCCAGATAGAGGTCAATCGTGGTATCAGCGGGCGGGTGGCCCAGGTTCTCCCAGGACTCCGGGACTGTATTCCACGAGTGTTTCACCGTCGTTCCATTCCAACATGGTGTGACGGGCGTCGAGAGGCCGTCAACGATCTCAGTAGCAATGATGGAGAGTACAGAGAGCAGGTGGTATCACCCTGGCATGATTATAGACCAGGACGATTTCTTTGGTGGAACGAGGTTATGCGGCCAGGGCAGGCTGGTTGAGAGCCCTTACGAGGTTCCAAAAAAAAAGTGGGTGTCTCCTTAAGACTAGAGCGTCGAACGCCCGCTTTTATGTCGGCTCAGTGAACTCGACAGCGGCATTGTCGAGATGGGGTAATGTCAATATGGTACTAACAATGCGGTAGGACTCGGATCGGATGACCGCGGGCAGGTCCGTCTGTACGGGACGCTGACATAATCGACGGTAAGCCTGCGAAAAAAATGGTCAGCTCTCGAATCCACTTCAACTTCCACTTTCACCTACACCTCCACCTCCATTCCCCCTCCCCGCTTGCTCTTGGACAGGCCATCCAAGCAAGCTAGAGATATATATCTTCCGTAGATTTATCTTCGTCCCCATTTAATTCAACCTCAATGTCGCACCTCGCCCCGTCAGGCAAGTGGGATGCCCGGTGAGCTGTCACTTAATATTCCTTTTCTTCCTTGAGCGTCACAATAACTGATACGCGTCCACAGCTATCTTGGCCCAGTCCCCCACGACACATCATACTATGCCAAGTGCATGCTCGGCGGTGTTCTCGCCTGTGGTCTTACCCATGCCGGAATCACACCCCTTGATGTTGCCAAATGCAACATGCAGGTAGGCATTGTGACCCCCCGTCACTATTCACGCTCACCTCGTTCCGTCAGGTGAACCCTGCCAAGTACACGGGTAGTATCAGCGGCCTGAAAACCATCATCGCTGAGGAGGGCACAAAGGGTGTCTGGAAAGGCTTCGGCCCTACTCTTATTGGATACTCTCTCCAGGGCATGTTCAAATATGGCTTGTACGAGGTCTTCAAGGATGCCTACATGAACCTTGCCGGCGAGGAAGCGTCCGAGAAGTATAAGGGTGCCATCTGGCTCGCCGGCTCGGCTAGCGCCGAGTTCTTCGCCGACATCGCGCTCTGCCCACTCGAGATGACCAAGGTCAAGATTCAGACTAGCCCCGCTGGTACTTTCCCTGTTCCCTTCGGTGCTGCCTGGTCGGAAATGGCCCGCACAAGTGCCGAGACGCGTTTCCCCTTCGGCTCCCTTGTTCCTCTATGGTCCCGTCAGGTGCGGTCCCTTTGTAAGCGCACTGCCATTATCAGTCTCAAACTCTCCCTGTAGATCCCGTACACGATGGCCAAGTTCTTCTGTTTCGAGAAGATTGTGCAGCTCTTCTATACGCGCGTCTTCACTGAACCGAAGGACAGCTACAGCAAGCCTACGCAGCTCGGCGTCACCTTCGCATCTGGTTACCTCTCCGGTATCGTTTGCGCTGTCGTCTCGCACCCCGCCGACTCGCTCGTCTCTCAGCTCGGCAAGCCACAAAATAAGGGCAAGAGTCTCGGTACAATCATCAATGAGGTCGGCTTTGGTACTCTTGCAACGAAGGGTCTCGGGACGCGTGTAGTCATGATTGGTACCCTCACTGGTACGTATAATAATAATTTTTCGCGGGGCCTACTAATTCCATCTTTGCGTGTAGGCTTCCAATGGTGGATCTACGATTCCTTTAAGGCTTCCATGGGCATGGGCACGACTGGCGGCAAGTAGACTCATACCTTAATAAAATGATCCCCTAGGTATGTGTTCACTGGTCCGTTTGGAGGTGTTGTTCTAACTGTTGACTCTAGAGGACCGTCACGATACACTCGGCCCATCATGTATGTTGATTGCCTTCGTTCCCAGTTATCTCTTCCTAGTTTGTCCCTGGCTAGTTATGTGTGATTGGTATAGATTGTGTTCACACATCCTATTATTCGTGTTGTAGTATGTGGGAGCGTGAAGATTTCAACGGCAGCCTCCAGAAAATGTGCGGGCTATCGGGCCGCATCCGGCCAGAGTGCCGCGTAAGTATGCCGCATCTTGAAAGTTGGTGACAATCCATAAAGCGATACAGTATGTCAGATCCCATAAAAACACCCGACGATCTTGTGAAAGAGTAAATCTGCCTTCATTGCGCTCAGTTTCGCAAAAAAGACAAAAGATGACCGGTCGAAAACACACAGATTCAAGAAATCGGGCGAATTCGACCGTCTCCGGCGCGAGCTCCTCGCGCAATTCCAAAGCGGAGTGCGTTCAGTGCGCCCCAAATTCTTCGCTGCAGTATGTGTTGACTGGGTTGGCGTCGTAAAATCGGGATAGGTGGGAACGGAGGCGTTCTGTGCGCGCGTGGACGACATTGCGCGGGCGCGACTCGAGGCGGAGGACAAGCTGCACCTCAAGGCGGACGATACTCTCCACCGCGAGCTGTTGCAGGAGCTCGATCGGTCAATGACCCCTGTTCTCTCTCGTACGCTAGCTGACGGGAGAGCACAGGTTTCCGCTCGTCGAGCGCGCCCTCGCTGACGTGCCTGCGCTCGCGGATCCCGAGTTCGCCGCTGGGATACGCAGGCACGCCGAGAACCTCGTACGGCGCTCTCGCGGCCTTTCCGGTACGTTCCCATTCCCACGTCGCTCTTCTGTTCGGCTGGCTGATGGTTGGCTGGTAGAGGAAGAACCGTCGCGAGTTAATGGCGCGCGGGATGAGCAGCCGCAGCAGAATGGGGCGTCGCACGATGAGGCCCCGCGCGACGAAGGGATGGAAATATCGGATGGGTGATTGGGACCTGAGATCTGAGTTGCTAGGCTACCCCTCGTTCCAGCGGTTCTGGAAAGGGCTCTTCGGTCGCGCTATGCGCAGTTCAACTATCATTTCTTTTTGTGCTTCACTGTAACGCCGCTGGCAGCGAAGCCGACAATCGCTCAGACAAGAGAGCGTCTCTAGTAGAGCTCCCCGAAGTCACAATCGAGGGAATTGTAAGTCCAGAGTAAGTCACGATTCACTTTTTCTGGTCACCGATGCGGTACACGCTCCTTATCTTACTCCCATCGCTGGTCGGCTGGGTCATCGATGCGTGCTAACATTTTCACCTGGTCATCGGTGGACCCTGTGGCCTGCTCTCTCCGGTAAGCAGGTACCAGGGGTGTGATTATGGGACCCGCGTCAGGAATACTGTAGAGCTACAAGACGCGACGTTACTACCAAATACTCTTACTATATCGTCTTCCTGGCCGGACACGCAACGCAACGTCGTGTCACGGTTTACTAGAGCCGCGGGTAGTAAATAACAGAAGAATGCCTGATTTCGGGGTCATCAAGGCTGAAGTGGAAGGATGGTGCGATGACTCGAAGACCAGATCCTACTGATAGAAGGTCTTTTACGCGCCGAAATGGCACATAAGTGGAACGGAGAACGCCTTCATCGCTCCCTTTCATCAACGATGGATTTTCTTCGGTTCTCTTTCGGCCTCCTTGAACGTGACCGGGTGGGGGCTCCACTTAGCCTTGGGGAGCACCATGGTCGTATTTGAGCGCCCGAAATCACATAGATCCCGTAGAGGACAACGATGGCGTGTCCATATCTGGTCCTCGTTTCGGGCTGTGAGCACCGGCACTGGTGTCGGTATCGAAGTTTTGGATAACGTGGAGCGGCCGTTGGTTTAAGGCAACGATGTCCGTGTCGGAATTCCGGGATACGTGCGGTGATGGCGGCGGTTTGTCGATTTGGACACTGGTGGTCCCGCTGTCTTGTTGTAATTCGTCTGCGCTCCTGCTCACGCTCTCGCCACCACCGTCATTTGATCCTCCACTGGCGTTTCTACTTCTGGTGTTGGTCTCGACCGCACTACCAAACTCGACCCCACCTTCCCTGCCTGTATCGCCGTTTCCGACTGCCACATCACCCCCTGGTTCCGAGGCCCTTAAAAGTGGACCCTCCGCGGATGGGAGAATCCGCGCCGCATGGTGCTCTTGGCCATCCGTCCAGCGGCTCGGGGGTATCGGCGCGATCGCGGTCGTAGAAGCAGGAACAGGAGCGGATGTATGGATTGAGGCGGGGGCAGAAGCCGGAGGTGCAGGATTTGACGGGTATGCCTGCGTTCCAACTCTCGGCTCGGCGCTCTCGTCCACGGGCGTGTGGAAGCGCGTGCCTGGCGTAGAAAGCGACAGCGAGCCCGAGTGTGACTGCCGGGGTATGTATAGCCCGAGACCCTGCCTAGCTACCGTGGGGAGAGATGTCGGAGACCACGGCGGCCGCCCCAAATTGGGCGGTGATGGCGAGCGGCTCCGTTCTGGAGGCGGCGTGACCGGAGGCGAGGACCGCGGTGCAGACGGTACAGCAGGCACCAGCGATGTCGGCGACGAGGCGCGCGAGGAATTTAGGCGGCTCCAAGAAGCTGAGCCGTCTCTTCTCTGTACCACGACCACAGGTAAGGACACAGTACTAGTATTCTGTGCAGGTTCCGACTCGGCGGTGATCGGTGTCAGGAGGCTTGTGCTGGCCTGCATGGGCGGCGCGAATGGCTCGAGCCTAGCAGCCAACACGAACCCATATTCGGCGCTGCTACTGGAAGACGATGACGATGACGGCGATGGAGATGGTGGCTGGGCAGGAGGACTTGTTGCGCTTTCATCAAGTCTCTGTACCACCGGCGACTCCGTGCTGCCGTGCATGTTAAGAGACGACGGGGACGGTGGCAGCGAAGGAGACGAAGGGGGGCTATTACGGGGTTGCCACGACGCCCACGATCCTGCGCTGCCGCGCCTGTTAGGAGGCGGCAGAGACGGTGGCCGCGTAGACGTTGGGGCATTATCATGGGGTTGCCACGTCGCCCACGATCCCACTCCGCCGTGCCAGTTGGAAGATGACGGGGACGGTGTCCGTGCACGAGAAGTCGAGGGGTCGTCATGAAATCCCGACGCTGACCACCATCCCTCCATGTCGCGCCCATCGGAAGATGAGAGAGAAGGTCGCCGGCCTGGAGAGGTCGAGGCACCGTCATAGGGATTCTGCGCCGGCAACGAACCCACGCCGCTGCGCATGCTAGAAGATGGTGGAGACGGTGGCTGTGCGGTAATAGTCGGGGCTGCATCATGGGATCTACTTGTTCCCATGCTGTCGCGCGTGTTGGGGCCAACGGGCTCCCGGTGGTGTTGCACATTATCAATAAATTCGCCCTGTTCTGGTTCAACTGACACGTCGATATAAGATTCCTGTAGGCGGCCGCCCGGCGAATAGAGGGGCTGGGCTATCCTGTGAGCGCTATCCGTCAATTCAAGTTAGCACCGGCGCCATTAAATGAGTCACGTGTGCCTACTTTCTCCTGCTGTCGCTCCGTACCCGCTGGAAGAGGTCTGCCTCCAGTGGCTTCGCCGTAGAGTGTCGTGGGGAGGCAGGACCTAATAGGCGTGGATTAGGGGCGGCTGGCTTGGACAGCGGTTGCCTCGGATGGGTGGTAACGACGGCGAGAGACTCGGAGCTATGTGACTCAGAAGGAGCGGGCAGCAGCAACGGTTTCCGAGAAGGCTGTGCTGCGGAAAACTGGTAGTGGAGTAGCTTTCTTCTTATCCACGTCTGAGAATCGTTGAGTGTGTCAGCCAAGTCCGGGCATGTGTCTTCGTATTCAAAGAGTATTGACTGCGCCGACTGCCACAGGTTTGGCGTTCCCAGTCCCTGAACAGCCAAGGGTATGATCTTCTCTCCGATCTTGACGATGAACTGGTAAACGGACCCGGTGAGGTTGTCGATGTCTCGGAACATCACGTAAAGGTGCTGTTCCTTGAGGAACTTCAGGAGCCCAAGTAAACTTCTCTGGCTGCGTTCATTGAGTTTGCCTTGCAAGGTGCGTATTGGGACGGCGATTGTCTCTAAAGTTTCCAGTATCATGATTTGATCCGCGTCGCTCCTCTTCGGGCCCTTAATGGTATGCTTGATGAGTTGGATCACGTTGGCTACATGCCCCGATGCGATGATCCTTGGCATGAGTTCTTTCATCGTGGCTGAGCTCCACTGGTCAAGGCACTCGGTAGCCTCGTCGACATAGGCGTTGAGAGGCAGCTGGGTGGATTCCAAAGGTTTCAGTGTCCTGTGCAAGAGTTTGGCATGTAATGAAAGATAAACCAAGACGGAATCTAGCATCGATGACTCCCCATTATCTGTCTCGTTGTGCCGCAATTCAATGTCGTCGTCGAGCCAAGCCTCAGGCGGGCACATGTTCTGTTCCCAGAGGTATCTCATCATCTTCAGGTCCGCTTTTTCGGCGTCCCAATTCTGCAATTGGGCTCGCTTGCTGTCCGGCTGTGGTGAATTCATCCTCAGCGTCTCGATATGCGTTTGCGTGGACTGAGCCCAGACGGCCAAAAGGTCGTGGTTGATCTTCTCCTTGATCTTGTTCCTGACCCTAGCCCTTCGGCCGCTTCTATGCCCCTTGTCCCGTGTGCTCTCGAGATATGCGAGAAGACGTTCTACCGTCACGAGCTTCTGTTTCGTATACGCGCCGAGTTCCTCGTAATCCACCAAGAGTCTCCAAACGGCGACAGATGCGGTGCAACGCGCGTGCATCGAAATCACCGAGTCACCGACGGACCGAAGACTCATGGTGACGTCGATCACCTTTTCCGGAAAGCTGTAGCTCCATTTCCAAACGCAGTGTGAGTCGCCGTCCTGCAACGTCGCCCCCGTGTCGTCGGAGTACCAATTGGCGGTAAGAGCACGAAGGGCACTCAACCCGGAAATCGACTGGCGGCGGCGGACGTCAATGGAATCATGCGCAGGTTCGACACAGTTGACCAACAGCTCTAAGATGTGACGCGCTAGATCCTTGCGCTTTACGAGTTCGTGCATGATGACCGGAGCCCCGACGATCATTTCAGAGCGCATGAAACCCGCAATTCCCTCGATGAACGGCTCGCAGTCGCCGCGATCTATGAGTGATGAAAGCGCCCACGAAAGTGAATCGAGGTCTCGGTCTTGCGTCCCATCGCGAGTCGCAGACGCGTACTGCTCGCGGCCACGAGAAAGACTGCGCGAGTCGACGATGACGGGCCAGCCTTCCACATTAGTGAAACTGAGCGGGCGAATGGCCTGCTTGATATACCACAGCGCACTGGAGAGGGGAGTGCGATATGGACTTTGCAGGTCGTGCAGGGGGAACCAACTGAGAGAGAGGTAGAACGCCGCGATGATGACGAGGACGGAAAGGGATAAGAGCGAGAGCAAGCGGCTGGCCGAGGCGGTGATGTCGACCAAGCCGGCGATGAATAAGAACATAGCCAAATGCAAGAGCGCCGGTGCGCCCTCGACGACGGCCTTCACGCCGGAGCGCTCGATTCCTTGCAGCAGAAACGCGCGGACGCGGGCACGCTGATGCGGTGCCGCGCGTCGGCCGAGGGCTTGGGTGTACTGGCGCGCCCATTGCTGGACCAAGGTCGCGCATAGCGCACTCAAGAGGCTAGAAAGCAGACTTGAGCACCACAATGCGTTGGCGCGAAGCAAAGATGAGGAATTTGCCTGGGCGGGAGTGGAGGTGGTTCCAGGAGTTTGATTTGATTGTGTCATCTGCTGCAGGCTCCCGACTAGAAATGCTGTCACCACGGCAGAGAAAAGACCAGCCTAGAGTTGCGCTGAGCCATGCATCGACATCGCATTGTGAGACACCGGCTGACTTACGAAGATGAGTAGTCCATCCATATCAGCTTTCCAACTCTCTGCCAGTTCCTCGTCATGGCGTTCGCTCTCTGCCAGATAGACTGACCATAACTTTCCAGAGCTATCCACCGCGTACCCAGTGGTTCGTGGACTAGGGGGGCCTGGAGAACGCAAGTGAGTGAAGGAAAGAGGCCATGGGAAGCTTGAAACTACCGTTCGGAGCTTTCGTGCCATCCTTTGCAGCTTCGACGTCGACTGAGCGGACCATCACTAAGGAACCGGTTGTGAGAAGACCCGTAGTTGGACGAGAGACGCCCGTCAAGCTCTCTGCCCAATCCTTGACGACGCTCAATGCCTGATAAGGACGTCCCTTTCATTTTTGAGTTCTGTAGACATAGACTCGAATCAGGCTACGATAAGCCACGCGGTACAAGCAAGTCGGATCACCAGATGCCATTACAGTGTAGCTACCGAGTAATTGGTTGAGCAATAAAAGAGTAGCGGAGACTGATTAACGGGAGAGCGGACCGGTGCGTGGGAAGGCTGCGATTAAGCAAAGATGGGAGTGTCCGCTCACTTCCAGTCCACCACTTGTTCGGGCTCCCGGAGTACTCTCGTCTCATCGCAACAGCCTGCCCTCTAAATAAAGGGCAGGGGACTATTTCAATAGGGATCTTGTATCAACATATCCAAGGGCGCCGCATGGGAATTGTATGGACTGCTAGGGCAAAAACCGGCCCACGTATGTGCCGGTGAACGCGTGGTCCATGGAGAGCTGTAGAGCAATGGATCAGAGGTTACGGGTCAGCTGTCGTCCATTTTTGGTCGAGAGGCCGGGTTTCATTGTAAGAGACAGGTCACCGGCGATGGTACCGACCGCGGAGAGTTATTTTGCGACCCCCCCATCATCATGGCCTCGCTCTACGGGTTTGCGAAACGGCTCTACCTCGTGCGTACGATGCCATGTATTTTCCACAGTATACTGATATTATCCCCGGACGAACCGTAGGTGTTTAATCCACCTGCCCCAAAAGAGCCCACCGCATCGCCATTGCGGTTTGGGATCCTCGGTGCGGCCAGAATCGCGCCAATTGCGCTGGTTTTACCAGTGAAGAGCCATCCAGATGCAGTGGTAACGGCTGTTGCTGCCCGGGACCAAGGGCGTGCGGACGCTTTCGCGAAGAAGCACGGCATCCCAAAAGCATATGGGGGATCGGGGGCGTATCAAAGTACGTTTATCGACTTGTTCTATAAACAGTGGGATGCTAATTAAATTACGAATCGCAGAGCTGTTGGACGACCCCGAGATTGACGTCGTGTATAACCCGGTACGTTACGAACCGCCCAGTTGTGAATGTGTGACTTAGGGCGTTTATTACACAGCTGCCAAATGGCCTCCATTACGAATGGACTATGAAAGCACTCGCAGCTGGAAAACATGTCCTGCTCGAAAAGCCAAGTGCTAATACTGCCGAAGAAACGCGCAAGATGTTCGCATTCGCTCAGGAAAAAGGCCTCGTACTATTGGAGGCATTCCACTATCGGTAGGCTGCACGGGATTTCCTCGTTGCGTGGTGCTCATAGCAGTGGGAAGGTACCATCCCGCAACACGTCGCGTGAAAGCGATAATCGATAGCGGCGAGCTCGGCACGCTGACAAAGATTGAAGTCAATTTCGGGATCCCAGGCTTCTTCGTCAAGGACAGCGACATTCGGATGGTATATGACCTGGGTGGTGGCGCCATGATGGACCTGGGATGCAAGTTTCACACTCCCCCCACCCGAGGATCCTACTAAGATGTTTCCCGCAGGCTATGCCGTGTCCATCTCGCGCTATTTGGCAAATGCCAATCCGACCAAGGTCATTAGCGCAAATGCCGAAGTACTTCCGAAGTTCCCTCGAGTCGACGTCAGTACCACCGCCACGCTTGCCTTTCCCACATCTGGAGGGAGCACCACCAATGGGCCCGCGGACGGCCTCACTGCGACCCTTTTGACGCACTTCCGGCTTCCACCTCTGTTGGGGTTCCTTCCGCGTTGGCCGGATCTTTCTGTGCGTGTATCTGGGACACGTGGTATCGTTGATTTGAGCAACTTCCCTGGTCCATGGGTGCATCACAACATCACGGTTGAGAGCTCAGAACAGGAGGGTGGGCGATTGCGGAAGCGCACGGAGAAGCATTACGGCAACCTCGGATGGACAACGTGAGTATTTTCTCACCGTACACCATCTGCCTTCCGATTGTGCGCGCGCAGATACCGCTACCAAATAGAGGCATTCGTTGACAAGTTGCGCAACCGCACACCCGAGCACTGGTACGACGCCCAGGACTCCATCGCCAACTTGGAGTGGATAGAAGCCGTCTATAAAGAAGTCAGTCACCTGTTTCTCCCTGGGCAGAGACTGATACCTGTATTCTCAGACCGGGCTAGGGTCCCGTCCTCCATCAACTGCCCAGGTGCCATAACTTGAAAATTTCCACATCGGATCTTTTCATCTTTTCTCACGCCAGTTATTTGATGTAATTACGTAATATTGAATTGAGAATTGGTTGCGACGTCGACCCGCGGTGTATTCAAGCACCCATCTCATCTTGCTCTTTGTTGCCCTCTTTTCCCCCTCCCTTTTCCTTCCGCTTTTCTCCTCCGTCCTCGACCCGTGCGGCTCCCTTTTCTTCTTCCCTCTCAATGAGCCACGCACCATATCCTCCTAATAGAATGCCATCTAATGCCCCACCTCGACTTGCCTCTCACCCCTCCCATCATCCATGGCGTCAATTCGATGAAAAACCTACAGCCCTGAGCTCTCTCAGCTCAACTCTTAAGATGAGCCCAACCCGTGGCTGGCTGGCCAGCACTCCTCGGGACTCCGTGCACCACCATCATAAGAGTAGTAGTGATAAAGACGAACGAAGGGGTTTACTACAGCAACATAATATCCTTACCCATTTCAGGAAGGCGATGCGTAACATCCTCCGGTCTTCAGAAGTCCTCCCTACGACTTCAATATCGCATCGAGGTAATAGTCCTAGCAGCGCGCGACCATCCCTCACCTCCCTTTCATCTCCGACACTCCCCGCCCTCCCTTCTGCGTCGACCGCGCGCTTTGTCCTCCTCTGTGGCCTATGGTATGCCTCCTCCGCTTTATCATCCAACACGGGAAAAGCCATCATGAATCAGTTCCGTTATCCCGTCACCCTCACATTTGTGCAGTTTGGCTTTGTCGCGGGATATTGCCTGCTCTTCATGTCCCCCATTATCCGCTTTTCACGGCTCCGTCGCCCGACACGGGCTATCCTGAAGGATACGCTACCAATGGGTTGCTTCCAAGTTGGTGGCCATATCTTTTCAAGCATGGCGATATCGCGTATCCCTGTTAGCACGACGCATACTATCAAGGTACGCACTCATCCCGCTCTTTAAGTGCGCCCTCAAACGTGCGACGTTCTCCAGGCATTGTCACCTCTGTTTACTGTTGCCGCTTACGCCCTCCTATTTGGGGTGCGGTACTCTGCCAAAACATACATATCCCTCTTTCCCCTCACCGTTGGCGTCATGCTGGCTTGCTCGTTCGACATGTCAGCATCCAACTTCATCGGTTTACTGTGCGCATTTGGTTCGGCCATCGTATTCGTATCGTCGAATATCTTCTTCAAGAAGATCATGCCAACTGGTTCTTCGTCTTCACACCACAAACTTGACAAGCTGAACCTACTCTTCTATTCATCTTCAATGGCATTTCTCTTAATGGTCCCAATTTGGGTGTTTACCGACCTTCCGGTGCTCATGGCCATGCAGACGGCAGAACCAGGGCATATCAAGCACCCCGCACATGAGTCCGCTTCATCCCACTCTGTCACCTACTACACTTTCCTAAACGGGATAGTGCACTTCGCCCAAAACATTATCGCGTTTGTCATCCTCGCATCCGTATCACCTGTCACATATTCGATCGCATCACTCTTTAAACGGGTCGCCGTGATTTGCATCGCGTTAGTTTGGTTCAATCAACACGTTCACCCTTTCCAGGGCGCTGGCATCGCGCTCACCTTCTTGGGCCTTTGGATGTACAACAGCGCCAAGGGCGACATCGCGCGCGGTGAGACTCGGAGGCGTGGAGTCGAGGCCGTACGAGAAGGCGCTCTGCCCTCGACACGCACAGAAGGGCAGATCTTCGATGCAGCCGCGAATAGTCTACCCCTGCCTGCATTTGAGCGCCCACCCGCAGAGCTCAGTTCGGCGGTGTCGAGCGCTCGTGTGCCGGAGACCTTGGCTTCCCCTGTACGCTCCAAGCTGCACATACCGCCGTTGCACATCAAGATTACTGCACCCACTCCGCAGAAGGGTACGGTATTGTCGCCGCCTTATCCATCACCCCCAGCGTCTCTGGACTCACCACCACTCACGGCCGCCCTTACTGTGATGCCTACTCGCGCATAGTACTGCTCTGGTTGGTCGTACTGGTCAACCTTTTACCGATGTCGGGGCCACTTTTTGCCGGACTTCGGCTACTAGACTATCCGAAGTGGACTGCATAGATATAAAGGATTTTCATAAGGATCTCTGTCTCCATTCCATTCCTTTACTACGCACTGTCGACTATCTTATACGATTGATGGACCGAGCGGGGAGGGCGAGGGTGACGAACGTTTGGTGAACATTTGACGGCCGGGAACGAGGACCTTGTGCCGATTATTATTTTTTCTTGTTACTTTTATTCTTCTGTTCATGTTTCGGGCGGGCTTTGCTCTGTGCGTGCGTTATGCTCGTACTGTATATACCCGCGCCCTTTGAATTAGCCGGCGAATGCGGTGACCGTCTTTACCTCGCCCGTGTGACCGGCGTCTAAAAAAATACAGGATCTCGCCGCCACCATCTGTCATCTGAGGTAGCGATAACGATGCCGCCGCGTAATGGAACAGCTTGGACCTCAGACCGTATCCGCCCACAGACACACAAGCCATCGGCGCACCTCGTCGCACAAACGCCCTCAAAATCAGACAAAGGAAAGGGCAGGGCCAGCACACCAGAGCCACCACGTAGCGCCACGGTGCGCAAACTCGATGAGCTCCTTGCTGGCCTCCGCTCCTCCGCCGAGTCCACTCAATCCCAGCGCCTCAAGGACAATAGGGTGTCTTCCGCTCACGACGGGTGCTTCTGCCAAGGTACGTCTAGTTGCCCCCCTTACTCTCACCCCCCTATACTCACCCACCGCAGCACGCAAGCACGCGCTCTCCGAATACACACCGCTCTGCACCGCCTGCGGCCTCGTCCTCTGCGCGCTACACCCGCCCCACCGTCCATGCCCGCACTGCACCGCCCCGTTACTAGACCCCGCCGCGCGCGCGGCGCTGCTCGTGCAGCTCGAGGAACAGCGCGCGCATACGCTCGCTGAGGAGGCAGCGGCGCGCGGGCGCGCAGCGGAGGAGCTGCGTATGGCGGAGGGCGCGTTCCCTGCGCTGGGTGGTGCGCCGGGTGCTGGTGCTGGTGCCGGCGGGGGTGGTGCTGGTGCGCGGGTGCTCTCTCTCGTCGGGCAGCGCGTGGTGGTCGAGTCGTACCGTGCTGCGTCCGGCACGCGGTCGAAGGAGACCGCGGAGACGGGAGAGGACGCGGAGGATGGGGTGCCGCCGCGCGTGCCTCCCCCGCCGCGGGAAGTCGAGTATATACGTGTGCCGCGTGGGCCTGCGACGCGCTGGGTGGTTTCGAGGGACGGCGAGGGCGGGGCGAAGTACGTCGCGCCGCCTCCTGCGCCGCGTAGTCAATCAGACCACGCAGCGGGACGACGGGGGAAGGGAAAGGCGCGAGATGTGGTTGGTTCGTAGAGCACAGACGTGTTGTTCATTCGATTCGTTTGTTCTAAAAAGCTACCTGTATCAACAACTCCTATCTAAGGAATCTGTGCTAGGTATACGGGAAGTGGAAAGCTTGGTGGAAAGCCTGAATCGGAATTGGTTATGAGTAAGCGAGAGGGAGTTACCACACACTCACACTTATTCGATGAAAACGAAAGAAACCGTGTATAGACAATCTCAATACCTTCGAAACCTGTGAGAAGAGCTAGACTACGTAGCACCACTGGCATAACTAGGTGGCGATTCAGATACTATCCGAGTCTCCGTGTGAAGTCGTTGTATCTCGTCCCTCAAAACATTGACTTCCGACCGAAGTATCTGAACTTCGGGTGAAGATGTGACCGCGGCGGCCGCACCCCCAAGCGCATCCCTGTCGGTCCTGGCAGTTAAAGGAGAATTGGACAGCTGGTCGTCTATGGGTCGAGAACGCGGTCTGTTTGCCAGTGAGCGGAGCCGCGCAAGCTCTTTGCTCGACAGGCCGACAGGGGCGGTCACCACACGTCGCAACGGAACCGGTGGGTCCTCCGAGGAAGACGGGCGGAGTGCGAACCGTTGTGAATCCCTCTGAGGTCCTGCGTCCAGCGGTGCTACCTCGGTGAGGGTTGATCCTGTTGGATTGAATGGCGTCACTGTGGCCTGCGTGTCCTGGGACATGACTTCGAAAGATGAAGGCACGACGGAGGTGCGCCTATGACTTTGCCTCCGCCTCCGCCATACTACCAAGGCAATGGCCACAATCACGAGGAGAGCCGCAACGCCAATTAAGACGCCACGTATGGTAGTGTGTGATTTTGACGGCGTCACGGTCGTGGAATTGGCTATTAGTTTGACGGGTACTCTGAGAGAAAGTAAGCCGGAGCCTCGAAAAAAGTAGCTTTCCATAAACGAACTTGAGAGCTAATGGTGCGTACATCGCGCCCAGTGAAATTCTAAAGGGGGGTGACGTGATATTCACATTAATCGGCACTCGACAAATGCAAGTCTCGAAAACCTCACTGGGCTGTGTCAGAGAGGGCATTGTCGTTAACAGCCATCGAAATAAGGTTCGTGCGTAGATCTTGATTCGGGGTCATAGCGGCCATAAACAAGTTCCACCAAGGGTAGTTAGCCCACCCTAAAACCATATTTGTTGAGGCGACACCAAAGTGAAACCTTGTAACTCTACTGACCAGTTATGTCCGGATACAGTGAGAGGTTATAGATGAAACTACTTTGACCATTGTAGACCTGGAAATTGACTCGGACCAGTGTCAAGGAAGGCAGAAATAGCAGACACCCACGGATGATTCGACGACGCTGGTGTTTAGCCATAGATCGGGAAATAGATCGTGGCCCAATGACGACGACTTCATATCTCCGTATACTTTAAGTAGGTGTTTATCGTCTGTCAGTGCGAGGCTCCTCCATTGTGCGTAAAGATGCGACGATGTACTCTATCGACCAGTCAATTTCGTTACGCAACATCTAATAGGTCTGCACGAACGGTGTACTTTTCAAAATCGGTAGTCATGTTGACAGATAAGCTCATTTGAGACATTGCTTTGATAGCGATAATACCCTTGATTGCGAGGCCAGTTTGATTGTCGGTCGACGATCCATTCGCAGAGTACCTGCGTAGATGGTCATTCAAGTCATAGGCAATAAGAGTCATTGATAAAGATGACGCACTGATCATGGATGAACAGTGTCGAGTTAGATAAGTAATCGGCCCAGGAAGTCAGCAGATCATACTGTCCGGTGTTGTTGGTCCTTCACAGAATCACAGGTACCCAAGAGGGGCGTTTGTACGTACATATCTGCTTATCAGGCCACGATTTCCACTTGCACGAGCGTGAGCATAAGTCATGATTAACATATTCCCGGTTTCTTTACAAGGAATTGGTCAGCGATATGCGAGATCAGCCAGAGAGATGCGAACCTTCCACCCCTCGGTTATGCGGAGAATTGCTGATTGAAACATCGGGATAACTCGTCCCTTGATATTCTCGATAATCAGTGCCTTGGATCTAGTCTCTCCAGTTCCAGGACGCACCTAGATCTTGAGCAGCATACGGGTTGGTGTACTTCGGGGACGCTTGTAGTCGAAACAGAGGCTCGAGCAAGAGTCCACCTAGGTCAGGATCGATGTACATGAACGCTGGGAAAGCAAAATACATCTTTTCGACGGGATTAACTCGAACCCGGCTTCACAGGGTCAGGATCTCTTTCACTCAACGCACAAAGTTAACTCACTAACCCGCCGACAAATGTCATAAACGCCATCACATCTGACTTGTTGAGCTCACCGCTAGAGTCGGCCGCAACTGTCAGCAGAGTGTTGCCATATACTTGTGCTGTCGCACGGGACACCAAATCTCCATATAGTCCGGAGATAGGAGCAGCGTCCTGGAGTATCTTCTGGTCCAGTTTCTGGGCCCTTGAAGAGGCATTCGCGAAATCATTCATAAAGTCAGAGATCTTAGGTACGGTGTGAGACATTATCCATTGATAAATGTGGACACCGACCAATGTCCCGTCTCTAGGGTATTGGGTCTTGTAAAAAAAGCTACGTTTCTGAGGAGGAGTTCCAGATAGGTCTGTGTAATTGATGACCGGATCTGTGGTGTACCCGATAACCCAGACGATGGGACCCTGCGTCACCTGGATGGTGCCAAGGTCGCGCGACACGGCAAAAACTGTTGAGTTAGGGCTGGGGTGGTCTAGTGTTACGCCCTCCGAGTCTGCCAACACCCCATTTTTAAGGAATAAAAGACGGGTAACTGAACCGTCACCATGCTGCCGCGTGATGTTGTCACCCTGGATCGCCAGAAGTTGACGCCAACTATGAGTGGAAAAATGCAGACTGCACCAGCGGCACTGCCACTGACCTCTTTCATGACGTTATAAAGTGTACCCCATACCGTGAGATCAGTGAGCTTGTCGGCAGGCAAGGTTGGATTTTGACGTTGGACTATATAACCGATGCTTCCACGACCACCTATGATAGTATGTACCCAATAAATCTCCTGGCTTTGATTCCACCCTGCAAAGATTAAGACACAACAGAGTTGGTACGACGACAACTTCACCCACCTGGGCTGATATCCAAATATACCTGCACAGCGTGAGCTGCACCATCCAGCGATTTCGCAGTTAATGAAATGTATGATAATGGGATCGATTGCTTGACCCAGTCTCCGGGCTATAACAAAATGTGAGTAGATAGAATGGCAACAACTGGCAACGTTAAAACCTCGATTGGGTTCAAGAAGGTAAGATTGATTTGCATGGGCCCAGCTTCTGCGGTGAACATGGTCTGGGTAGGTAAAATCACCCCGCTGGTTAAGTTTACCAGGGGTATGGTACGGTTAGGCTCGGACACATATCCCACGAACAGAAAAGTTTCATTGTTGACACGGACAAGGACGACCGGGTCAAATTTCTAGAGTGCGGCAGTCAGGTCTAGTGTTGTGCTGAGCAAGGAAATAACGTGCTTTCAGACTCGGGTCCTGGTCGGGACTACGTCCACTGGAACTGAAATTGGGTATTCCCAGTGACATCACACTGGCGGTTCTCCCACCATTCGCGTCAATAAAATCCGGTGAACCCCAACAATTGAGGTAGGGTGAGCGAACTGCGAGAGGGAATACACTGGCTTCAAGTGGCTGCTGAGTTCTTCCATAATGGAACTGGGAAAACAGGTAAATTAGCAGGTGAATCATTTGCGACTATAGGCTATAGCTGGGTTCAAGTTATTCAAGTTGCCTACTAAGTTGGCTCTGGGTCGTGGTCCGTGCAGAAATCTAGTACTTATCTAGCACAGGGGGGTGTTGACTATTCGCCGTGGAGCAGCACCGTCACCGTGACAAACTTCAGTTACGACTGGTCTTATAAGTTGTATCAATGGCAACCAGAAGAGAAGAGAAGAATGAGGAATGAATAGCCACTTGGTGTTGCTCATCATGTCAACAAAGGCCGAGTGAAGGCTTCTGATTTAAAAGCGTCTCACCCTCATCAGCAAAACAAATTTAAGCACCTGCCGTTACGAACTTACGAGGATTGATTACTGGCTTCTAATCTCTATGGCGTTGTAACAAGATACTCGGACCGGAAGTGGGAGGGATGGCTTACAAGTTATAGCAGGTTTCACTGCTGAAACTGGATGAATCCTAACGTGGTTTGCGGGCCCGACCCGGCCCGAAAGCCTGCCATGTGCCAAGATCAGACCATCAGACTCCCAAGATCAGACCATCAGATGCATTAGATATCGTGCATCAGAGTCAGATTGGACTGTGCCATCAGGCCCGTCTCTTGCGCAGGTCTGACCCAGACTCGGGTCATGACAATGCTGAGAAAGGTCTACCCTTCGTAGTTCATCCACTTCATTCCAATACCTGTGCTCTCAGGCTGGTCTAGCCAGCAAACTTCGACTTGTCTCACGCGTCGGTGTCTATATGCAGGGCCTCGCTGCTTTGACAGTAATGATAACGATACCACCATGTAGTGGAACAGCTTGGAGATCATATCCACCCACCCACACAAGTCATCGGTGCACCTCGCCACATCAGTATGTTGACATGTTACTGCCAGGGATTTCCCAACTTTCTGCTTGTGCACCAGCAGGAAACCAGTGCAAGTTGGACAAGTTGGCAAGTTAAATGTAGAGCCATTCCAGAATATTGTTGAATATCATTTTTATTTGAATAAATAATAAAATAAGTTATTTTTATTGTTAATTATTAATACAGATGTTGTATATATTATTGCTCAACTTTAGTCACACAAAGTATAAAACGAAATTCATTTATTGCATAATTAAATACATAGTCTGAGGTAAAAGTGCCTTGCCCTCCCTGCCAGTCCACCATTGCCCCATCATTGTCGCTGTTGATGGCAGTGGTGGCACGCCTTGTTGGGGTCGTGCCGTGTTGGCTGTGCCGTGCTGGTTGTGCTGTGTTGGTTGTGCCGTGCTGGTTGTGCCATGTTGGTTGTGCCGTGCTGGTTGTGCCATGTTGGTTGTGCCGTGTTGGGGTTGCGCCGTGTTGAGGTCGTGTCGCAGTGGAGCCTTGTGCACGGCAGGCCGGCATGGTGGAGTGGCGGTCGCGTCATGACAGCTGGTGGTGGTGTTGGGGTGTGTCTTGTGAGTGGCGCACTGGCGTGATGGTGGCATGGCGTGGTTGGGGTGGGTCAGGGCCAGTGGCCGTTTTTCTGCATCCAGTCACATCCCCAAAAAGGAAGGTGCCAAGAACATCACATTTTTTCTGTCCTCACAAAACGGGCATCCCCGAACAGCATTCAAGCTCAGTAAACTTTACTCTTAGTAAGCACAAATAAAACACTTTCCTTTTTAAAAAAGCTATTTCCTTAATCGTACACTTTGTCTTTAGTCATCAGACTTAAATCTCATATGTTTTTTTAAGATATTCACAGAACTTAACAGAATAATAAATATATTTTTATTATCTAATTAGTCTACATCTATTTTTTGTCTAAGTCGGACTATGGTGTGCAAAAACAGGGTGCAGGCGCGGTGAACGCGGGTGCACAGAGATCGCGCCGGCCCTGCTGCGTGACATGTAGGGAGGTGGGTGGCCTCGTGCACCCCTTCCCGCGTGAATGAGGCGCCACAGGATGGGGCAACTTGCCCTTGCATGCCACCTGTCCGTGCGTACGGGGCGGGGCAGCCAAGGGGAACGGGGGCGTCGTGCCCCTCATGTGTGCCCCTTCCACACAGATGGGAAGGGTGGGGCCGGGGGTTGCGTGCCCTTGCGCACCCCTTTCCCACATGGACAGGGCGGCGTGCCCTCGTGCACACCCTTTCCACGCGAATAGGAAGGGTGGGGCCAGCGGTCACGTACCATTGTGTGCCCCTTTCCCGTGCGTACAGGGCGGCGCAGTCGAAGGGATAGTGCTTTGAGGTCCGGTCCAGTCCGGTTTTTTTACCTGATTTGGAAGGACCGGGACCAGGACCGGTTCTCAGATTTGGAGAATCCCTAAAAGACCGGACTGTAACCGGTCTTACCGGTTAACACTAGGTAGACCGTGGTCCACAGACCGGTCCAAACTAGTCCTTAACCGGACTAGCGTTGAACCGGTTGTAACCACCACTGGCCACAGCGAGATGATAACTTCAGATATATTATATCTACTCTAAACACTTACACGGCGGGCAGGAGCAGATAAGTGGAGGTTGGTGGAAGTCGAATAAGGGATCGACTAATGTCCAATATATTGACCACTAAGTTGACTTGATTGTTATTGTAAATTATATTAAGACAATAGAATAATTTGTAGACCCCTCCTTATGTGTCAGATAATTATAAATAAATTTACTCGAACAATTAGATATTAGTCACTTGATTAAGAGAGCTCCGATCATTTCCAAATCTATTTAAACTTAATTGTCAGGCACCAGCCGTCATAAACAATTAAGTTTAAATAGATTCGGAAATAATCAGAGCTCTCTTAATCAAGTGACTAATATCTAATTGTTCGAGTAAATTTATTTATAATTATCTGACACATAAGGAGGGGTCTACAAATTATTCTATTGTCTTAATATAATTTACAATAACAATCAAGTTAACTTAGTGGTCAATATATTGGACATTAATCGATCCCTTAGTTGACTATAAGCAGACCCCGCTTACCCGCTCCTGCCTGCCGTGTTATACAAACTAGCCTACAGTAGTACTATGAAATACCATGCTACTTGCCAGTCCTAGTCTCCGACGTACTCAGGGTTTTGGGGGTTGTGAAGCGTTGCTCGGTGTCGCGCAGGCCTCCGCGGAGCACGAGCTGTCGTATACAGCTCCACAGTGATCGTGGACGCATTGTTGTCGAAGGGATAGGGCCGCATGCGAGTGCGGAAAGGTCGGGAGGGTCGGGAACAGGAAGGGTAGGCCAGGGAATGAGGGTGGTCGCAAATGACCGTGCACGCTTTGGCATGGCACGAAACTTCGTATGCGTGGCCGCCCGGGTCGGAAACATGTCGGGTTGAAGTCTCTTGGGCCGCGAATGAATGTGGCATGCAGGGGAACACAAAGTGTGAGCTCCAGGGCAAAACTCCGAAATCTGAAGAGGGAAGTCTATACTATTACTTGACTGTAGTAAAGCTGGTGAATACACAGGCTATATACCAGAAAGGCCTGCCAAGTGTGCTAAAGAAATGCAACAAGAGAAGTTAGGAACAGAGATGCTAAGACGCGTAGGCTACGAATAAGGCGTAGAGCGTTGACAATTGAAGTGGTGTGTGTTGTTGTTTGTCCATATGGCGGGTTTTTGCGGGCACGCAGTTGCCGGACCGGACGACGACCTCAGCGCATTCTGAACGGCCTGAACCCCCCAAGCTAAGTTCTCCTTTTCCCCTCTTTTTAAGCCCATAACTAAATACGATTTCTTTTTTTCCTTTCTAGGTTTCAAACACGCTGGGCACCACAACACCACAACACCAACGCGCGCCCCCACGACACCGACGTAGGGCTGCGATCTTCCAACACCGACGCAGCGTTGCAGTGCCACGACACACAGACGCGGTGCCGCGCCCCCACGACACTGACGTGAGGCGGCGATCTTACGACACCGACGCAGCGTCGTCGTGCCCCCACGACACCGACGCGGTGCTGCGCCGCCACGGCACCAATGCGGCGACACGCCCCCGCGACACCGACGTGGGGCGGCGATCTATCTTACCTTACGACCGACGCAGCACCACAGCGGCCGACATCGACGCGGCGCCATGCCCCACGACACCGACGTGGGGCCACGGTCTTACGACACCGACGCAGCGTCGTGCCCCCACGGCACTGACGAGGTGCCGCGCGGTCACGACAACGACGCGGCGCCATGACCCCACGACACCGACGAAGCGTCGTGCCCCCACGACACTGACGCGGTGCCGCGCCACGACCCGACGCATCGTCCCGCCGACGACGCTATGGACTTAGCATACAAGTAGTAGCTTATTGTGTCTACTGTATATCAAACATGTTTATAAAAAGTTGTTTGGATTGGGTGCACGGCCTTGTGACTTGAAGTAAAAAGACTGGTCCTAGACCAGTCCCAACCGGTTCTGACCCGGTCCCTAAAAATAGGGCAATAACGCAAGACCACGGACCGGCAATGCCCAATGGGGGCTGTGACCGGGACCAAAGGTCCTATTGGACCGGTCACAGTCCGGTCCAGTCCCAGTCCTAGTCTGGTCATTGTGACTGGACCTCAAAGCACTACGAAGGGAGGTGCCAGGTGGCGTCCCATGTGCTCCCTTCCACGCAAATAGGGAAGGGAGGGGCCGTGGGTGGCGTGCCCTCGTGTGCACCCTTCCCGCGCGTACGTGGTGGCGTGGCCAATGGGGAAGGGAGGTGCCAGGCGGGATGTGCACTCATGCACCCCCCTTCCGCGCGAATGGGAGGGGTGAGGCTGGGGGTCGCGTGCCCGCTTTCCCACGCGTACAGGACGGTGTGGTCAAATGGGAAAGGGGATGGGCAGGGGGGCAATGGGGAGGGGCAGCATGCCCTTGTGTGCCCATTTTCTGTGCGTGGCGACACGGCCAAGGGGGAAGGGGAGGGACTGGGGCGACGGGAGAGGTGGCGGCGTGTCCTCGTGCGCACTCCTTCTGTGCGAATAGAAAGAGAGGGGCTGGGGAGAGGGAGAGGGTGGTGGCGGATGACCTCGTGCACACCCCTTCTGTGTGAATGGGCAGCGCGGACAGGGGGAATGGGAGGGACTGGAGGAGACGGGAGAAGGGGCGGCAGTCAGTGCGGGGTAAGGGGAAGAGGAGGGAGACTCGCCCATCTGTGCGCTGTTTCTGTGCTCGAGTGGGGCGGCGGTCAATGCGGGGAGGAGGTGACTTACCCTAGTGCACCCCTGTCTGCGTGCGAACGGGGCGACGTGTGATGGTAGAGGATGGGGAGGGATGGGCCATCCTCTTTTCAACGCAAAAGGGGAGGGTGGCAGAGATGGGAGGACGACGGGGATGGGGATGGGGATGGGAGGAGGGGATCACTCTTTTGCAAACCCGATTCTGAATGAATCGAGTGGCACGCAATGGGATGGCGGGAGGCTACATCTATCCAATTGCAAAATGCCACGTACACTGACGTGGCAGGCACGTTTCGCTTCTGCCACAGGGTCTACGACCCCTCTCCTCCTTTCCCCCCCTCGCCTACCCCATTCGTGTTGCACGCAGATAGGCCCACGGGGGTATGCCCTTCGTGCGGAATGTGGGTGCACAAAAGCATGCCGCCGCCACCTTTCCCTGCCCAGCCTCTCCCTCCCCCCCTGTGGGTGCCGCCAACGTTTGCACAGAAGGGGAGCGAACGAGGGCAAGTCGCCCACCCACCCCTTCCCTCCCCTGCACTGACCACCGCTGTCCCCTTCGCACGCAGATCAAGGGCACACAATGCCCGCCACTGTCTGGCGGGTCCTCCCATCTCCCCATCTGCACCACCCCATTCGTGTGGAAAGGGGGCGCATGAGGGCACATCGCCCCTGGCCCCTCCCCTTTCCCCTTGGCCGAGCCGCCCGTACACGGCGACGTGACCCGGCCCCTCATTTGTGTGGAAGGGGGGCGCACGTCCGCCCCACCACTCCACATCCGCCCCGCCCCCACCCCTTCCCTCTTGTCTGTGCAAACAGGGTTGCGCAGAATGGGGGTGTGCGAGGGCAGACTGCCCCACCTCTCCACGTCGGCCCCGCCCCTGCTCTTTCCCTCTTGTCTGCACCGCCCTGTTCGCGCGGAATGGGGGCGTGCGAGGGCAAGACATGCGGAAAGGGGGCACGCGATCCCAGCCCCTTCCCCATTGTGCGTGGAAGGGGGGCACAGAATTGCATAGCACCCCACCTCTCTGTATCGGCCCTGCTCCCCTTCCCTCATGCCCATTCGTGTGAATTGGGGGCATGCAAGGGCAAGACACATGGAAAGGGGGCCTGTGAGGACACACGACCCCCGGCCTCACTCTTCCCATTCGCGCGGAAGGGGGGTGCATGAGTGCACGTCCCGCCCGGCACCTCCCTTCCCCATTGGCCGCGCCACCACGTACGCGCGGGAAGGGTGCACGCGAGGGCACGCCACCCACGGCCCCTCCCTTCCCTATTTGCGTGGAAGGGAGCACGTGGGACGCCGCCCCGGCACCTCCCTTTGACTGTGCCGCCCTGTACGCACAGGAAAGGGGCACGCGATGGTATGCGACCGCCGGCCCCACCCTTCCTATTTGCGCGGAAAGGGTGTGCACGAGGGTACACTGCCCTGTCCACATGGGAAAGGGGTGCACAAGGGCACGCGACCCCCGGCCCCACCCTTCCCATCTGCGTGGAAGGGGTGCGCACAAGGGGCACGATGCCCCCACCCTTCCCATCTGTGTGGAAGGGGCGCGCACGAGGGGCATGACGCCCCCATTCCCCTTGGCCGCCCTGCCCCGTACGCATGGACAGGTGGCATGCGAGGGCAAGTCGCCCCATCCCATGGCACCTCATTCGCGTGGGAAGGGGTGCATGAGGCCACCCACCTCCCTACATGTCGTGCAGTGGGGCTGGTGCGATCTCCGTGCGCCCGCGTTCACCGCGCCCGCACCCTGTTTTCACATACCATAGTCCGACTTAGACAAAAAAATAGATGTAGACTAATTAGATAATAAAAATATATTTATTATTCTGTTAAGTTCTGTGAATATCTTAAAAAAACATATGAGATTTAAGTCTGATGACTAAAGACAAAGTGTACGATTAAGGAAATAGCTTTTTTAAAAAGGAAAGTGTTTTATTTGTGCTTACTAAGAGTAAAGTTTACTGAGCTCGAATGCTGTTCGGGGACGCCCATTTTGTGAGGACAGAAAAAATGTGATGTTCTTGGCACCTTCCTTTTTGGGGACGTGACTGGATGCAGAAAAATGGCCACTGTCAGGGCCTGGGTCGTGACGTGGGTGACGATGAGCGAAAGAACAATACAAAAAAAACAAACTTAATGAGGTGAGTAATCGCGCGGGTGGTGTTGGTGGCGATGCGTTGGGGCTTGCGAATCACGTTGGGGGTGCCCATGGTGGGTTTTGCATGTCGTGATGGCATGGCGTCGGGGCAGGGCTTTCATGCGGCGGGGTACTGGTGGAGGCTGAGGGAGACGGGACCACGTGGTAGCTGCAGCGGTATGTGAGAGACGATACTGGAGAAAAAAAAGAAAAAAAGAAACCTTAGAGCACTAGGCCAAAGCCGAGCTCGTTGTCAGCTGGAGTCTTGTGTGTCATGACAGCATGGCATCAGGGCAGGCTTTCGTGCGGCAGGGTACTGGTGGTGGTGGAGGTTGATGGAGATGGGGCCACGAGGTAGCTGCAGCAGTGACGTGATATGTGAGACGATACTGGAGGAAAAAAAAAAGAAGAAAAAAAAGATACCTTAGGGCACTAGGCCGAAGCTGAGCTCGTCGTCAGCTGGAGTCTTGTGTGTCACGACGGCATGGCATCGGGACGGGGCTTTCACGCAGTGGGGTACTGGTGGTGGTGGAGGTTGACAGAGACGGGGCCACAAGCTGCAGCAGTGACATGGTCTGTGAGACGATATGGGGAAAAAAAAAAGAAAAAGACATATCTAAGCACTAGACTGAAGCATGACGGTGGGGGCTATGGACTGATGTGGGGTGAGGCGGCAGCAGTGACGTGGCTCTGCGACAGTGAGAAACGATTAAAACAAAAGAAAAGAAAAAGAAAAAGAAAGAAACTTATCTGGGTATGCACTGGGCCCGTCATTACCCGCGTGTTGGTGACCATTGTGGTTGCAGTGGGAATTGTGGGTGACGCGGTGATGAGATGCACGAAGTTGCGCCACTTGAAAAGTAAGGGTTAGACTGTTCATTAGGATTGGGGAATGTGGGTGGGAAACGAATGTGGACTTTTGGTTGTTCCCGGAAAACTACGGTACCTACAGTCATTCATCTCCCTCCTATCAACATCAATAATGAAATGAACAGTCCAACCCTTACTTTTCAAGTGGGGCGACTTCATGCATCTTGCCATGTCACCCACAATTCCTACTGCAACCACAATGGTCACCAACATGCGGGTAGCGATGAGCCCAGTGCATACCCAGATAAGTTTTTTCTTTTTCTTTTCTTTTCTTTTCTTTTCTTTTCTTTTGTTTTAATCGTTTCTCAATGTCACAAAGCCACATCACTGCCACGGCCTCGCTACATAGCCCCCGCCGCCATGCGTCTAGTGCTCTAAGATACCTTTTTTTCTTTTTTTTTTCCTGTATCGTTTCTCACAGACCATGTCACCGCTGCAGCTACCTCGTGGCCTGTCTCCGTCAACCTCCACCACCACCAGTACCCTGCCACGCGAAAGCCCCGTCCCGACGCCATGCCGTCGCAACACGCAAGACTCCAACTGTGTAACGCCACCAGCGGGGCGACGTCCACGGTTCAAAGTACCCGCAGCAGGTCTAGCGGAAGACGTGTTCGGCATTATCGGACAACGGCGATAATGGAGACTGATATCGGTCGAAGGCACACGCTCGAAGAGGCGAGGCGAGAACGGTGATGCACAAGATAAGGGGAAGACTTAAGGCAAGGCAGAGCAGGGTTCCCAAGATACAAAGCTGGTATTGCTAAGTAAATCAAGTCTGAGGACTCGAGTACGAAGACAAGCCTGGTATATATACATGTGGGTACGTAAGGTTCGTACTCAGCTAAGTCCGCTCTATCTGGGATCAGGGTCCATGCGCAGTCATGGAACCTACCAGAAGGTCACATGCGTGTTGCGCCATCTATCGTCATCGTTCTAGGTCAGTCCAGACTCCGGTCACGTGATCATACCGTCATGAGTCCAGACCGCGCCTGAAGATCTCCCTAGCACTCCGTAAGGTCCCGCTAGCGGTGTCTAGGCCATCGGGAGTCTCCGCCCGGCTCGGCGGTTCCTCCGGCCCGCGGTCCGTAGCGTCGGCGGTCGGGATTCGTAACAAACTGACAATGAGCTCGGCTTCAGCCTAGTACCCTAAGGTATCTTTTTTTCTTTTGTTTTTTCCAGTATCGTCTCTCATATATCACCTCACCGCTGCAGCTACCTTGTGGCCCTGTCTCCATCAACCTCCACCACCACCAGTACCCCGCCGTGTGAAAGCCTGCCCTGACGCCATGCTGTCGCGACACGCAAGACTTCAGCTGACGACGAGCTCGGCTTTGGCCTAGTGCTCTAAGGTATCTTTTTTCCTTCTTTTTTTTCTCCAGTATCGTCTCTCACATACCGCTGCAGCTACCTCATAGTCCCGTCTCCCTCAACCTCCACCAGTACCCCGCCATGCGAAAGCCCCGCCCCAATGCCATGCCGTTGCAACATGCAAAACCCACCACGACGGCACCCCTAACACAATCCGCAAGCCCCAACGCATCGCCACCAACACCACCTACGACTACGTTTAGTGAGTTTTTTTTTTTGTTTTTTTTTCTTCTTTTGCTCATCGCCACCCCTCCAACGCCATTTCACCACCACGTCACTCAACACTGCAAGTCTCATCATGCCACGTCACGACCTAGGCCCCTGACCCATGCCGCCCCAACTGCGTCATGTCACGACCACCCCGGCACACCACTCACAAGGCGACGTCACCCCAACACCACATGCAAAACCTTGCGACCACCAACCCACTGTGAGGCCAGCAAGGCAAGCCCCATTCTGTGACCTCAGCCCCGCGACCCACCGCCCCGCTCCACCACCACACCAGCTCGCTGCGTGCAACTGTCAACCCGCCACACCACCGCAACACAAAGTCCCACGTGCCATGTCACAACCCTGTCACCACGACTTGCAGCACCTTGGCTCTCCCTGTAGTACTAGTATAGTAGCTATGTATTTGTTTGATTGAATAAAATATTATTTTCATGCTGCAAATCTGGTGTGCCATTTGATATGACAAATATGATGACAAATATAATGCTAAATATGATATGATAAATACAATGACAAATACGATATGACAAATATAATGACAAATATGATATGACAAATATTTAACTTAGAGGATATGCCTAATACTTGGACTTGTATGACTTTCTGAACTTGTCCTGCTTGCTGGTCATTGCCCATAAGAAACTTGTGAAGAATTAGACATGGCTTGTGGACTGGTCAACTTGCTAACTTGTGGGGGTTGTAAGGTAGGGACCATCAGGAACCCGCACCCCCCTCTACAACTTGTTTCTGCTTTCTCCTCCCTCCCTCATCACAAATGTAAAAATGTAGTACATGAGACCTGAAGGAAATGAGGTCATCTTTCTTTCTCATCTTTTATTTTTGAAAAATATTTTTATTTGAAAGAGAAGAAGCAGAAACAAGTCATGGGGGGGGTGCGGGTTCCTGATGACCCCTACCTTACAAGGTTGTACAAGGTGTCACAACCTTGTACAAGCCATAACAAGCAGCCTGTCAAAATACTGATGCACACAGACACCCCCAAAATCAGACAAGGGAAAGAGCGGGCTGGCACACCAGAGCTACAACAAAGCCGCAGTGCACAGGGTCGATGAGCTCCTCGCTGGCCTCCACTCCTCCACCGAACACACTCATTCCCAGCACCTCCAAAACAACATCCAGGATGGGGTAACTTCCAATGGGTGCTTCTGCCAAGGTACATCCAGTCACCCCCCTTACTCGAACACTCCTATCTCACCCACCACGGCACCCTGCATGCGCTCTCTGAATACACACCACTCTGCACCGCCTGTGGCCTCATCCTCTACGTGCTACACCCATCCCACCGCACTGCACTGCCCCACTACTAGACCCCACCATGTGCACGGTGCTGCTTGTGCAGCTAGAGGAGCAGTGCACACATATGCTTGCTGAAGAAGCAGTGGCACGCGGACGCGCAGTGGAGGAGCTGCATATGGCGGAGGGTGCGTTCCCTGCGCTGGGTGGTGCGCCAGGTGCTGGTGCTGGTGGGGGTGGTGCCAGTGCGTGGGTGCTCTCTCTCGTTGGGCAATGCATTATTTGTTTTGTTTTTTTATTTTGTTTTTTTGGTGGTTGACGAGATGACTCACCTTACCACTTAAGAACAAACTCTAAATGATTCTGAGCCCTGCAAATACAGCAATGAAGTGTAGACAAGATCATCAGTTGCCTGCAAAGGATGATAGAGGGGATCCCATGACAATATTGGTGGCACGATTTTTGCTGAATGGAGACATCTTCGACACTGTCATGGCACAGCCGGGATGCAACCAGATGGAGGACTGGAGAGACATGCAAGATGACCCCTGATGGGAGACAGAAATCCGTGGAGCCACAGCAGTGCTCGAATGCCTGCTGGAGAGCTGGGAACACTCCCCACACCAGTACATGGGAACAGTGCACTCAAGTCACGCTCAGTAAAAAAGGAAGTCACTGAAAAGTCAGCTAAAAGTCAGCTAAAAGTCATTGACTTTCACTTGACCAACGTCCTATTTTTTCGACTTTGAAAGTCACCCAAAAGTCACTCAAAAGTCAGCTAAAAGTCATTGTTGACTGACATCCTATTTTAGTGACTTTGAAAGTCACTTAAAAGTCACTCAAAAGTCACTCAAAGTCACTCAAAAGTCAGCTAAAAGTCATTGACTTTCATTTGACTGATGTCCTATTTTATTGACTTTGAAAGTCACCCAAAAGTCACTCAAAAGTCAGCTAAAAGTCATTGACTTTCATTTGACTGACATCCTATTTTATTGACTTTGAATTGACTACAGAAGTCAAGTGCCAGTCATCAAAAAGTCAATGAAAAGTTAATTGACTTTTCATTGACTTCCAACTGACTATAGAAGTCAAGAATTAGTCAGGTCACAGTCACACCAGATTTGTCACAAATAATAATAATAATAATAATATTAGCATTTACTAAATACAGATTTATTAAATACAGGGCTAGTACTAGTGGTGGGTGTAGCCACTGAGCTCAGGGGCAACTGATGTGGTAGCTGTGGTTGGGGCGGCGAGGGCTGGGGTGGTGGGGCGGTTGGGGTTGCATGGTTGGGGTGGTGCGGTCGAGGTGGTCTGTGATTAAATAAGAAAAAGAAAAAAAAAAAGGAAAACTTATCTTAAGCTCAGTCCGGCGACGGCTGGGGCAACAATGATGTGCTTGGTGGCTTGCAGGGTGGCCTGTGTCGAGGTGGGACAGGTGGGTGAGAGGTGCCAGCATCGATGGTGGGGGCATGTCGCGGCGATGTTGAGGTGGCGGGGTCAGTGTCGACGGGGGCGTATGAGGTGGTGCTCGTGCTAAGGTTGTGGTGATGTCGTTATGCCCAAGGGAGCGGGAGGTCCTGCCCAATCGAAAACGAGTAAGACAAAAAGCAAACGTGAAAACAAAGAAAACTTACCTTATGCCTGGTGTGGCGGGGTTGGGGCAGCGGTGATGGTTGGTGGCTCGCGGGCTGGCCAGCGTCGAGGTGGGACTGGTGGGGGATGCCGGCATCGACGTGGCGGTGGGGGCCTTTTTGCCAGTGTAGTGGGGTCGGCGCTGGTGGCAGCGCCGTAGTGGTGTCGACGTGGCGGTGGCGTGACAAGGTCGAGGTGGTAGTGGTAGCCGGGTTGGTGCGGTCGGGGGGTGTTGCAGCCATATCGAGGTCGCGGCGAAGTCGTTACACTCACGGGAGCGGGAGGTCCTGCCTGGTCGGAATGAGTAAGAAAATGTGAAAAAAAAAAGAAAAAAAGAAAAACTCAACTTAAGGGTCGCGTGATGGCGACAACGGGATGGCACGCATGAGCGGTAGGTTGAGGGGTGGCAGCGGCAGTGAGGCGGGTCGGGTACTCGCATGTCGCGAGGTGTGTGAAGGGGAGGAGGCCTTTGCGAAGGTGATGACGAGCCTATCCTGCGGCCTGCACCAGTTAGAGACGAACGGGAAAAAAAGAAATAAGAAAAACGTAGCTCATATGTTTGCTTCTTCGAAATTTGCGTAAAGGGGAAGGGAGAGGGTGGAGGAATATGAAGGGAGGGTGGAAGAATGGAAAGGAGGGGTGGAGGAAAGGGAAAGGAGGGGTGGAGGGAAGGGAGGGAAAGTGGGGTACCGTATTGTTTCGAACATCGAACATGCGCGTGGCCAAGTGGCGCCTTTCCCCACCACAAATTAAATTTCCGCCTGGGAGTTGCCCAGATAAACATTTTTTGTCTAAGTCGTGCAAGACCTGCTGATGTTTTTCTATCTTTTGAAATAAGATTCAGAAAATTATGAAAATATTTGCAGGGGTATATCTTCTCAAAAGCCAAGGGGTCATCTGCCAACTTTAAGCATTTTAACCAGCTGTTCCTAATTTATTTGACCAGCTCTGAAATCCTTCAGCTTGAGGGTTCAGCTTGGGTCAAATAAATCAGGAACTACTGATTGGATTGCTTAGAGTTGGCAGAGAACCCCTGAGCTTCTGAGAAGATCTACCTCTGCAAATATTTTCATAACTTTCTGAATTTTTTTCAAAAGATAGAAAATGCCAGTGCTGGTGTAACCAAGGGCCCAAGGGGTGTGTGGGATGTTTAGTGCCCATATGGACCTAGGGAGGAGGGTGGGTCCAAAGGGGCTTAGCAGATTTTTGTGGACCAGCACTAATAGGGCACTAATGTCACAGCGCAGCCAGGACGTGACCAACGAGACTACTGGAGGGACACGCAAGACGATGCCGAATGGGCATGCGAGGTACACAGAGCCACAGCAGTGCTCAAACGCCTGCTAGAGTTGGGGGGACGCCCCACAGATCACGTGAAAGTGGGACGATTGGTGAGCTCATGTGACCCTCATCCACCACAAAGCTACCAGGAGCCTTGGGAATAGGTTTCCTATATCGGCTGTCACGTGACCCTGGCATGTGACCTGCCTCGAACGGTCTGGAAGAGCCTAGATGAGCTTGCACCTAGGCTAAGGCTGGAATGTGAGTCTGGATGAGCTTGAGCCCGGACGCGGTCTAGATGGTGATCCCATGACTGTATGGCTGACTGATGCGAATCGAGAGCGTTATGCCATTGGATAGGTATACTAGGGTTTCAGATTCGGGCTGAGCTTGAAAGCTCCCCCTTGTAGTATAAGTAGAGAGCTCTGGATGCCTTGTAGTCCTTAGCTTTGATATCTTGTGTCAATCCTTCCCTGTGTGGAGATTGTATAAAGCTAGATTGCCTCATTGACCATCCCTTCCTTTGTCCTCTGTGCTAGTGTGCCGATTATTGCCACTAAGTGTTCTGCTTGCCGTCATGCTTAGTCATCGCCGACGCCTCGTATCTTATCATTATTACTCTTGCACTTGCCCTTGCCCTTGTCGGCCACGCTCTGCGTATCACCCTAGCCATTGCCTACAGGATACTGAAGACAGTTGAAGTCATGCAGCAGCAGCAAACAGGCAATTAGGCCACGTGATTGGCAGATGTCCGGAAGGAACGTAACAACTAAGGCAGCATCAGCCTTCTTGGGACATGCTTTCCTGCATCACTCTGGTGGACTGCCAGTGCCAGGCTGTACATTCCTGTGCTTCAGTCATTCCAGGCTTTTACTACAGTCTTTCCTCTGGCAGCAATGGTTTTGCATATCTCTTGTATTTATCTTCCTTCACCTTTGTAAATCTCAGTGAGCTTCAGAGCCCCTGTAGTTCTTTGTGTGTTCTCTTCCTTGCATTCCTGACTCCTGAGGGCCTTGCACCTTTGTGCACCCTTTGAAACTTTAGAGCAACACATCCCTGATCTAGGTGATTCTTGGTATGAAGTTACAAGTCATGCAGAGGTCTGCATGACCAGCAGCCCCCTCTTTTTTGTGTGATTGACCAGTTTTGCAACCTTGCATTCCCCAGTGTGTCACACTTGCATGTGGCCTAAGAAACTGAAACCCAACATGTTTCCAACCCTGGCTGTAATGCCACCATGGGGGCATTAAGTACAATGTGTACTTTGTAAGTCACTTCAGGTTACAGAATTGAGTGAGTTGATCAAGACTCAAAGATGGGGGTGAACAAGAGTCAATTGGTCTCCTGGTGACACAATGACTATAGTGGACAAGGCAAGGCTCACAAGCAAAAAGAGAACTCAAGCAAATATGCAAGTCAAAAGTTGTTCATGAGACAAAGTCAATGTGGTATTACACAAGAAGTCAAGTCTACTGTACAGGCTAGGTATGAGCTGGCTATTATACAAGTACATGATGTTTGCAAGTTGCAAACATATGGTGCAATCCTAGGAGAACAGAAAAGCATTATGCCACCACAGGCATTATTTCTGACTTCATCTGTAAATGCAGGACCTGTCAAAAGCTGTCAAAAGTGGTCGGAGACTGGTCTCCAACCACTTTTGACAGCTTTTGACAGGTCCCATTTTTACAGATGTTGTGTCACGACTTGTACGATTTTATTCTTCATTTTCTCTTTTCGGACTTCGTGTCTCGTGACGTGGTGTCTCGTGACTTATAGGTCTTGTGACCTTTGACTCGATATCTCAGAGTCACTATGACTCTTATGTGATTGCTCAGTGAGTCACTGCTGTTCCCCTTGACCCTGGTGGAGCACTATGACTCTTATTGACTCATTACAACTGCGCGAGCCCTTATGACTCGTGCTATGACTCATCTTTATTGTATGATGACTCGATCCTAGGACTCGTTCATGACTCCTCCCTAGGATTGCTAATTACTATAAGTACTGTCTGCGTTGGCTGCTAGTAGCCCCAGACTTGACTTCTTGTGTCTTACAGTACTCGAGCAATTGATCTGTTTGATACTCCATCTCTCACGAACCCCAGCAAGCCCTCCTATCCACTCAAGGACTATCTGAGCATAGTCCACTTGTTCATATTTTACTGAAGTTCCTCCTCAGAACTTCCCTTCGAACACTGAACCGATCCCGTGACTCTTAGTGCAGTGTCCCTGTAGAGAACCTATCCCAAGTCGGGAGAACGTCCCTACCGTGACGTAACATGTTGGATGATGAAAGGGTGTTCACAACTTAGCAGATAATGCAAAGATTCTCATCGCCAACTCTCTCAGATCTATATACCCATCCCCCTTCCCCATCCTCTTAACAACCACACCCATGTGCACAGTCCCATTCACCATCTCAAGATTCTCAACCACCCACTTTCATCCCCATCCCACCCACATCCATGCCACATTCCCCACACTCACACCCATGCACACATCCCTATCCCCATCCCCATCCCCATCAGGCCCATCCCACTCACACCAACACCAAGCACCAACATTCCCCACCCTCACCCCCATCTCCATCCCACCCACCCATCCCCATATTCCCTATCCCCATCCTACCCACACTAACACCAAGCACCAACATTCCCCACCCCCACCCCCATGTTCCCCATCCCCATCCCACTTACACCCACCCCCACCTCCCCATTCCCCATTCCACCCACACACTCTCCCATGTCCCCCATCCCCACCCCCATGTTACCCACACCCATCCCCATCTCACCTACACCTACCCCCATGTTTCCCACCCTCCACCCCATCCGGGCCATCCCCATCCTGCCCACACCTACCCCCACATTTCACACCCACATGTATCCCATCCCCACCCTACCCACACCTCCATGTTCCCCATCTCCATCCACCTATCCCTAGGTTTCCCATCCCCATGTTACCCACACCCATCCCCATTGTCACGGCGCAGCCAGGACGAGACCCATGCAGCAACCAGAAGTACACAAGGGACGACTTACAATGGGACAGAGAGGTCCGCGGAGCAACAGCAGTGCTCGAAGACCTGCTAGAGAAGTGGAAGAAACCACCTGCGCAAGATCACGTGCGAGTTGGACACGCGGTGAGCACGCGTGACCCTTACCTGCCATCATGTGACTATCAGGAGGCATGGGAATAGATCCGAGTTATTGGCCGTCACGTGACCCCGGCACGTGACCTGCCTCGAACGGTCTGGAAGAGCCTAGATGAGCTTGCGCCTAGGCTGAGGTTGGAATGTGAGTCCGGATGAGCTTGAGCCCGGACGCGGTCTAGATGGTGACCCCATGACTGTATGGCTGACTGATGCGAATTGAGAGTGAGTTGTGCTATTGGATAGGTATATTAGGGTTTTGGATTTGGGCTGAGCTTGAAAGCTCCCCTCTGTAGTATAAGTAGAGGCCTGAGGACGCGTTATAGTCCTTAGCTTTGATATCTTGTGTCAATCCTTCCCTGCTGTGGAGGTTGTATAAAGCTAGATTCCTCATTGACCATCCCCTCCTTTGCCATCTGTGCTAGTGTGCCGGTTATCGCCACTAAGCGTTCTGCTTGCCGTCGTGCTTAGTCATCGCCGACGCCTCGTATCTTATCATTATCACCTTCATCATTGTCATTGCCTTGGTTGGCCATGCCCTGCATATCGCCCTAGCTGTTGCCTACAGGATACTGAAGACGTTAGAACACATGCAGCAGCAGCAAACAGGCATTTAGGACGACGTCCAGAAGGAACGTAACACCCATGTTACCCACACCCACCCCCATGTTCCCCATCCCCATTCCACCTACACCTATCCCCATCCTGCCCACACCCACACCCACATTCCCCATCCCCATGTTCCCCATCCCCATCCCCATGTTCCCCATCCCCATCCCCATGTTCCCCATCCCCATCCCCATCCCCATGTTCCCCATCCCCATCCCCATCCCCATGTTCCCCATCCCCATCCCCATCCCCATCCCCATCTCACCCACACCCACACCCACACCCATGTTCCCCATCTTCATCCCACCCACACCCACCCCCATGTTCCCCATCCCCATCCCACCTACACCCATCCCAATGTTCCCTATCCCCATTCCACCTACACCTATCCCCATGTTCCCCATCCCCATCCCACCTACACTCCCCATCCCCATCTTCCCCATCCTCCTCATCCCTATCCTCATCCCCATCCTCATCCCCATCTCACCCACACCCACCCCATCCCTATCCCCATCTCACCCACACCCACCCCATCTGAGTCCCCATCCCCATCCCACCCACACCCACCCCCATGTTCCCCATCCCCATCCCACCCACACCCACACCCATGTTCCCCATCATACCCACACCCACCCCCATGTTCCCCATCCCCATCCCACCCACACCCACATCCATGTTTCCCATCCTACCCACACCCACCCCCATATTCCCCATCCCACCCACACCCACCCCCATGTTCCCCATCCCACCCACACCCACCCCCATGTTCCCCATCCCACCCACACCCACCCCCATGTTCCCCATCCCACCCACACCCATGTTCCCTATCCCACCCACACCCATGTTCCCTATCCCACCCACACCCACCTCCATGTTCCCCATCCCCATCTCACCTACACCCATCCTGATGTTCCCCATCCCCATCCCACCTGTGCCCATCTCCATATTCCCCACTCCCATCCCTCCCACACCCACCCCCATGTTCCCCATCCCCATCTTGCCTACACCCATCCCAATGTTCCCCATCCCACCCACACCCACCCCCATGTTCCCTATCCCCATCTCACCATCCTGGTATTCCCCATCCCCATCCCACCTATGCCCATCTCCATATTCCCCATCCCACCCACACCCACCCCCATGTTCCCAATTTCCATCTGACCCCATCCAACCCACACCCACCCTGATGCCCCTGTTTTTCCATCATTTAATCCCTAAGTTTAGCTGATCTGGCATTGACTTTGACTGACTAAGTTATGCCCTCAGATAATATCCTGGTCAAAGTTTTTTTTTATGATTTTTTCTCCAAGTTTGAATTGACTTTGGTTGACTTGAACTTGACTTTGCCTGACTTAGTGCAAAAATATTGACTAGCAGTTGACTATGGATTGACTGACGTCCTATTTTTTCAACTTTTGCTTGACTTCCTTTTTTACTGAGAGTCACGTGAGAGCAGGATGCACGGTGAGCACATGTGACCCTCATCCACCACAACGCTACCAGGAGCCTTGGGAATAGGTTTCCTATATCAGCCATCACGTGACCCCGGCATGTGACCTGCCTCGAACAGTCCAGAAGAGCCTAGATGAGCTTGCGCCTAGGCTGAGGCTGGAATGTGAGTCTGGATGAGCTTGAGCCCGGACGTGGTCTAGATGATGACCCTATGACCGTATGGCTGACTGATGCAAATCGAGGGCCTTGTGCCATTGGATAGGTGTATTAGGATTCAGTATTCGAGTGGAGCTTGAAAGCCCCTCACTGTAGTATAAGTAGATGGCTGAGGATGCCTTGTAGTCCTTAGCTTTGATATCTTGTGTCAATCCTTCCCTGTGTGGAGATTGTATAAAGCTACTAGTAGATTCCTCATTGACCATCCCTTCCTTTGTCATCTGTGCTAGTGTGCCGGTTATCACCACTAAGCGTTCCACTTGCCATCGTGCTTAGTCATCGCTGATGCCTCATATCTTATCATTATTACTCTCGCCCTTGTCCTTGCCCTTGTGGGCCACACACTGTGGATCGCCCTAGCTGTTGCCTATGGGATCCTGAAGACAATCGAAGTCATGCAGCAGCAGCAAACAGGCAAATAGGCCACGTGATTGGCAGACGTCCAGAAGGAACATAACAGACACATTGGCATGGCTCAGTGCACATTCACAGCCAGATGTAGTATTAGGGGCTTTCAAAGTTGCCCTTATTCGTCTCATTACCTAACTATTACAATACCATTTTGCAAACCATTAAGTCAGAAAATGATATCAAAAATGGGATAAATAATTTGAATTTTTAAGGATGGGTAGGGGCTCCTACTTTACATAAGCCAATTATTTTGATTTCATTAAGGGGGGCTGCTAAAGAAATGGAGTTTTATTTTAGTTATGTAAGACAGTGAATATGATTACATTTTATAAACTCTGAATCAGAACTATTAATCTGGTCTAGTAGAGATTGAAAAAAGTTTACCCCACCAAAACATTGCCAGGGGCTCTGAGGCATGAAAATAATTCATTATGGTTTCATTAGTGGCTTTTTTTTGGGGGGGGGGTTTCAAAGTTGGACATTATTGGTCCATTTTTATTTTATTATTTTTCACATTAACATCGGATTTACACCAAAATTGGGCTTAATGGATGTTATAATGGGTCCAATCAGGGACCAAAATAAGTTAACTTTGAAAGACCCTATTATTGAACAAGAAAATAAATTGTGACAGAGGATTCTATGCAACGTAAAGCGACAATGATGTTGAGAGAAGTATCCAGTATGTACTCTATCTGATGGTGAGTTGGTAGATAAAGGAAGGTGTCGTTTACAGCGCTTTTCATATGTATGCGGAAACACACTTTTTTTTTTCGGGCCCAGTGGCGAATGCACGTGATTGACCTGGGGTTCGATTCCCCCGAGGAGTGATTTGTATCTACTCTACTTGACTATAATGCCTCCGCACACCATATTGCGTGACTTGAAGGCTCGGATCCCCATCCTATTCCATGAGCAACACCTCACTGTTGACAACATTTGCCATATTTTGGGTGTGAAAAAGACCCTGGTTTACAAGGCACTTCAATATTTCCATATGTATGGCCTCACACACAATCCCCACACCCATAGGAGAGGTCGCTGTCGGGTCCTCTCCCTCATCGATATAAAATTCATAGCAGCACTTGTGGAGCAGAGGCACTGTATCTACCTGGATGAGATCAAGCGGGCACTCTCTGAACAACGAGGTTGTGATGTCTCGATCCCCACTCTTTCACGTACGCTTCAGCGCCTTCACTTCAGTCGAAAACGTATATCTGCAAGAGCTCTAGAACGGAATGAAATACTTCGAGCTGCATATATGAACACCATCGCCGACACTGTCACTAATCTGGATATGCTCATGTTTGTTGACGAAGCTGCTCGTAATCGCAAAGTGTCAGGAAGGATGAATGGGTGGGCTACTATGGGACGACGTTGCATTCAGAACCGACATTTTGTCAGAGGACAGCGATATTCTATTCTCCCCATCCTCACCATCGATGGGATTATCACCCATGATATTATCCCAGGCTCAGTCAATTCAGAGCGCTTTGTTCAATTCCTCAGAGAACTTGTCATTCCCCTCACCAATCCTTACCCTGGTCCCCGAAGCGTACTCATACTTGACAACTGTAGTATCCACCATTCCGAAAAGGTTCGAGCCTTGGTTGAAGACGAGGCCATGTGCAAGCTCGTTTTCCTCCCACCTTATTCCCCGGACCTCAACCCCATCGAACAGGCATTTTTCTCAATCAAGTCTTACCTTCGACGGCGCTGGAACGACTTCTCATTATCTGTCATTGATGAGGCTTGCCACAATATTACTCCAGACATGGCGTGGAGTTTCATTCGGTCATCTGGTTATGTTGTCTAACATGCGTGTCTCCAGGTCTTCTAGTTTTACACACTGTTACCATAGTAAAGGTAGAGCTAGTAAAGAATATAAAACTGCAGTAGATCCGGCCCTAACCATATACAACTATGAAATCTAACTCTTCCGTCGCTGCGGCGTACATCTCTCTCGCTCTGGTTCGCCACCGCTGCTGGCCCGAATGCAGCGCAAAGAACAAACACCACAAGCACGCAGGAGCAGGTCATCAAGCGGCAGCGCATCGGTCTGGAAGGTTACTTGCATGTAGGGTATGTATATAAGCCTGATCTGCAACAAGAATGAGACTGCCATGGTGACGACGAGCATCCAGTTCTGCGTCGGGTGCAGCCAAGCCTGTGGTTCTGGATCGCCGATAAGAGGTCTAGGAAAACGAAGGAGAAAGTCTGGCGGGGAGTTGAGTGAGCAAGGTGATATAGGCGCGAACAACACGCACCATCGTCTGGTCACGCCACAACATGCACTGGTCGTCTGACATTGCAAAGTAGTAGACGAAGAGTGTGCCGACGATGATGATGGATGCAGAAGAGGCAAGTGGGAGAGGATGCAGCGGCTGGTGATCAGCTCATCCTCTTCCATGGTGGCTTGCACACCACATCGTGGTTGATGGGGTTGATGCCTAGTGATTGGCTTGGTGGACCTGTGGGCAGCGGCGTCGTGTCAGCACCAATGTTAGACTAGGGGCAGGAGGATGTTATGAGCAGGATCTGCATCGCGTTGAGTGGGTTGCTCAGCCCAAACATCATGCTCAACGTGATGAGTGTGAGCGCCGCTGCCGCTGCGCTGAGCTAGAAAGACACCGAGTCACCGCGCATCTATGCTGATAGCGGTGAAAAATAACCTGCCACGCACTCTCGTCAGCGCTCTGCCGCACCAGCACACCCGACAATGACAAGAAAAGCTCACCGGGCCAAGATTCCCATAAGCCCAACTCCGTGATATGGACCTTGCCTGAGGCGTGACGGTAGCCCAAGGCTTCATCGGGAACGATTGGGATGGGGTCCTTCCGGTTATTGATGTGCGTCACCTGGCCGCCTAGGTGGCTGTCGACCCAGTTTGCGAAGGCCTGGTTCCCGACTTGGGGCATGCCATAGCCGATCACCTCCATGGTCGCATTGAGATAGAGATGGAGATAGACACCGTCAAGGAGCGTGAGCACTGCGCCGAGGGGGTGGCCAACGACGGTCACGGACAACATGATGTGTGCTGAGAGTGTCTTCTGGACGACAGGGAGGATCATGGGCGTGGTAGTATTTTGTCGGGACAGACGTGGAGAGTGAAGCGGAGACCAAAATGTCACGAATTTGACTTTGAATCTGGGTGGCAGAAGTGGCTGTGGTATGCAAGGTCTGAGCGCTGCCGAGGTAGACAAGACGGCATGTTTCGGAAACTATCCCTACATCACGCGTTTGCATATGACCAACACATTGATTTCTCATTGCAAGATGTTGCTATGTACAGTCACATGTACCTAAGACGATTTGGAGCAAGATTCGGAAACAGAAACACGTTGAGACAAGAGCAAGGACAAGGACAAGAGGCTGCAGATGTTGAGACAACTCGGAAAGCATACTGATGCCAGTGCGAAATGAATAAGGATGCAAAGACCAGTGTGGGCAGAGTCGAATGTGAAGAGACAGCTTGAACAGGGCCGAGCAATGAGGGATTTGAGGGGTATCGTCATATTCCTTGCACCAGACCTGGAGTGGGGGGTGGGGGCGCTCCATCACAACCCTCGCCATCAACCAGCGGCTCCGGTGGACCAGGGTCGTTGAACACAGGCACCTTGCCTGGTGGAAGAGGGACGTACTCCTTCAACTCTCGAGAATATACCCACCATGTGTAATCGTCAGTATCATAGGTCCCTTTGGCAATACCACATCCATAAGTTGTCATCCCTCCTCCGTCATGGAAACACTTTTCAAAGCGGAGCCGCTTGTTTGGGGGTGTACCAACGGGGGCCAAGCTTGAGCTTCCGGTTTGCAGGGGAGGGCGAACTTGTGTGATGTCTGAGATATGCGAGTGTGAACGCTTTGTGACACGTTGGCGTTCTTGGGCCCACCACTTAGAGGCATATTCCTTCAATCGAATTGCTTCCCCGGGTAATATACCAACCTCTACGAGGTCCGGAACACTGATAAGGTGCATGATATCTGGCCCGTATCCCTTCAACGAGAGTGAGGAGTGATGGGACTGCACTCCAGGAACGCCATTGCTCTCCGCAGCCTGGAGGAACCGTTCAAGTTTTGAAGGGGTGTTGAAAATAACAGGAGGGCTGTTGAGCGCACAGGAGGTTGGTTTGTCAGAGGGCTTTGGTGTAGTAGGCATAGCGTGACCCGGGCGCATAAAAGTAGTGATAGATGAAAACAGGTCGGACACGGCTGATAAAGCTGAGATCTCCGGAGACAGACCACGACCAATAGTGGATGCCGAGCTGCTGGCACGGTTCTGAGAACTGAGTGAAGACTTGCGGTTTTCTTGGTCAAATGTTGTAGTTTGCGGTGGGTCGCTCACGGTAGCGAGACCATCGTACTGCATGTCACAGTCAGTATATGCACCAAAACAATTACAAGATAATACGCACCATTGCCCGAGCCCACTCTTTGATCATGTACGGTGTCAAAGGAACTGTGTCGCCAGTTGTGGGATCGATGTATGTGTAGGTGCCATCGTGATCAGTGACATGCTTCTTCTCAAGCATGCAGCGGAGTCGCGCTAGCTCGTAATCAATTTTGGACAGGCCCATCAAGTTCTGGGAGTCCGATACATATCAGCATCATCCAAGGTGTCATCTGGGAGGGAGAGATTACTTGGTACTCACCTCGTCTGCATCTGTGTCGTCATCTTGGTCACCCCCTAGACCATTACCATCCTCGTCATCTGAGAGAGGCCTATTTCTGCTCTTCTTCTGTGGAATAAACGATTAGAGGCTATGATATGCATAGAGATTGGCCAGAGGTAGACTCACTTTGGAAAATGTCTTCTTGACTGCATGCATATCGACAAAGACAATAATGGGTCTAGTGGGCTGCCTCTTGATTATCTTGGTAGCTAGGCTTTCATATTCATCATAGTTTACAACATCTGTTGCGTCGGATTTACTTGCGTGACCCATAAGCACGAGTGAGGTGCAAGCAAAGTACTAGTACTTACTTTGACGGTGGGACCTGTACCTTACACGGAAACGCGGCCTCGCTTGTTACCTTGTACCGTGAGAGATGGTGTTTCTCCAGAATTGTCTGGAGAAACGCAAAATAGTTGGCCTTTGACGGTGCAAAGCCATAGCTGAACTCCTTTGCCCTTGTATCTTTCGCAGGTGTTGTCTTTGCCTTCTTCCCTTTGGCTGCCAGATTTTGGATGGTTGAATAAAAAGTCACATGTGCAATTACATCAAACATTGAGTCAGATTCACCAAGGGAATCTGAATGCGGAGAGGGGGGGGGTACATCGGAGGCCATAATTGCATGGGGGGACAAAGTGTCGACGCGTGATACCCACTATGCCATCGGACAAAACAAACACGACAAAATAATGAATTTTTTCGACGCATTTCCGCATACATATGAAAAGCGCTGTAAGCCATGAAAGAGGGGAAGAGGTTGGCCTTGAGACCATACCCCAACATGCGCTTGACAATGAAGTTTATGGAGGTAAGGTAAGTAAGTGCAGTGGCAGTCGGAGATGTCAGAGACTCCAGCGCCACCAGTGATCAAGCCAGCAAGCCTTCCCTCGCCATCAACGACAGCTGAACCAGAGTAAGGCTCCAACCATTTAGGTTTAAAACAGTTTTTAAACTATTTACATGGTTTACTTTTACTATATATTTACTGGCATGGTGGTATGAAGTAAATAAACTAAATAGTAAACAGTAAACAGTTACCTCAAGATCCTTTAGAGTCAAGAGGGACTGTTATCCACATTTGAATCAGAAGATTTAAGTGTGCTAATTAATATGTTCAACACTTTTGAACACTATTGAATACTTTGAACTTGGCCCTGAACATGCACTGGATGAGATTACCATTTTTATGCTGACAAAATTTTAACACTTCTGTAATAAAAGGCAATTCCTTTTCCTTCCTTTTTTATGGTCAAAATGTGAAGCAGATAATTATATCATATTAAGCCAAATTTATGCTCAAAATGATATCAAAATGGTATTTATATAATATAATATTTGCATAATTTATAGAGTGGGAAAATATATTATTATTTAAGGATTTCATCTAGATATAGCTTTAAGAAATGAGAGCCAAACCAGCCAACACCATTTACACTTGAAACAAAGAAGTATCATTTGCATTTTTCTATCCTATTTCTATGTAAAAAATTGTAGAAGAATATCCACTTTTCCAAACAAAAAGGCTGTAACAAAATTATATCAAGTAAATATCATTTTAACATCATTTTTAAATCTGAATTTAGCCCAATAATATATATCCATCACTGATTGGAAAATTTCACACTTTTCCTATTTTATTTCTTACTAGTAGGATCCCAAAAATGTTGGCTCAAGCTGCCACTAAGGCCATAACATAACATAGGGTTAGTTGTTGAATATATTAGTGAGAGTTAATTTTCAAGTTACTATTTTCATCATATTTCATATATTTGCTACTGAGTGGACCCATTTTCAAGAAAGTTTTGGGGTATCAATGTAAATTGTTTTATAAATAGTAGTTACTGTCTATAAACAGTTTACAATGGTTTACTGTCTATTTACTGGCTGTTGAGTAAGCATAAACTAAATAGTTGGAGCCTTAAGCCAGAGTCACCAGTAGGCAATGGCACGGGTATTCCCACGGGTATTGGAAACGTAACCCATACCCGCCCCCACATGGGTTACATACCCACAATCGCAGGTTGCGGGTGCAGGTCAGGTATGGGTGTGGGTGTGGGTACGGGTGTGGGTACGGGTACGTGCGGTGTTACACACACACAGATCTGTAGTTACATTTTAAGATACAAGCCTAATCTACACATTATCTAGCTACTACAAGGCCCACACCCTCACTGTCTGAGTTGTCGAATCGTGTTGCCGTCGTGTGGTGTTGTTGTGTGGTGTTGTGTGGTGTCGGTGGTGTTGTCATCGTGTGGTGTCATGTGGTGTTGTCATCGTGTTGTCGTTATGTCGTGTCGTGTCATGTTGTTGGTCATGTATTGTCGTGGTTGTGTGTTGTTGTGTGTGGTCGTGTGTTGTTGTTGTTGTTGTGTGTTGTTGTTGTCTTGCTGTTGTTGTTGTCGCATTGTCACAGGCTGTTGCATCCGCTGCCTTGCCGTTGTCGCTGGTTGGTTAGTCATCACTGGTTGAGCGAATGAAACTGGCAATCACCCTGGGCCAGCACATTGCAAAAGGTTACCCAGAACCGTGACGCGTGACTTAGTGAATCAACCTTGCTTCCAACTACAGTACCGCGACACCAGCGGCATGCCAACAACACCAGCACCACAAGAATGGCAACTGGCAAGGTGACGACAGAGATTCAACCACGCTGTCCGACTCGACCCTGACAGCAACCACAGGTCCATGACAGCAGTGAAGGCACATCGCAACATCGAACGATGACAATGATGATGGATGATAACGTGAAGACAATCAAGATATCGGCAACAATACGAAGATGGCCATGGCGGTGGTGGCAATGCGAAGACGACCACGGTGATGTGAAGATGACCACGGCGCCATGACTGCGGCGACAACAACAACATGAAGACGATCACAACTCAGATGACAACTACAACCACAACCACAACCACAACCACAACCATGGACGACAGATGACAACTCAGACGACGACAACTCAGGTGATGACAACTTGGGCGACAATGACAACAATGGTTGGGGATGTGATGACAGTGAGGGGCAGTCACACAGTGACGCCACAGTGGGCTTAGTTAGTATTGCAGTACAGTTGTTTAGTAGTTTATCTTGCTAGTAGTATGGTAATGCCAGCATTAAGTTATACACTGCGGGTAGTAATATGGGTGGCAGGTTAGCTGAGCTGCCACCCATACCTGGACCCATCCCAACCCGTAGCCATGACCCACATGGGTCACCCAAACCCATGCCATTGCCTAGTCACCAGGGCTGGAGAAAAGACCAGACCAAGGGCCGCGAGGTAAGACAGCAACCTCCTTCAACATCTGACAAGGCTGGCCCTTGAAGTAGACCCTGGTGAATGAACAGATGGTGTTGAGGGGTCTGATGGTGAGGTCGGAGCTGTAGCCACACTTTATAACCATGGTGTATGGGCACATAATGATGCAAATGATTGACGATACATTCGTAAAAGCCCATGTGCAAATGACACTAATACATCGGTAAAACCCATGGGGGCCCATGTAGTAAAGATGGACATATATCATGAATGGCCCCATTAAATAGAACTGCCAAATTATTCAGATGGTGCCAGTGACATCTGCTGGAGATATATTACTATGATAAAGAGATGGGCCCACTTCCCAGAAAACACTTGGTAGGTGCTTGCTGATAATCTCAAATGGGCCCAGTGTCATTTGTCAGCGATTGTTACCGCTTGCATTGAATGGGCCCAGTGTTGCAAGTGATATATGCTGTTGATCGTCTCAAATGGGCCCAGTGTTGTTCCTCTGCGATACTACCAATTGCCTTGAATGGGCCCAGCATTCCTCCTGACACATGCTGCCGATGGGCTCAAATGGGCCCAGTGTTGTAAGTGATACATGCTGTCAATTGTCTGACATGGGCCCAGTGTTGTTCCCCTGCAATGCTACCAAATCCATTGAATGGGCCCAGTGTCGCTCCTGACACATGCTGCCAATGGGCTCAAATGGGCCCAGTGTTGCATGTGATATATGCTGTTGATTGTCTCAAATGGGCCCGGTGTTGTTCCTGTGCAATACCACCAACTGCATTGAATGGGCCCAGCATTGCTCCTAATGCATGCTGCTGATGGGCTCAAATGGGCCCATTGTTGCAAGTGATATATGTTGTCAATCATCTCAAATGGGCCCAGTGTTGTTCCTCTGCAATAGTGATTTACAGGCCCAGCTTGGCCTGGAAGCCGGACTAAAGGCCTGGCTTTTGGTGGCCCGGGGCTTCACAGCTAAGGGGCCTGGGCCTTCACCCATGGCTTCCAAGGGCTTAGGCCTATCTCGGCCTGTGAACCATGGCTTTATATCATGATGTCAGCTTATAGGGCTTACAATCCATGGTGTTTTGAAATCTAAGTCACACAACGCATGACTGAACATTGGACACTGAAGCTACTCTAGAGCTATGACCTGGATAAGTCTACTACCTCTGTGTCATTCCCATCGCTGTCACCATTGTCATCAGCACCTTCCACCAAAAAGTCATCATCTGCATCTACAACCTCAATTGCCATGCAGTCTTGGTTTGTAGGTTGTTTGTCTGTGCGATTGAGTTCTTGTTCTTCCTTGGCAATGCTAAGGGTCCGTACCATGAGATCTTGACTGATGAGTCACTTGAGGCACTGTAAAGCCTCCACAATGTTGGCATCAAGGCGGTTGCGATGTTTGGATATCGTGATGCCAGCTGATGAAAAGGCCCTCTCACTGGACATGGATGAGGCCATGACTGCAAGATAGTCATGAGCAAGTGACTGCCATGTTGGGTAGTGGCCCCCACACAACTAGAGTAAATGTATGTGAGATTGTAGTCCAGAAGTAAATGTGTGATATGCACCCCCCACCAATGGACTATGCCAATGTCCTCTGGCACAACATTGCGTGCATTGAGGTATAGGTTCCATCCTTCTAGGATACTGTTGCCCATGTCAGTGACTTCTTGACAATCTTCATCAGATGACAAGTCCATATCAATGACATTCTGGTGTCCATGTTTTGGGGCTGTCTTGTGAATGTGTGTGACCTGGGGCTGTTTGTTTTTGTTCCTCTCGTTATAATGCTCAACGAACTCAATAGTAACATCAGTAACAGGTAAAACAGATATAATGATAACTTACATGTTTGCGGACAAGTTCTTCGACCTCCTCAACAAGGTCCACTGGCCAGTGCTTCACAAAATGCCCCATCTTCTTGGGGTTGAGGACTGCGCCACCGAACTCTGATCAGCACCCAAGTGAGAAAGTAATAAATTCGTACCCATAGCCATGATATGGGCATCAGATGCAGCAGAGCACTGGTAATATTCGTCGAGCTTCCTCATTCCTGCGCCAAGAGCAGGTGCAAAGCACACAACTGTGAGAGACTTGACTTAATGTAACGCCACCACAGGGGCGTTAAGTACGACGTGTACTTTGGTTAAGTCACGGGCGGTAACGGGACAGGAGTAAGTCAGTTACGACTTAGTTCGGTGGTGAACAAGTACCACTTGGCCTCCGTGGACACAAGGGTAATAGCAGGAACAGGCTCAAGCGCAGCGGCGAGCAAAAGGGGAGTCAAGCGAAAGTGCGACTCAAAGGATCGGATCGTGAGAAATGGACAGTGGTGTGGTATTACACAAGAAGTCAAGTCTACCGTACAAGCTAGGTAGCGTGAGACTTATATACTGGTACACGATGTTTGTCAGAGACAAACATATGGCATGATCCTAGGACCCGGGTCCTAGAGAGCTAACAAAGGGAAAGTATGAAAAGAGAACAAGGGAATCCCGCGGGATGACCCGTGGATCAGAAGTCGTCAGCGGGTTCTGGAAGTCGTGCCACGGGGCGTCGTAACGGTCATACGCTAGGCACGAGATAAGGGCCGAGGCGCGGATCGAAGCGGATCATATTGTAAAAGTACAATGGAAAGTCAACACAGAATGCGAGTCACAAGACGGAAAGGAAGATGAAGAAAGGAAGAGGGGAAAATCGTAACATCGAGGGTGAACAAGTGTCACTTGGTCTCCGTGGACACAAGGACAATAGCGGGGTAAGGCTCAAGCGTAAAGGCGAGCGAAGATGGGGAGTCAAGCGAAAGTGCGACTCAAGGGATCGGATCGTGAGAATAGACAGCGGTGTGGTATTACACAAGAAGTCAAGTCTACCATACAAGCTAGGTAGCGTGAGACTTATATACTAGTACATGATGTTTGTCAGAGACAAACATATGGCACGATCCTAGGATCCGGGTCCTAGAGAGCTAACAAGGGGAAACTACAAAATGGGAACAAGGGAATTCCGTGGGACGACACATGGATCAGAAGGCGTCAGCAGGTTCTGGAAGTCACACCATGGGGCATTGTAACAGTCATGCGCTAGGCATGAGATAAGGGCCGAGGTGCATATCGAAGCAGATTGTATAGTAAAAGTCCAGTCAACACGTCACAGGGAGTCTGATAACAGAAATGGAAAGGATGAGGCAAAAATCGTAACAGTGTGTGTAACTTTTGAGCCCAATGCCTGGATTGCTCCTGGGGACCAAATCTTGACTGTCCTTGGTCAAGCTACATCTAAAAAAAATTGGGGTGTCGGGGTTGAAGATAATGAATTTGTTGATAGTGGGAAGAGTGGAAGGGCCGCATCGTGCATGTAGATGAAGTCACCGCATCTCCGACCAGCACCTGTGAGTGTCGCTGAGTCCTCGTGTGAGGCACGGGGAGTGCCCTAGCTGGAGCCGATGTCTGAAGGCGTCGTGAGCCTTGAGGGTGTTGATCTGACTGTCGCTGAAATCTTTCTTGCACCAGAACCGGTGTGCAAGTGTGGAAACAGTTGCTGAAATGTTGAGCTAGAACTGCAGTGACAATGACAAAGGTGAGCGCAAAGATGGAGCAAACAGACCTAGAGGCTAGAGCTGGGAAGTCGAAGCGGGAGATAGGCGGAGGTGTGTAGGAGGTAAGGGGACGAGACTTCATGGACCAGCAGGGGTTCCTGGCATCCGAGTTGAGGACTGATGAGGCAGGAGGGTGGTGTGATCTCGAGAAGGGAGAAATCCAGGAGGTTGTTGTGGTGGAGTCGAGTGGCATGGGAAAGAGGATGAATACCAATGGATTCGCATAGCAACGACAAGGACAACTCATTGATGACTTAGTGGGATGGCAGCAGACATGGGGGCAGGCTCAAATTTGCAAGGGAGGGAACTGGCTGCATCAGCAAACCCTGGGCCACCCCAGAAATTCCTGTAGTGATGGTAGAGACTGTAGATGTCATAGATGTCACAGTTATTTGGTAGTAGATTGGTAGAGACTTGGTAGAGACTTGGTAGCAAACCTTTAGACATGGTAGAGACTGTAGATGCTGTAGATACCATAGTTATTTGGTAGTAGACTGGTAGAGACTTGGCAGTGTGACTAGAAATTAAGCTAGAAATCTGGTAGACATGGTAGAGACTATATGTGTTGCAGACATCATAGCCACTCAAGATTGGTAGTTGATTGGGACACCTGGTAGCAAACCTGTAGATGTGGTAGATATTGTAGATATAGTAGATGTCAGTAGTAGTTGCAGACTTGTAGCTGTTGTAGTCATGGTAGTGGTGGTAGATGTGGTAGTGGTGGTATATGTGGTAGTGGTCAAGGTAGTGGTGGTAGATATGGTAGCTGTTGTAGTTACAGTAGACTGTGGTAGACTGCAGGTAGAGTTGTAGGCTGCATGTAGACTGTGGCAGTGCTGCAGCAGTGCTATGCAGAACATAAATCTCTCTACCAGCACTACAGAAACTGTGGGCCACTATGGCCTCTACATAGTGCTGCTGCAGACTTCCACAGACTACTGTAGTGGCCCACGGTTTGTTGATGCCTTTGGCAGGTAGCACAAGTTCAGAAAGTTATACAAGTCCAAATAGTCAAATATCTCTTACCAAATCTATTGGTCATAAGTTATCATAGTCAAGTCACACCAAATCACAGTCACACCATCTATGCATAAAAATAATATATTATTTAAAACAAATACATGATATTAGTACTACTGTAGGGAGGTGGAAGTGCCATAGATGGCGTGGATGGGAGGCGCGGATGGGGTCGGGGTCGTGACGGGTCGGCGGGGTGTTGCATGCCGCGTTGGGGTGACGTGGCAGGTCGGCGGTGGCGGGGTCTTGGTGTGGCGGTGATTCGGCGTGTGGCGGGGTGTTGCGCGCCATGTCGGGGTGGCGCGGGGGTCGGTGGTGGCTGGGGCCTTGCGTGCCACGTTGAAGGGGTGTGGCGGGTCGGCGGGGTCTTGGCGTGTGTTGGGTCGGGGTGGCAGTGAGTCGGTGGGTGGCGGGGTCTTGCGTGCCGTGTCGGGATGGCGTGGGGGTCGGTGGCGGCTGGGCCTGGCATGCCGCATTGAGGCGGCGTGGCGGGTTGGCAGGGTCTTGGCGTGCCGTGTTGGGTCAGCGAGGTGGGTTGGCGGTGGCGGGGTGGCGGGGCAGGATGGAGGTGGCTCGCGTGCACGAATGGGCTGCAATCTCCAGGGTGAGCGGGAAACAAAAAGAAGAAAACAAAGAAAAACTTATCTTAATCATTCGGCCAAAGGTCTTGCGCCGTGTTGGGGCGGCGAGGTGGGTTGGCAGTGGTGGGGTGTCGGAGCAGGATGGAGGTGGCTCACGTGCACGAATGGCGGTGAGCAGGAAAAAAAAAAAAGAAAAAAAAAGAACTTATCTTATACATTGGGTCGAAGGTTTTGCATGCCGTGTTGGGGCGGCGGGTTGGCGGTGGCAGCGTGTTGCGAGCCATGTCGGGGCGGCGTGTTGGGGCGGGGACGAATGGAAGCGGCTCGCATGCACGAGGGGGCGGCAATGGCCTGCAACGTTCAGGTTGAGTGGGAAAAAAAAAGAAAAAAAAAACAGAAACATATCTTGTTGCACTGCGACTAAGCCCAGTGCGTCATCTGCTGCGTCTTGACCACGAGTGAGGATGAGAGAGGGGCTTGAAAGGATGGGTCTGGGGAGGCCGGACGAGGGGTGGAAGTGGGAGCACAGGCAGCAGGAGTAAGGTGGGAGATACGTCGTGTCGAGCGGAGGCTTAATCTGTGGCGTGGGAATGTGTGTCGTTGACCCGTTTCTCCCGTATACGGGCAAGTTTTTTTTTAATGTTCTTCTCTTACCACCACGCCGTTATTCCACGCGGACCATCCCCACAGCTACACAAGATAGAGGACATGGCTGAGGACGAGCTGGCCTTCGGCCCAATGCACAAGATATGTTCTTTTTTTTTCTCTTTTTTTTCTTCATTCTGCTCACCTCACCTTCAACGTTGCAGGCCATTGCCGTCCCCTTGTGCACGCGAGCCGCTTCCATTCGTCCCTGCCCCAACACGCCGCCCCGACATGGCTCGCAACACGCCACCACCACCAACCTGCCGCCCCAACATGGCACGCAAAACCTTCGACCCAATGTATAAGATAAGTTCTTTTTTTTTTTTTTTTCTTTTTTTTTTTTCCCGCTCACCGCCATTCGTGCACGCGAGCCACCTCCATCCTGCTCCAACACCCCACCACCGCCAACCCACCTCACCGCCCCAACACGGCGCAAGACCTTTGGCCGAATGATTAAGATAAGTTTTTCTTTTGTTTTCTTCTTTTTGTTTCCCGCTCACCCTGGAGATTGCAGCCCATTTGTGCATGCGAGCCACCCCCATCCTGCCCCGCCACCCCGCCACCGCCAACCCACCTCGCCGCCCCAACACGGCGCAAGACCTTTGGCTGAATGATTAAGATAAATTTTTCTTTTGTTTTCTTCTTTTTGTTTCCCGCTCACCCTGGAGATTGCAGCCCATTTGTGCATGCGAGCCACCCCCATCCTGCCCCGCCACCCCGCCACCGCCAACCCACCTCGCCGCCCCAACACGGCGCAAGACCTTTGGCCGAATGATTAAGATAAATTTTTCTTTTGTTTTCTTCTTTTTGCTTCCCGCTCACCCTGGAGATTGCAGCCCATTCGTGCACGCGAACCACCTCCATCCTGCCCCGCCACCCCACCACCGCCAACCCACCTCGCCGACCCAACACATGCCAAGACCCCACCGACCCGCCACGCCCCTTCAACGTGGCACGCAGGGCCCAGCCGCGACCGGCCCCCACGCCACCCCGACACGGCGCGCAACACCCCGCCACCCGCCAACTCACCGCCACCCCGACCCAACACACGCCAAGACCCCGCCACATCGTGCAAGACCCCGCTGACCCGCCACGCCACCTCAACATGGCACGCAAGGCAACCACCACCAACCCCCATGACACGGTGCGCACGACCGCGCCACCCGTCGACTCACCACCACCCCAACGGGTACTCAGTACTTACAATGTACATATTTTAGCTTTTGTTTTTTGTACTGTAGTAATTGAAATATATATTTTTTATCTATCAAAAAGTGGGACTTTCCTGCTGGTGCACCAGCAGAAAGTTGGGAAATCCCTGCCAGTAACATGTGTTCTTACTGGTAGACTACAGTAGACTGTGGTAGACTATGGTAGACTACAGTAGACTGGGGTAGATTATGGTAGACTACAGTAGACTGGGGTAGATTATGGTAGACTACAGTAGACTGTGGTAGACTGCAGTAGACTATGGTAGACTATAGCACTTGCTGGCATCAAAACTACAGTCATTAACTGGGTTGGTACAGTACTACAGTGAGATTGGTCAGACTGTGGTAGACTGTGATAGACTGCAGGCAGAGTTGTAGACTGCATGTAGACTGTGGCAGTGCTGCAGCAGTGCTACACAGAACATAAACGTCTCTATCAGCACTACAGAAACTGTGGGCTACTATGGAGTGCTGCTGCAGACTTCCACAGACTACTGTAGTCAATAATTGGGTTGATATGGTAAGACTATGGTAGACTGTGGTAGACTGTGGTAGTAGGCCTGGATATGGTAGACTGTGGGTAGACTACAGCAGTGCTACAGCAGTGCTGCACAGAACATAAACGTCACTACCAGCACTACAAGAACTGTGGGCTACTATGGCCACTATGTAGTGCTGCTGCAGACTCCTGTAGCAGCCCAGGGTTTGCTGATGTGAAGGCTCCTGACAGCAATGACTCGGACGACAGATCAGGTGACAGAGTGACAGAGAGTTGAGCGTTGAGATTTCATTTCAGGGGCACAACTCAGGGGTCAAAGACGAAATGAGAGACGCAGGTGAATGACCAGGAGGGAGCGGTAGTGCACACGGGGACGATTCAAGTTCCGAGAGGATCACAGACACCAACGTGGACTCAGGCTGATTGTCTGTTGTCAATGCTGCCGAGGAGGGCAGGCATTCGAAATCTGACTCAATTGAAGGTGAAGGTGGTGTGGACAAGATTTCGGGGTCACCATCAGTGGGTAGGTGCACAAGTGAGGGAGCAGACAGCAGGGAAGGAGGAGTGATTGAGGTAAACGCATGTCCAAAATGTCTCCATGTGTTAGAAGCACCTGGGCGATGGGTTGACCCAGCTGGCCAAACAGATTATCCCACATGCAATCAATCAGCCCTGCCCAATCGCAGCTAATGCCTACGTGAAGGGTCAGCAGAGAAGATACTTTCTTAGCTTATGTTTTGACTTGCCTGCTTTCTGGAAAGACTTTTGGGGCATGCAAGCATCGCCATAAGGCCAACACCTATTGTGCCAGAGCTGACAAGCGAGACTTTGTGACCCACAGCGCATAGACGCACGACGGTCTCGACGATCGCAGAGAGCATTGTCAAAAGCAGTTGGTGTGTCATCTTGTGAATGATCGGGGATGTTCCTGTGCCGCCGTGGCATACACATTATGCAAAGAAGAGCGCATGGGAGAGGGAAAGGGGAAAGGGACAAGTCAATGCCATGCCGTGCTAGCTGCTGGAGGAAGGGGCAGATTCACACCAAGTTTGACTACTAGGGTGAGAGGCTTTGGGTGGACCATAGCAGTGGTCTTTGTGAATAAGCGTGGAGGTGGTGGAGGAAGAAGGGTGTGATGCCTGGCGGAGCAAGTCAAAGACACGGGCTCAGGCTTGAACTCGGGCTGATCAACTATTGCCAGCACTCAACATTTGAGACAGAAGACAAAGGAATGGGGTGTGGACGCGATCTCAGGAACATCATAAATGCTCAGGGAAGTAAGCATGGGGGTCGATGGCAGGGAAAGGGAAATCGGAGTGATCGAGAGTGTGGACACAGGCTTGGGCTCAAGCTGATCTTCCATCACCTAGGTAGGCACTGAAAACCAGACGAAATTGGAACCGTGGAGAGACTGTGGGCATGATCAAAGGCAGGTGGAGAGTGGATAAGATCATTATCAGCTAATGCAAGCGAGCGAGTATGAGATGGGGTGGAAGTACTGGAGAGTGGAAGTGAAGGCGAGATGTGAAGTGCAAGCATCAGTGGCTTGGTCCATGGGCTTCCTAGCGTCCAAGTTGAGGGATTGATGAAGCAAGGGCTGGTGTGACTCCGAGAGCAGAGGAAACCGAGCCAATTGGGGTGACTTCGAATGATCGTTGCGGCGGCATCAAGTGGGGCAGAGCTGGGACAGTGATGAGGCTTCGAGTGGCGCTGGCAGGGGGGGAATCAGTTTGTTTAACGACGAAGGGAATGACTACTAGGGATGCCAGAGTGCAGTCCGGATTGGGGTTTGGACCCGAACCACACCGGACCGCACTCCGGGTCCAGTTCAGTCCGGGGTGTGGTGTGGGGCCCAGCTAGCAGGTCTGGTTCAGGGTTTGCCATTGGCTGAGTTGGTGTGGACCTGGTCTGGACCAGACTGCACCTTGGACCGCTGGCCTTGCCAGTTACAAAGTAGCGCATGGGCATGGTACAATGATTCAGCAGGGGTACTCTTGGGGTGCTGTACTCGCACTGTCTTAAAAATACAGATAAGCATGTTTATTGTATCTAGTATTTACGGGTACTACTACATAGGGTAGCTACTATAGCCTGCTGCCTGCCCCACCCCTTCGTCGTCATCGTCTATTGCCACCATACTGTCATTGTCATCATTGCTATCGCTGCGTTGGACCGCCATTGTCATTGTTGTCACTATTGCCACAATGCACCGTACGGTCCATACCGTTGTCATCATCGTTGCATTGCCGCGCTGCTCACCGTGCTGCACCACACCATCATTGGTGTCACTGTTGCCATACTGTCATCGCTGTCACTGCGCCGTCATCGTCACCATGTTGGTTACCATTGTTGCTGTAGTTGCTGTCATTGCACCATTGTCGTCGCTGTCACTATCGCTGTCAGCACTGTTACTGTCGTTGTATGGAGCTGCAGGGCATGGAGGGGTGGTGGTGTGGTTGGGGGTCCACATGGGGCAGCGATTTTGGTGATGTCGACAATGATGGGTGTTTTCCAGAGAAGCTGTGTAGACCTGGCAGACCTGCAATAAATAGTGATTTAAGGTCCGGTCTGGTCCGGTCTTTTGCCTTCCTAATAAGGCAACCGGACCGAGACCGGTCCTAATTTATTCAGAATGTTCAAAAGACCAGACCAGGACCACTATGGACTGGTCCTAGTCGGTCCGTTTTCCGGTTGAACACTGGTTGCAACCAGTCTTTTGTGCAACCGGATATGATTTGTCATCATGGGGTGGATTTCGCTGGGCTGGAAGTCGCGTTGTCAACGAGAGTCAACGACGCGTCAACCCCATGGTCACTTTGACGTCCAACACTCCCAGTCAGTGTTTGTTGACTGCTTTGCCTTGGCCCAGGAAACTCTCAAGAAGCTAAGTACTCTTTTCTTATCCTTCTAGTTAACTCACAATTAATTATATATTTTTCTTTCTCTTTTCTAGGTCTTTATCAGAGGGTTCTGCAACATCAGGACACCACGAGACCACGACACCAACGGGGCGCTGCGACACCACGGAGTCGACGCAGCGCCGTGACACCACGGCGTTGACGCGGCGCAGCGACACCACGGGAGTTGACGCAGCGCCGCGACACCACGGCGTCGACTCGGCACAGCGAACCCACGGTGTCGACTCGGCACAGCGAACCTGCGGCGTCGACGCAACACAGTGACACCACAGCGTTGATGCGAGTGGCCATTTTTCTGCATCCAGTCACGTCCCCAAAAAGGAAGGTGCCAAGAACATCACGTTTTTCCTGTCCTCACAAAACAGGCGTCCCTGAACAGCATTCGAGCTCAGTAAACTTTACTCTTAGTAAGCGCAAATAAAACACTTTCCTTTTTAAAAATGCTATTTCCTTAATCATACACTCTGTCTTTAGTCATCAAACTTAAATCTCATATGTTTTTCTAAGATATTCACAGAACTTAACAAAACAATAAATATATTTTTATTATCTAATTAGTCTACATCTATGTTTTTTGTCGAAGTCGGACTATGGCGTGCGAAAACGGGGTGCGGGCGCAGTGAACGCGGGCAGACGGAAACCACGCTGGCCCCGCTGCGCGACATGTAGGGGGGCTGGTGCCTCGTGCGCCCCTTCCTGCGCAAATGGAGCACCACCAGGATGGGGTGGCATGCCCCTGCGTGCCCCCTGTCCGCAGGTACGGGGCGGTGCGGTGGGGAAGGAGAGCATCATGCCCCTCGTGCGTGCCCTTGCACGCCCCTTTCTCGCGTACAGGGCAGCGTGCCCTTGTGCACCCCCTTCCGCGTGAATGGGGAAGGGTCGCGTCGGGGGTCGCATCCCGCACACCCCTTTCCCGCGTGTACAGGGCTGTGGAAGGGGGAAGGGGAGGGGGCGGGGGCGTCGGAGAGAGGGGGCGGCATGTCCTCGCAACCCTTCCCGCACGTATGGGGCGACGCGGCTGGAAGGGCGGGGCCGAGGTGGTGTGCCCTCGCGTGTCTCCTTTCCGTGCGAATGGGGAAGGGAGGGGATGGGGGTCGCATCGCCCGTTCCGCATGTACAGCGCTGTGGAAGGTGGAAGGGGAAGGGCTGGGGATGTCGGGGAGAGGGGGCGACGTGTCCCTCATGCCCCTTCCTGCGCGTATGGGGCGACGCGGCTGGAAGGGAGGTGCCGGGGGCAGTGCGCCCTCGTGCACCCCTCCTTCTGCGCATACGGGGAGGGGTGGGGCCGAGGTCGTGTGCCTTCGCGTGTCTCCTTTCTGTGAGTCCTTTGCATGCCCCCATTCTGCGCGAACGGGGTGGCGCGGACAAGGGGGCAGGGCGGAGCCGACGACGACAGGGAGAGAGAGCGGCGTACCCCTCGTGTGCACCCCCCTTCCGCGCGAATGGGTAAGGGTGGGGCTGGGGGTGGCGTGCCCTCACGTACAGGGCGGCGGTCAAGGAGGAAGGGAAGGGGCCGGGGAGGGGCGATGTGCCCTTGTGTGCCCCTTTCTGTGGCCAAGGGGGGAAGGGAGGGACCGGGGGGCAACGGGGAGAGGGGGCGGCGTGCCCTTGTGCGAATGGGAAGGGAGGGCAGTGGCGGGTGCCCTCATGCATACCCCTTATGTGCAAATGGCTGGCATGAACAGGGGGAACGGGAGGGGGCGAAGGAGAGGGACGGTGGGCCCTCGTGTGCCCCCTTCCTGCGCAAATGGGGCGATGGGGAGTCAATGGCAGGGCACGCCACCGCCCTTCCACGTGAATGGGACAGCGGGACGTGGGGGGACGGCGGGTGGTGGTCAATGCAGGGCAAGGGGATGAGGGGGGGGGCGACTTACCCTAGTAATCCCTGTCTGCACACGAACGGGGCGGCGCGTGACAGGGTAGGAGGGCGTCGGTTTGCGTCCTCTTTCGACGCACATGGGGCGGGCAGCAGAGATGGGAGGGCAACGGGTGGGAGGACACCCGATTCGTATGAATTGGGGAGGATGGGAGAGATCCACCCAATTGCAAGATGCCACGTACGCGGACGTGGCAGGCACGGTTTGCTTCCGCCACAGGGTCTAGAATGACTCCTTTCCCCCCCTCCTTTCCCCTCCTCTCGCGCCTACCCCAGCCCCAGCATCACGCGCAGAGAGGGTAAGTCGCCCTCCCTGGCTCACGGGGGTATGCCCCTCCACGCGGAAAGTGGGCAGACAAAAACACGTCGCCGCCACCTCTCCTCGTCCCCCCTGGCCCCCCTGGCCTCTACCCTGTGAGCGCCGCCACATTTGCGCAGAAGGGGAGCACACGAGGGCAAGTCCCATCCACTCCTTCCTTCCCCCGCATTGACCACCACTGCCCCCTTCGCACACAGATCAGGGGCACACAATGCCCGCCATGGCCCAGCCTCCTGGGCCCTTCCTTCCCCCCCGTCTGCACCACCCCATTCGTGTGGAAAGGGGGTGCACGAGGCACGTCGCCCTCGCCCCCTCCCCTTCCCCCTTGGCCAAGCCGCCCTGTACATGCGGAACGGGCGACGTGACCCCCGTCCCCATCCCTACCCCGTTCGCGCGGAAAGGAAAGGGGGCGAGCGAGGGCAGACCGCCCCACCTCTCCACATTGGCCCCGCCCTGCCCCCTTGTCCACACCACCCCGTTTGCACGGAATGGGGGCGTGCGAAGGACTCGCGGAAAGGAGACACGCGAGGGCACGCGACCTCGGCCCCACCCCTCCCCGTACACGCGGAAGGAGGGGTGCACGAGGGCGCACTGCCCCCGGCACCTCCCTTCCAGCCGCGTCGCCCCGTACGCACAGGAAGGGGCACGAGGGACACGTCGCCCCCTCTCCCCAACATCCCCAGCCCTTCCCCTTCCACCTTCCACAGTGCTGTACATGCGGAACGGGCGACGCGACCCCCATCCCCTCCCTTCCCCATTCGCACGGAAAGGGGGTGTGCGAGGGCAGACCGCCCCACCTCTCCACATCGGCCTCGCCCCCGCTCCTTCCCCCTTGTCTGCGCCACCCCATTTGCACGGAATGAGGGTGTGCGAGGGACTTGCGGAAAGGAGACACGTGAGGGCACACCACCTCGGCCCTGCCCTTCCAGCCGCGTCGCCCCGTACGCGCAGGAAGGGTTGCGAGGACACGCCACCCCCTCCCCTTCCCCCTTCCACAGCCCTGTACACACAGGATAGGGATGTCAACGAGTTGTACTCACGAGTATGAGTACTCATCAGATAATCCCAACCAGCCACTCGTACTCGACTCGTACTCGTCAGTGCGAGTACTCGTGAGCACGAGTACTCGTCAAATATTTCAGACTGACACTCGTACTCGCGGTGCGAGTACCCATTTGAGACACGAGTACTCGCATCTAAGCGCGAGTACGAGTACTCGCTTGAAATCTGCGAGTACTCGTTATTTTCTTAGGCACTCAGGACTCAGATAATACAGATAAACAAAAACTAGGAATAACATCAACTACTACAAGTATGTTTGCCATAGCGTTGCTACCCCCCACACCCGTCGCATACTGGCATCGTCACCGCGTCGCCTTCTGTGTCGCGTCGTGTCGCATCGTCGTGGTCGTAGTGGTCGTGGTCGTGATCGTCGTCGTCGTCGTGCCAGTGGTCGTGGTCGTGGTCGTCATAGTCGTGGTCGTAGTCATCATGGTTGTGGTTGTCGCAGTTGTCGTGGTTGTAGTCGTTGTAGTCTTGCCTCAGGCTTTGCCGTCGCCTTCGTTTTGTCACCTCGCTAGGCGTCGACCACGACCTGGAAATGTCAGCGTCGATGGGCCCCGGCGGGTTTGTCGTCGTCATGTGGCTGGCCATGTGCTGGTGGAGAGTTTGCTGCCACAGCCGTTGTCGTCCAGGTTGTACGCGTGGTAATGGCATAAGCAATTCACTGTAGGAGCCAACCGGATGACGCCGAAGTTCCCACACCTGATTGCCAGTCGCGCTATATGCGGTCCGGTCTGGGGGGCTGAAAGTAGGCCAAGCCACGTGCATCGATACCACGAGTAACAAGACGGCGGGCAACGGCGACATTGGACGAGCCTCGGACGCAATGACGACCACAACAATGCCTTGGACGACTCGACGACCACGACGCCCGTCGACCACGACAGCGGGCGACAACGACCAAGATCAACGACCGACAACGACCAACAACGACCAACAACGACCAACAACGACCTACAACGACCAACAACGACATCAACAGCAAGACGACGCCGACGGTAGCAACGACAACACCCCAGCACGACGACGGGCGATGGCGACGACCAAATTACAATATCAGCAACAGCAATGGGCGAGGCCATCAGCAAACCCTGGGCTGCTACAGGAGTCTGCAGCAGCACTACATAGTGGCCATAGTAGCCCACAGTTCTTGTAGTGCTGGTAGTGACGTTTATGTTCTGTGCAGCACTGCTGTAGCACTGCTGTAGTCTACCCACAGTCTACCATATCCAGGCCTACTACCACAGTCTACCACAGTCTACCATAGTCTTACCATATCAACCCAATTATTGACTACAGTAGTCTGTGGAAGTCTGCAGCAGCACTCCATAGTAGCCCACAGTTTCTGTAGTGCTGATAGAGACGTTTATGTTCTGTGTAGCACTGCTGCAGCACTGCCACAGTCTACATGCAGTCTACAACTCTGCCTGCAGTCTATCACAGTCTACCACAGTCTGACCAATCTCACTGTAGTACTGTACCAACCCAGTTAATGACTGTAGTTTTGATGCCAGCAAGTGCTATAGTCTACCATAGTCTACTGCAGTCTACCACAGTCTACTGTAGTCTACCATAATCTACCCCAGTCTACTGTAGTCTACCATAATCTACCCCAGTCTACTGTAGTCTACCATAATCTACCCCAGTCTACTGTAGTCTACCATAGTCTACCACAGTCTACTGTAGTCTACCAGTAAGAACACATGTTACTGGCAGGGATTTCCCAACTTTCTGCTGGTGCACCAGCAGGAAAGTCCCACTTTTTGATAGATAAAAAATATATATTTCAATTACTACAGTACAAAAAACAAAAGCTAAAATATGTACATTGTAAGTACTGAGTACCCGTTGGGGTGGTGGTGAGTTGACGGGTGGCGTGGTCGTGCGCACCGTGTCATGGGGGTTGGTGGTGGTTGCCTTGCGTGCCATGTTGAGGTGGCGTGGCGGGTCAGCGGGGTCTTGCACGATGTGGCGGGGTCTTGGCGTGTGTTGGGTCGGGGTGGCGGTGAGTTGGCGGGTGGCGGGGTGTTGCGCGCCGTGTCGGGGTGGCGTGGGGGCCGGTCGCGGCTGGGCCCTGCGTGCCACGTTGAAGGGGCGTGGCGGGTCGGCGGGGTCTTGGCATGTGTTGGGTCGGGGTGGTGGTGAGTCGGTGGGTGGTGGGGTCTTGCGCGCTGTGTTGGGATGGCGTGGGGGTTGGTGGCGGCTGGGCCTTGCGTGCCGCGTTGAGGCGGCGTGGCGGGTCGGTGGGGTCTTGGCATGCCGTGTTGGGTCGGCGAGGTGGGTTGGCGGTGGTGGGGTGGCGGGGCAGGATGGAGGTGGTTCACATGCACGAATGGGCTGCAATCTCCAGGGTGAGCGGGAAGCAAAAAGAAGAAAACAAAAGAAAAATTTATCTTAATCATTCGGCCAAAGGTCTTGCGCCGTGTTGGGGCGGCGAGGTGGGTTGGCGGTGGCGGGGTGGCGGGGCAGGATGGGGGTGGCTCGCATGCACAAATGGGCTGCAATCTCCAGGGTGAGCGGGAAACAAAAAGAAGAAAACAAAAGAAAAACTTATCTTAATCATTCGGCCAAAGGTCTTGCGCCGTGTTGGGGCGGTGAGGTGGGTTGGCGGTGGTGGGGTGTTGGAGCAGGATGGAGGTGGCTCGCGTGCACGAATGGCGGTGAGTGGGAAAAAAAAAAAAAGAAAAAAAAAAAAAGAACTTATCTTATACATTGGGTCGAAGGTTTTGCGTGCCATGTTGGGGCGGCAGGTTGGTGGTGGTGGCGTGTTGCGAGCCATGTCGGGGCGGCGTGTTGGGGCAGGGACGAATGGAAGCGGCTCGCGTGCACAAGGAGACGGCAATGGCCTGCAACGTTGAAGGTGAGGTGAGCGGAACGAAGAAAAAAAAGAGAAAAAAAAAGAACATATCTTGTGCATTGGGCCGAAGGCCAGCTCGTCCTCAGCCATGTCCTCTATCTTGTGTAGCTGTGGGGATGGTCCGCGTGGAATAACGGCGTGGTGGTAAGAGAAGAACATTAAAAAAAAACTTGCCCGTATACGGGAGAAACGGGTCAACGACACACATTCCCACGCCACAGATTAAGCCTCCGCTCGACACGACGTATCTCCCACCTTACTCCTGCTGCCTGTGCTCCCACTTCCACCCCTCGTCCGGCCTCCCCAGACCCATCCTTTCAAGCCCCTCTCTCATCCTCACTCGTGGTCAAGACGCAGCAGATGACGCACTGGGCTTAGTCGCAGTGCAACAAGATATGTTTCTGTTTTTTTTTTCTTTTTTTTTCCCACTCAACCTGAACGTTGCAGGCCATTGCCGCCCCCTCGTGCATGCGAGCCGCTTCCATTCGTCCCCGCCCCAACACGCCGCCCCGACATGGCTCGCAACACGCTGCCACCGCCAACCCGCCGCCCCAACACGGCATGCAAAACCTTCGACCCAATGTATAAGATAAGTTCTTTTTTTTCTTTTTTTTTTTTCCTGCTCACCGCCATTCGTGCACGTGAGCCACCTCCATCCTGCTCCGACACCCCACCACTGCCAACCCACCTCGCCGCCCCAACACGGCGCAAGACCTTTGGCCGAATGATTAAGATAAGTTTTTCTTTGTTTTCTTCTTTTTGTTTCCCGCTCACCCTGGAGATTGCAGCCCATTCGTGCACGCGAGCCACCTCCATCCTGCCCCGCCACCCCGCCACCGCCAACCCACCTCGCTGACCCAACACGGCACGCCAAGACCCCGCCAACCCGCCACGCCGCCTCAATGCGGCATGCCAGGCCCAGCCGCCACCGACCCCCACGCCATCCCGACACGGCACGCAAGACCCCGCCACCCACCGACTCACTGCCACCCCGACCCAACACACGCCAAGACCCCGCCAACCCGCCACGCCGCCTCAATGCGGCATGCCAGGCCCAGCCGCCACCGACCCCCACGCCATCCCGACACGGCACGCAAGACCCCGCCACCCACCGACTCACTGCCACCCCGACCCAACACACGCCAAGACCCCGCCGACCCGCCACACCCCTTCAACGTGGCACGCAAGGCCCCAGCCACCACCGACCCCCGCGCCACCCCGACACGGCGCGCAACACCCCGCCACACGCCGAATCACCGCCACACCAAGACCCCGCCACCGCCGACCTGCCACGTCACCCCAACGCGGCATGCAACACCCCGCCGACCCGTCACGACCCCGACCCCATCCGCGCCTCCCATCCACGCCATCTATGGCACTTCCACCTCCCTACAGTAGTACTAATATCATGTACTTGTTTTAAATAATATATTATTTTTATGCATAGATGGTGTGACTGTGATTTGGTGTGACTTGACTATGATAACTTATGACCAATAGATTTGGTAAGAGATATTTGACTATTTGGACTTGTATAACTTTCTGAACTTGTGCTACCTGCCAAAGGCATCAACAAACCGTGGGCCACTACAGTAGTCTGTGGAAGTCTGCAGCAGCACTATGTAGAGGCCATAGTGGCCCACAGTTTCTGTAGTGCTGGTAGAGAGATTTATGTTCTGCATAGCACTGCTGCAGCACTGCCACAGTCTACATGCAGCCTACAACTCTACCTGCAGTCTACCACAGTCTACTGTAACTACAACAGCTACCATATCTACCACCACTACCTTGACCACTACCACATATACCACCACTACCACATCTACCACCACTACCATGACTACAACAGCTACAAGTCTGCAACTACTACTGACATCTACTATATCTACAATATCTACCACATCTACAGGTTTGCTACCAGGTGTCCCAATCAACTACCAATCTTGAGTGGCTATGATGTCTGCAACACATATAGTCTCTACCATGTCTACCAGATTTCTAGCTTAATTTCTAGTCACACTGCCAAGTCTCTACTAGTGATTTCTGGGCCTGGCTTGGCCTGGCTTTAGGGGCTTGGGCTTGGCTTTAGAGGGCTTGGGCTTAGAAAAATGCTAAGCCAGGCCCTAGGCCAAAACTCAGGTCTGGCCTGGGCTTGGCCTGGCTTAGGCCAAGGCTTTTTGTCAAAAGGGTTGTACAATTAATTGGTAGTCAATGTAACACAAAAAGGAAACAAGGAAAAGTGTTGTGGATATAATCTAGATAGACTCATTGTCATCTCTGCATCATTGCCCTTATCCAGTAACATTTCATCCCATGATACTCCCTCTACATCTTCCCACTCTTCATCTTCCAAGTCATCCCTACTATCCAACTCAGTCTCCAGGGAACCTGATGGTGCCAACTCACAGAAAAGTAAGCTGTGTCAGATACTGCTGGGCCTGCATTTTTAAGCAGCATTTAACACATTGCAGAGTACTACTACCAAGGTCAGCACAGCAGGCTGTGTCACTGGTAACATGGTAACATGAGTGGATGTGCAAGAGCACATAGTGCCATGTCTCCATATGGAGTGCAAAGCAAGGTGCAAAGTGTGTCAGTAGGTGACATACTAGTGTGGTTGTACCTATGCAAAAATCAACTTGGAAGTTGTGTTGCTGCAGCTCAGAGCTGGTGTTTTTCTATCTTGTGAAATAAAATTAGGAACAATATGAAAATATTTGGGGAGGTAGATCATCTCAAAAGCCAAGGGGTCCTCTGCCAACTCTAAGCGATCCGATTAACTGTTTCTGAATTATTTGACTTTAGCTGAAGGGTGTCAGCTAATACCCTTCAGCTAATGTCAAATAAATCGAAAACGGCTGATCTGATTGCTTAGTGTTGGCAGAGGACCCCTCGGCTTTTGAGCAAATCCAGCTCCTCAAATATTTTCACAGTTTTCCAAATTTTATTCCAAAAGATAGAAAATGCCAGCTCTGAGCTGCAGCAACACTATGGGCCAAGTTGGAACCACTTAAGACCTTGGTTTGAGGCAAAAAACAATTGATTTTGTTCAAATTCATCAGTTAAGACTTTGTTTCAAATTGTTTGAGACCAAAAACCATTGATTTTGGTTCAAATTTGGTTTAAACTCAGTTTGGTTTGGTTCAAACTTGGTTTGAACCAAACCAAACCATTTATTGAGCACTTATAAAATATTTTTTAATATTTTTTCTTAATCAGTTTGGTTCAGTTTGAACCAGGTTTGGGACCCCCAAACTGTTTAAAATGGTTTGGGTTCAGTTCAAACCCAGTTTGGGTTGGTCTGAGACCAAACTTCCCCAACACTAGTCATGAGAGCATATTGAACTGTGTCAGGCTGTAATTACATAACCACATACTTTGGTTAGTAACTCATGATTGGGACACACCTAACTAGGACTGTTCTTACTTAAACTGTAGCCTAGTACTATCTTCAATATTTCAACACTCTAGCAAAAGCCCTGGGCCTGTGGGCTTGGCCTGGGCTTTCAATATCTGAGGCCAGGCCAAAATCTTTGGCTTGACCAGGGCTTTGGCCTGGCCTGGCCTGGCCTTTTAGGGTCTGGCTGGGCCTGGCTTTGGGCTTGAGGCCAAGCCAAGCAGATCACTAGTCTCTACCAGTCTACTACCAAATAACTATGGTATCTACAGCATCTACAGTCTCTACCATGTCTAAAGGTTTGCTACCAAGTCTCTACCAAGTCTCTACCAATCTACTACCAAATAACTGTGACATCTATGACATCTACAGTCTCTACCATCACTACAGGAATTTCTGGGGTGGCCCAGGGTTTGCTGATGGCGACAGTGGCGACCAGCGTGAAGCCTCAGGCAACGATGCAACCACGATCGACCACGACGACTGGGCAAATGCCCATTGACCACTGGCACGACAACGGGGAAGGCGGGGCGATTCGGATGGCGAGCGTGGTCGTGAATTTCATACATGTACAATACAAGTAGCTAGTACTAGGCCGCATGTTACAGTAGCAATTTCTGCAAACAAAATAGGGCTGACTCGACAAATATATGCTGGCCCATAAACAGGTCATGTACGTCTGCGAGTACACGAGTACTCGTGCTCAAAAAAATGCAAACTCGTACTTGTGCATACTCGCAGGCACGAGTACTCATAGGCGCGAGTACTCGTCACGTGACACGCAAGACGAGTCAAACTCGCGAGTCCACTCGTTTGACTGTAACTCGTTGACATCACTAACACAGGAAAGGGGCACGCGGGATGCGACCCCTGACGCGACCCTTCCCCATTCACACAGAAGGGGGTGCACAAGGGCACACCGCCCTGTACATGAGAAAGGGGTGCGCAAGGGCACGCACGAGGGGCACAACGCTCTCCTTCCCCACTGCACCGCCCCGTACGCGTGGACAGGGGGCACGCGGGGGCATGCCACCCCATCCTGGTGGTGCTCCATTCACGCGGGAAGGGGCACACGAGGCACCAGCCCCCCTACGTGTCGCGCAGCGGGGCCGGCGTGGTTTCCGTCTGCCCGCGTTCACTGCGCCCACACCCCGTTTTCGTGCGCCATAGTCCGACTTCGACAAAAAACATAGATGTAGACTAATTAGATAATAAAAATATATTTATTGTTTTGTTAAGTTCTGTGAATATCTTAGAAAAACATATGAGATTTAAGTTTGATGACTAAAGACAGAGTGTACGATTAAGGAAATAGCATTTTTAAAAAGGAAAGTGTTTTATTTGCGCTTACTAAGAGTAAAGTTTACTGAGCTCGAATGCTGTTCGGGGACGCCCGTTTTGTGAGGACAGGAAAAACGTGATGTTCTTGGCACCTTCCTTTTTGGGGACATGACTGGATGCGGAAAAACGGCCACTGTCGATGCGGCGCCGCAATGCCACGGAGTCGACACAGTGCCACAACACCATGGCATCGACACAGCAATGCGACAGCACGACATCGACGTGGCGCCGTGACAGCACAACATCGATGCGGTGCCGTGATAGCACAACATCAACACGGCACCGTGACAGCACAACATCGACGCAGTGCCGCGACAGCACAACATTGATGCAGCGCCGCGACACCACAGCATCGACACGGCGCCACGACACTATGACTCTGACGCAGTGCCTCAACACCACGGCATCGACGTGGCACTGCGACACAACTCCGACACGGCGCGGCAACAGCACAACCGAGCGGTGCGGCAACAGCACAACTGAGCGGCGTGGCGACAGCACAACCGAGTGGTGCGGCGACAGCACGACCCCAACGCAGCACCTCGACACCACGGCGTCGACGTGGCACCGCGACACGACTCAGACGCGGCGCGGACAGTTCTTAGATTACATGTAGTACAGTAGTAGCTAAATATATCATGCACAAAAACACTGTTTGAATGTGTGAATTGTCTATTGGTTGGTCCCTGTAAAGACCGGTTTCAACCAGTCTTTTTTCAGTTGCAGAGAATTCATTGAAGATGGGGCAACCGCAACCAGGCTAAGTCCAGAAAGGGTGCAACCGCAACTGATGGTCCAGTTGCATGTGGTCCAGTCCAGTTGGGTCCCGGTCTTTTTCCAGTCCTATGGACCGGACCTTAAAACACTAGCAATAAATGTCAGCGTGTCATAGCTTGAATGAACCAATACTGTACTCATCTATTTTGGGTTGGTGAGGCACTGTTGTTGGTGTCATGTGAATGCCTGCTGGTTGGAATAAGAGCGATGGCCAGTCATTAGTGTGGAGGACGCAAGGAACAGATGGGTTTAGACTTACAATCTTCCGCATGATGAAAATGTGGTGACTCAGCTGGGGTGGGGTGGGTAGCAGCAATGGGAAATACCGACGTGGGATGGAGTTCAAAGTTCAAAGACGATACAACCTCAGTAAAAATGAACCTCAGTTGAACTTCCAAATGGATCCAACAAAACCATTTGGGGATGCGTGTACCCCAAATGGTGGCCTCAAGGAGGCACATAAAATGGAATGGCCCAATGACCCAGACAATATTCCTATGTCCAATTGTAAGTGCGCAATAGTTGATCAAGGCTTGTTCTCACCTTCCTTAGGCAAGAGTGCCCTGAGTGCCCCATCCTGGCAGCCCAGTGGTGGTCCCTCTACCCAGACCACTTTGAACGCATTTGGCATCAGTGCCATCACTGCAGCAGGCCAAGACTTTACAGATGATGATTCTGTGGATGGTACCACCAAATCTGCCAGTAAACACAAGGGTAAACGGCCCAATCGCATTTGCAAACCTACGGAAAAGGCAAAGGAAGCACTCACCACACATCATTTGAAGACCAAACGAAGTGTGGTCACCTCGGATAATGAAGAGGAGGCACGACCACCAAAGAAAAAGAAAAACAAGACTAGTGTCATAGCTGAGTGTGACACCAAGACTGACGAAGTCTACCCCATCAAGGAACCCGACAAAACATCAAAGATTTGTGTATTTTCATGCGTATCTGAGGATTCTCATGACACATGTGGAAATAAAACCCTGAATTCAAATGATTTGGGTAACGCGTTGGGAGGGGAGAATGCATCAGAGGCAAAGGGAGGGGAGTCCAATGACGAATGGCAATTTTCACAATTGGATGAGATGGCTACAAAAGATGCGAAGGTAAATGATCTTTCTCCCTAGGGCATTTACAAGTAGACTCACCTTATAACATATATTATAGACCTACCAAAAACCCAGGTTGCGCTCGAGCACTGGGGGAGATATCCAGCTTTCCAACCTGATAGGCATATTCAAGGATGGAGAACATCCTCAGACTCACACGGACGCACAGTGGTGTCGGCTTTGCAAGACATGGCTGACCAGTAATGTTTCAACTTGTCGTACGCACATCATCAGGTAACTACTCATGGATATAAGAAAGAGTCAGTAACTGAACAATGACACTAGACAATGGGCTACTCACAGAGAGCTGTACTTGGCTGGTTGCAAACGCGAAGAGGTCGAGCACATCATGAAAGCGGCAGGATCCAAGCAACTAGAAAAACAAGGGAGCCTGGAAGACTGGACTGTGGTCAAGGTGCCTCAGTGGTCAAAGGAGGGTTTGATGGAACTCATCCTCGAGTTAGTGGTGGTTGATGACCAGGTGGGAAATGTCGTTTGTTTACAATATACGTGAAATTGACTTATTCATGAACTTGTGACAAATGTAGGCCTTTTCCCTTGTAAACCATGCGGCATTCTGTCATTTGCTCAAGTTCCAACGTCCTGGTACCAAGGATAGCAATATTCCACACCACACAAGCGTTGCGAAGGCCATCCATGTGAAAGCACACAAAGTCAAGGTCATCTTGAACAAGCTTTTTGTGGTGAGTATGGTTCATTGCAAACCCAAGCATTGACTCACATTGTCTGCAGAGCATCCCTGGGGAGGTATCAGCAACGTTGGATACCTGGTCATCACCAGCTCGTGACCCGTACCTTGGAATTACTGTGCACTGGGTCCATAGCACCAAGGAATCCCCCACGGAATGGTCGCTCTGCATGTTGTTGCTTGCGTTCCAGGAACTGAAAGGTAATCACAGCAGTGAAAACCTCACTAATGTGGTCATGGAGATCATCAAGGCGGCAGGGTTGGAGTCCAAGGTATGTGTAGCGTCCTTCCCAGAGACGTCAATTCATTTGATTTCGGCAGATTGGTTGTATCACATTGGACAATGTCACCTCCAACAACAAGATGATGAGACACCTCAAAGGCAAGTTGGACATGATTGAATGCGAATGGAAAGCTTTGGAACAATGTGTGAGGTACGTGGGTAGTCTAGCATTTGGAATTCCTTCTAACATCCTGTAGGTGCCTTGCACACATTATACACCTCAGCACCAAGCATATCATCAAGATGTTCACTCGAAATGGCCCAACCATGGAGTCCGTCACCACGATGGGTGACTTGGAGGATCAGGCAACAGGCGATGTTGAAGACAACGAAACATTGTACACATCTGGGGACACCCTCGGAAAGTTATGGGCATTCATCAATCAGGTGCATAATCTTTCTGATTCTTATGAGCAAAAGCTGATAGGCCTCAGGTCCGACTTTCCCCACAGGCGTCCTCATTTTTCTTCAAGTGTTGTGCTGAGGACATCACCTAATCCTCTGGAAAGTTATAACTAGATAATATAGCTTACAGATGTTACAAATATCCCAAGGCTGCTACAATCTTTGTGATATTGTCATAATCTCCCTTACCACTTTGTATCTACAATGCAGCACTTTATACAAATTATAATACTGTTGTAATTTTCTTGAAAACTCAGTATCACTATGACATGATTGTATACAAATTATAATACTGTTGTAATTTTCCTAACAACTCAGTATCACTATGACATGATTATATACTGATTATAATACCCACTCAAAATAAGATTTTGTTGTAATATAGTTGTGGTTCTCTAAGACTGGTTGTTGTCATATTGTGATATCACTGCCACCTTCATATTGAATTTCTGTCTTGCTATATAAATAAAACATAGTAGGTAGAGTATACATGACTTATTGGTGTAGTGGTTGATGTTCAATCCCGGAAAATAAGTCAACAAGTCACATGATGTGGTCATGGGTTCAAATCCCAAGCAAGGCAGTTTATAATGTATAATAATTAATAATAATAAATAATAAATAATAATAGATAAGATAGATAATATAGGTAACAAATAATTAAAGGTGCAAATAAATGGTGAAATTATGTCATCTGACAAGAACTACAAATCAAATTGTATTTTCTTATGACCCCAAATATTAGCACAGTATAAATTAGTTACTACAGCCATGGCAGCTTGTCATAACCCAAGCATGGCACAATTGTAACCAGATTGCAACTTTACAATACCAGCATTACAATTAAGTCACCACAAACCCTATGGCTTGTCGTAGCATGATTGTATATTATTTGTAACCCTATTATCAGCACATTGTGGCTGTTATAACATAGGAGCCGCATAAGTTGCTGGTATATATATATTATAACACATTGTAGTGATTACAACTAGTTATAATAGCATTACAACTTCCTGGAAGTTTAGGTGATGCCGAAGAGCTGCCCCGTCTTGAACTCATCAAATATGTTCAGACACACTGGTCCTCTATGTACGACTTACTTGAGCATGCATTCATGTTGAGAAAGGTATTTCCTGTCCCCCTATCGTTGTATCGTCACACTCTATCTCATTAATCATCAGGGCATTACAAAGTTTATTCAGCTTGCCAACGATAGTTCACATGTCCCCAACTTACAGAAGAAGTGCTATGCCGACTTCAAGCTTACCCCTGACAAATGTGGTAACCTCAATCTACTTCGACAAATATTCAGGGTACTGACGGTAATTCAAGTCTCTCACAGAGTGTTTGCTAAACCTGTAATGCAGCACCCGGCTCTTGCACAACAACAATTCTCTTCTGAACGCATTCCCACAGTTTCCCACGTGTTTCCAATAATCGAGTGCTTACTTACGTCGATGGAAGCTGCCAGGAGGGACCCAAAGTTTTGGCCGATCCACAATGCCATAGCCGCTGGCGTTTCGAATCTCTCGAAGTGGTATTGAACACTTGATACCTGCCATGTATATGTAGTGTGTACCGGTGCGTCAAACAACTTGGGTATGGTTTGTAGTGTGATTGACTAATCCACTCAACAGTTCTCAATCTGTCAATCAAACTAGGATACATCCAAGGGAACTGGAGTCCTGAGTTCGTTTTGCGTACCAGAACAATCCTTACCAAGATTGTAAGTCCATTGTTTCAACCTATGGTTCAGATACTGAGTATCCAATCCAGTTTGATAAATACAATGAAGCTCTTGAAGATGTTAGAGATGTTGTAGCCCCATCTTCGCAGAGAGGTTCGTACTATAATACCCATTCCGATTATCTCCCATTGACATAGATCTAGATCTACTGAACAACGACAACGTTGGCTACAGATCAAATTGGATACAGCTGTCACTCAAAGATGACAACGACGGAGGTATCGCTGACCCTCACAGGGGACTCAACAAGTATTTAGATTCTAAACGTGAGGCGCGGCAAGGGCTCGTTGAATGGTGGGGCATAAGTGATTCTTTATATTGTTAGGGTGTCTAACTAACGAATCATGACACTGTTAGCATAATTCCATCCATTATCCCACCCTCTCCCTCATCACGTGAGATTATCTTGCAATTCAAGGCTTGTCTGTTGCCTCAGAGCGTGCATTTTCGAGCGGTTGGCTCACTGGGACCTACCTATGCAATCATCTCAAAACGGATATATTTGAGGCACTCCAGATTGTCAAGAGTGCTTATCGAAATGGCATTCTCAATGCCAGTGATGAAGCAGCGGCTCATGCATCTGTGAAACCAGTACCTGTCAAAGCTGTCAGGGACCGGTCCAGACCAGTCCTCGACAGCTTTTGACACCCTCCACTTTTACAGATGTGTGGCAGCAGACTGGGACTTTGGTGGTCTCATTGATATAGAAGATTCCTCGGATCCTGTCTAAATATCTTTATTTCGTACCTGTTGCTAGTTGTGGATTGAACTGCATTCAGGTTCTTGTCATGGACGCGTATTATTTTCCCTATTTTTCTGTATTTATACGGATTTATTCGGAGAAGATATGAAGGGCCGAAGTACAGAGGTATTCGTTAGTCACATGTGTTTGCCACCATGTGCACGTGATCGTGGGATTAGTATCCCTCATCAGTACGGACTCATACGATTGGACGATAAGGATGGAAGGGACTAGAAGGATCTAGAACGTGCTTAGTAGTTTACACTTACTCGCTGTATTAGGTTTTACTCAGCAAGTGGAGCCGCTCGTAAGCGTTATGACAGAGTGCCACGTCAGCACCATAGATAACGCTATTAATAGACACGACGCGTCAGCTCCTGAGTCATAGGACCTTACTGTACACTTAGTAATAGTGTTAGAACTCAGTTAAGACTCAGCCGCAGTAGTGTATATAAGCTTCCCTGTAGCGTCCTGAGTGGAACCAACTTGTCCTCTTGGTTCTCCACTCAGGTGCGTATTCCGCTGTACTCCCTTACCTTTCTCCAATCTAACTTGTCCTCTTGGTTCTCCACTCAGACGTGCCACTGCGTGATCACCTTGACTTGAGTCTTGCATAAAGGCTCTAAGTGTCTTACTCTCCGCAGTGTCTGTACGTTGGCGCGTGACTTGTCTCCGCGTCGAGTTGAGTGTGCTCACCTTAGCAGTTCACTTTAGTTTGCCCTTGACTTGACGTAGCGCGGCAGTCGCACCGCTACAGTTCTGTTACAGTACTATCATATGTCTTGCAGTTTGGCAGCCTGGGCACGGGTTTGCAGTCCTACACTAATACCATACCTAAAAGTTTGCTCCAGTTTCACTGTCATGAGCAACTAACAGACGAATGACAAGGGTTTCCGGCTGTTCATGTCATTCAGGCCATTCAGAACATTCAGGTTTCACTCATCCTGAGACACCCCTCGATATCACATCCTTCCCACAATTACTCTCCAATGGCTTCTGTATTGTCCCTCAACAACTCAGCATCGCCCTCTCCCTTCAGGAAGGTCCAGAAAATCTCTCGAGCACTCCTGCTGTTGTGTCTTTATTTTCTCCAATACCTGCTATTTGGTCCCTCAACAACTCTCTGCCTTCAGGAAGGCTCAGAAAATCTCTCAGCCATCCACTCAGACCGCTCGGTACATCTTTTTCCACTTCAATGTCGATGCACCGCTAACCATGCGTACATTGATGACAACTCCCTCATGGTACTCAAAGTGATGATTGCAGCACTCACATCCTGGGATCGACCCTCTCTTCTCCCACTCCTATCACCATTTTTGTGTCCCCATTCAGGCCTCCTAGCGTCACCTTTGAAACCAGCAAGACAAGTTTAACCATCTGTATTATCCCTACTCAATATGCGAACCCAACAACACAAAGCTACCTCACCCTCTCTGTCGAATGGTCATACTCTTTTGCAACCCTCGAAGGATATTCACGAAGTCCATAGCATAAGTATGTAAATGGCCTCTTTGGTGAGTGAACTCCTGACTTTCATCATCAACATTATCATCATCTGTATCAACACCCACAGCTTTTCCCCACTCAATATGCGAACCTGACAACACAAAGCCACCTCACCCCTCTCGGTCAAATGACCTTACTCTCCTGTAACCCTCGAAGGATATTTGTGAAGTCCATAACATAAGTATGTAACTGGCCTTGTCGGTGAGTGAACTCGCGCCATTTTCTGCTCCACTGCCATATGGTAACTTGGCTGGGTTTCAGTTTATTTAGATCTGCATTTCCCTTCACCCAGGTGCCACTGTCAGATCACTGTGGAATATCTGAAATCCTAATGACATTTCTCGACCCACACTTTGTCAATCTCTCATTGCCACTGTGAGCTTAATATCCTTACCCTTAATGGACCATCTAATTCATCTATATTCAGTGGATACGTGCAACACCTTCCTTCTCCAATCACTCCCCCTGTTTACCATGCACTACTTCCTCTCCCCACTGCACAACATCTCGCAGCCTCTCATGTGGCAACACACACCGACCTTTCTTCTGCTGAACAGGCTCAAATCAACACTACCCCATTGAAGACTTTCATGCACAAGGTTTTACATCGATCACGAACTTTGTAGCGTGTTTCAAACCGCACTTGTAAAGCCTGTGTCACGTTGAAGCCCTCCATTCAATATCATGCCTTGTCGTACATACACCACTGTTACAACATCACCCTTTGGTCTTACCACTGCCATATCCTCAAGGTTCCACAGATGCTGACACTGGAGGAGGCGTCTTCTGACGAAGGTATGCGCTGTTCAGATTATTACCACGTGTCATCAATCTGATAGCTTGAAACAGCCACTGCTGCTTGCACCAGCGCTTTGTTGGTGTGTGGTCTGGCCAAGATGAAAAGGGAACGCGAGCGCCAGCAAACCACCCACAAGATCAAGCCCAGGTGGGTATGGCACATGCAAGAATAGTGTCGGCACACCACAGCCCAGTTGATCAGGGCAGAGCGTCAATGCAAGGCCAAGAGTGTGCTGCAGGGTTTCACGTGGGTGCAAGTGTGGGTAGAGCAGCTGTAGGGCTTCTGTAATATTTTGTAGAATTTAAAGATTGTTTTTCAATTTTTGGTGTGTGGTTCAGGTTCGGCCATGCCAGACCCCCAAACTGCACCTGAACCACACCAGACCTCTGAGAGGTTCGAGGTCCAGCCAGAGAGCCTGAACTGGACCGCACCGGACCGCGGCATCCCTAATGACTACAACCCACAGGGAATAGGATGAGGCAGGATGAGGGTGACAGCACTGTGGGAGACGATGCCAGGAAGGTGGTGAACGAGCCTGAGACTAGTGATTTAAAGGCACAGCCCAAAAGCCAGAAGCCAGCCATAGCCAGCCACAAAATGCCGTTCCCATGGACGCTGCCGGCTGGGCTTTTGACAGCTCACATCTCAAGCTTTGATTTTCGGAGGACAGCGGTCCAGCCCACAGCCCTGGTGTTACGCTACCACTGGCGTTTAGTCCGACTTGGACTGCGTAAGGGCGTTCACGACTTAGCTGGTTGAGAACTGACGAACTCCGAGTCACGTGACGTGACGTGACGTGGGTACACGGCCCGATATCGATGGCACGTGACGCGGCTTATTACACCAGGACGACGATGGTCACTGGGCACTTCCAACCAGGTCAATGGCTGTATAGCCTTGCTAGCGAGTCCTTATGAGTAAGGGGAAAGGTTGAGTCCTCTTCAGGCGGCACCAGGGTCGGCACACAAGTACTGAAGGGTTCAGACGTGAAGGGGAGATGATGGTGGTCAGAAGAAGACCAAGATGGGTAATTTTGGTCGCCTTTCCACTGTATTTATACATGTGAGGTAGCTTTAAAGCTCCTCTTGAATCTGTGCTGCCGAATCGGGCAAGTCTCAGCCACATCGGCCTGAGACTGCGGCTACCTAGTACTACCGGTCCGTGACTGATATACTGCTTACTACAGGAGTCACCACCGTATGTAAGCGTCCACTTCCCACGCCGTGACATTACCCCCTTTTCAGCTGCGACGCCCACGTCGCGTCCTAATCGGTCCGATGCCCGACATCCACCCCTCCTGCGTATCTGATACCCGATCTACTATGTTCGCCATCTCCAGCCGGAACTTGCCCTTTGCGAGCTCGCTCTGCACGCCACCCAAGGCTTGGGCTAGTACATGAAGGCGCTGCTCGATATGCTCAGCCTCGTGTTTGTAGGCGCGATAGCGGTGTAACTCAGCTTTAAGCCCTCTATCCTTCAGCTCGTTGACTGCGCGGTCTAACCGGTGCTGCCCTGCGTGGCCGTTGACCAGGAGGCGCATGTCCTCGGCTTCGTAGTGGGGCTTGCCTGCTCCTAGTACTTGTGGTTCGGCATACAGCGGGCGGGAGTACACCTTGTCGCTATCTTCGATGAGTCCGATGACGATGGGGTCCGGTCCCATGATGACTTGGACATAGGTGGCTTGTTGGGTGTCCCCTTGCGGGGTGGTGATGGGGAACTGGATATAGTCGTCCCCTCTGTTGTGCTTGAATCCTCCCGGAGGTACCCGAGTGCTGCCGAGCTGGTGGCGCAGGCGGGTGATGGTGTGAAGAGGGGTGACCTCGGCGGTGAAGTTGCCTTTGTACAAGGCGCGTCCCGTTGTATCACAGGTGTAGGGCGTTTCCGCCAGGTTGTCAGAATCGGTGGTAGTGATGATGGAGGGGTGCTCAGCTGGGTACCACTCTCTCAACGCTCCGTTGGGTTGGTTGTACACTGCGCGCGCATCATCGCGGTGAACCGCTCGCGCCTCCACTGGACCCTCATTTTCCTTGTCGCTGCTGTTGACATGTGTTCCACCTGCCAGGCTGCCGCCGTCGTCCTCCAGTTCCTCCATGCCATCCATGCCTCGTACTTGAGCTTCTTCGGCCTCGACTTCTTCTTCGACGCGTACCGGGAGAGGTCCAGGAATGGGGAGTTCTTGGTCGGCGAGAGCTGCACGAAGCCGACGCACCTCGGCTCCTGAGTAGGGCACGGTGTTGAGCTGCTGTCCGTCCTGGGATATAAGCCAGTAGGTTTCTGGCTCATTGGGGTGGTCGAGGTCTTCGACCGGGGCCACGTTGGCAATGGCGTCGCTGAGCTCTTGGTAGGTGAGGGATCCCCTGAGGTGGGGAGCAACAATGGACGACGTGGGCTGAGTGGTGGAAGGCATGTGGGTGTACGAAGGGAGTCCAGTGTGATAGGATGGGGGGAACTTAGCTGCATGAGTTGGGCTTATAACCGTTTGTCTGGCCCTTGAGCCTCCTTCGAACTCCGCTACGGCAGCATCCGTGAAGATGTCCGATTTATCGACCCACTGGTTCTCCGAGTCGGGGTATCCCGCCCACTTCACCAGGTATTGGAGTTTCCGACTTCTGCCGAATCGCCTGGAGTCTAGAATGCGCTCGACTTCGTATTCCTCTTCTCCATTTACTAGCTCCGGTGGTGGGCGCTGGAAGTTTTCCCCATGTAGGGTCGTTTCTCGGTACGGTGTGAGTAAATCGATGTGGAATACGGGGTGGATACTCCATTGGGTCGGAAGTTCCAACCGATAATTGACAGGTGATAATACCTGGAGGATTTTGAACGGTCCGTGCCTTCGCGCGGCCAGCTTGGCAGTTGGTTGATTGGTTCGGAGGTGTCTTCCTTCCAGCCACACTAGGTCACCTGTTTGATATTTGGGCGTGTCTCGGTGTTTGACCCACATGAATTGCGCCTTCTTGATAAGCTCCTGGGCGTGTTTCCGTGCTTCTCGGAGCTGTTGTAGTCTCGTGGTCACTTGTGGGATGGGCGACGGCTTATCGAGCCAATCAGCGCGTGGGTCATAACCCATCATGAGCGCGAAAGGGGATTTCCTCGTTGCCTCGTGTGGCCAGCTGTTGTGCGCGAACTCTGCCATTGGTAGGAAGTGCGCCCAATTATCTTGACGCTCGTTGGCCCAGAACCTGAGATACTGCTCTAGCCATTGATTGGTTCGTTTGGATTGCCCATCTGTGCGTGGATGATACGCCGTGGAGATATTCTGGTAGATCCCCAGAATTCGGCAGAGTTCCTGGGTAAACTTGGATGCAAATCGAGGGTCTCGGTCGCTGATGATTTTTGCCGGTAGCCCATACCTTCGAAATACGTGAGTGACGTACAGTGCAGCCGTTTCTTCGGCCGTGATTTCTTCCACGCAGGGGATAAAGATCGATCCTTTGGTGCAGTCGTGATCTGTGACGGTCAGTATCGAGTCGTATCCCTGGGACGTTGGTAGTTTAGTGATGAAATCTAGTGCGACGACTTCAAATGGCTTAGCGTCGGGTTTGGGTGTAATGGGTACGAGGGGTGCTCTCGTTGGTCGATTGTTGACTTTGTGACGTTGGCAATCTGCACATCCTTTGACGAATTCCATCACGTGTTCCATCATCTTTGGCCACCAGTAGTGTCGCTCTATGATACGAGCGGTTCGTTTGATGCCCGGGTGTCCGTATATAGGTGGATCGTGGTGATTTTTGATGATAGTGCGGATTGTCTGCGCGTCTCCCATGATGACCCTTGCTCCTTGTCGATACCATATGCCGTCGAACTTCTTGAGTTGGTGCGGGTCTACCCATGGGCGTATTCGGTTCTCATCTTGTTCGTGGTTTTCTGGTAACTGGGTGATTGTGGTCCGGGCGAATACTTTATCCGGAAGGACCACGACTCCTTCGTTATCTCCGTCGCCCTTGTTGTAGTCTGGCCTTCTTGATAGCGCGTCTGCTCGTCCATTGCTCGTTCCTTTAATGTGGTGAATCTCAAAGTCGTATTCCATGAGTTCTAGCACTTCCCTTGCTACTCGCCGACTTATTTTCTGCGCGGATCTCCAATGCGTAAGGTTTAGGTGATCCGAGAAGATTTTAATTTTGTGCGGCGACCCGGCTAGGAAGGGTCTCCAGTGTCTCAACGCTTTGACTATCGCTAGTAGCTCCAGATCGTATATGTCGTAGTTGCGTTCTGCTTCGTTCAGAGTGGCCGAGTAGTAGCCTACCGGGTGGCGCTTGCCGTCCGTTTTCTTTTGCAGTAGGACTGCACCGACTGCGAACCCTGATGCGTCCACTTCTAGTTCAAATTGATCGGTAAGGGTGGGGTGAGCGAGTACTGGTTCTTGTGTTACGAGAGCTTTGAGCGTCTGAAACGATTTCTCTTCGTCAGCCGTCCACTTCCAGTCTGTGTCCTTGCGCGTGAGTTTATTGAGCGCTCGTGCGTGTGTGGCGAAACCGCGAATGAAGAGTCGGTAAAAATTGCAGAATCCTAAAAAGGAGCGCACGTCTCTGACCTTTGTCGGGCGTGGCCAGTCCTTGATGCCCGAAATTTTTACCGGGTCCATACGAGTTACCCCCTTTTCAAGGATTACCCCCAGGTAATCCATTCGCGGTTGGTGGAACAGGCATTTCTCCGGTTTGAAGTACAGATCATGGTCCAAGGCGACTTGAAGTACATCACATACCGCATCAATATGCGCTTGTAGCCCGGCATTTTCGTGCGTGGCGATGCCGATATCATCCATGTATACACGGATAATGGTGCCTCGCGTTTGGTGTCGCATAATCGTGTCACCCATGATGTCGTTCATCATGTTTTGGAAGGTTGCCGGTGAATTTGTGAGCCCAAAATACATGACTAATGGCTCAAATAATCCGTACCGGGTCTTAAACGCTGCTCTATGTTCGTGTCCTTCCTTGATCCGTATGTTGTTGTACCCCCATCGGACATCGAGCTTCGTGTAGTAGTGTCCATTGCCTAGGTCGTTGATGAGTTCGGACATCAGGGGAAGGGGGTATTGATTGCGTATGGTGCATGCGTTAATTTTTCTATAGTCTTGGACCGGTCGTAGCTTCCTGTCTTTCTTTTTGATGAAGAAGAAGGATGAGGCATAGGGCGATTTTGACGGTCGGATGTATCCCATTTTGAGTTGTTCGTCCAGCCATTCTTTGAGTTTGCTGTCTTCTTCTTGTGACATAGGGTATACTTTACAGTCTATAGTAGCGGGTGTCCCTGGTTTGAAGTCGATTGCGTGGTCCCATGATCGGGACAGTGGAAATCGGTGTGAGGCTTCCTCGCTGAAGATTTTGGCGAATCGTCGGTACGGCTCTGGGATTACCGTCGTGGGGCTATGCTGGTGAGCTGCTATGGCTAGTTTGGTGGCTGTGGTACGTATCTGACAGGCTTCCTCCAGCTCCTCCACTATGTCCTGCGCTTCTTCTTGCGTGATGGCTCTTGCTACGACTACTCGGGCCTCGGCTGGGTTCACTGATCGGATGATTATCGGAAGCGATTCTTCGTGAATGGTGGCATGCGTCCAGCTGATGGTTGGTTCATAGGTGGCAAGCCATGGGTAACCCAATACTAAGTCTTCGTTTCCTATATCCGTAACTAGGAATCGCATAACTCTGTGATGTCCTTTGGTCTGCACAGTCTAGATCGATGAAATGTGTGATTGACCCAGCTTTATTTTCCGTATTATCAATGTTCCATATCTTTTTGGGGCGCTCTAGGATTTGTAATCCGAGTCCCATGCGTTTGGCGAACGCCGGTCTGATAAAGTTATCGGTGGCTCCGGAATCTACGAGCCCTTTTATGTCGGCCATGGAGTAACTGGTGCGAATCGAGACTGGAATTCGAAGCGAACGGAAGCGAGTCATGATTACAGAGTTACAATTAATTGCCCTCACCCAGGCCGATGGGTTTAGGCGTCTGGAAAATCCCCCTGATTCCACATGTCTTGGAATATCAGGTCCTTTACTTCGTCGCTGGCTCCTCTAACTCCTTCGAGCCAGTCTTTTGCGGCTTGTTGCGGGGTGGACGTGCTTGCTACTCGCGCCGTGGGTTGCTCTTGTGCGTAGTAGTCCGTCTCCGCGCTCTTGATATTTGTGGTGGGCCTCCACTGTTGCGGGCGCTGTTTCCTAGGTCGATTACATTCGCGTGAGAAGTGACCTGGGGTGTTGCAATTATAGCATATGACTTCCCTCATGTCCCTTTTTTGACCGCTTCTTCTTCCCTGACCCGGTCCTCCCCTTGGTATGAACGGGGTTCGTGGCTGGTATTGCTCGCGGTTGGGGTCTCCTACTTCCGCAAGTCTTGCGCGTGATCGATCAGCGGACGTATCCATTGCGTTGGGGTCGTAACGGGGCGGTTGACCTCTGGGTGCGTTCCAGGGTTGTCCTCCAAACCTCGGTACTGGTGCGAATTGCGGCTTTTGGGTTCTGGGGGTTGTCGTGATGTTGAGCCTTGCACGTAGGTGGATGTATTGCTTTTGCCTCCTAAGTGCCGCGTCTTTCCACTCTTGGAAGGTCCTCGGTTCGTCCATTTCGTAAACTTTGGTGAAGAGCTTGCCCGGTAATCCCGCGGTGAAGCGGTCGATGGTTTGTTGGTCGTCGAGACGGTAGTTAGCTTTCCGTGCTAACTGTTCGAAGTTGGTGACGTACGCGTCAATATCATCCCCGATCATTTTGAATCCTCTCGCCATCGTTGCTTGGGCTTGCTCTTGTTCCAACGTGTTTGAGAAACGGTCGGCGAATCCCGCCGTCAGTGTGTCCCAGAGATATTCATCGTACCGATCCGTTCCTCCCCGCACCTCGTTGTTGAGCCATTGGAGGAACCCTAGTGTCCAGTTGCTGACCAGCGGTCCCTTGATGAATCCGAGGAAGAGGAGGCATCTTTTGTACACGTTCCTCATTACCGGGGCGTCGAAGTTTAACCCCATGTATCCGTGCCATTGAGTGAGGAAGGATTCGTATTCAGCACGGTCTCCTTTGAAAACTGACGGGGGCTCACCCTCCAGACGCGGCGTGGGCCCTCCTGGTATTCCGGGTCCTCCTGCTGGCATTCCTCCGCCTGGTGGCCCTCCTCCGAAGCCTGCTCCGAATCCTCTGTCTCCGGGGGGTCCTCGTCCCGGTCCCCCTCCTCCTCCACCTCCTGGGGGTTCTCTTCCACCTCCACGTGGTCTTCCTCCGGCTCCCGGCAGTGGGTTGTTGATTCTTCCTGAAGGTGGGTCTGGTACGTCTGGTCCTACGGCTCTGAACAATGCAGCATCATCTGCGGTCATGCGGTGACCTGTGCTAGGGTTTATCGGTTGTAGGTGCTCTTCTGCTTCTTCGGCTATCCTCCGAATTTCGTCGTCAATGGTGGCGCTTCTAAGGGTTTCTGTGATGATCTCTGTTTCGGTGGCCATTGCTGCTACTGCTGGTGATCGTATGTGAATTGTCTCAGGTTCGTCGATCCGAAGTGACTCAGCTCTCCGAACTACTGCTTCTTCACTTTCTTCTTCATCACTTGTCTGGCTGTCTTCGTCTCCGCTTGTTTCTGAGGGTGCCGGTGTTCTTGGTTCCGACGTACTTGGTTCCTCTTCCGGTTGTCCGTCTATGCGTCCGTACTGCTCTCTCGTTGGTAGAGTTCGGGTGTCGATGTCGCAGTTATAGTTCCTTCCGGCCGGGCGTACTACGTCCCACCTGTTGTCTATCGGGTTCCACGTAATCTCTACCCAACACTGATGTTCAAAGTTGAACTCAACTGGGCGGTATCGGGTTGGTCCCGAAGCGAAGTCCACGAAATATCCGATGTCGCCTCTGTACTCTCTCCACCTAGCAGTTCCTAGAAATTGTACTGGTACGTTTCGGTCTCCTCGTCGCTCGAGGGAATATGTTTGGAAATTGGTCCAACGGTCTCGGGTTGTGAACGCCACGATGAAGGGATCTTGGTCTTAATGTTACGCTACCACTGGCGTTTAGTCCGACTTGGACTGCGTAAGGGCGTTCACGACTTAGCTGGTTGAGAACTGACGAACTCCGAGTCACGTGACGTGACGTGACGTGGGTACACGGCCCGATATCGATGGCACGTGACGCGGCTTATTACACCAGGACGACGATGGTCACTGGGCACTTCCAACCAGGTCAACGGCTGTATAGCCTCGCTAGCGAGTCCTTATGAGTAAGGGGAAAGGTTGAGTCCTCTTCAGGCGGCACCAGGGTCGGCACACAAGTACTGAAGGGTTCAGACGTGAAGGGGAGATGATGGTGGTCAGAAGAAGACCAAGATGGGTAATTTTGGTCGCCTTTCCACTGTATTTATACATGTGAGGTAGCTTTAAAGCTCCTCTTGAATCCGTGCTGCCGAATCGGGCAAGTCTCAGCCACATCGGCCCGAGACTGCGGCTACCTAGTACTACCGGTCCGTGACTGATATACTGCTTACTACAGGAGTCACCACCGTATGTAAGCATCCACTTCCCACGCCGTGACACCTGGCTCCGTTTCCATGTGGTCCGGCCTGACCCTCACTTCAAGAATGACAATCTGCAGGACAAGTGAGTTCGCATTCCATAATTTGCGCCACAATTTGTGGTCTGATATGCACTATCTCTTTTCCGTTCTACGAGCACATCTTTACTATGCTACCCACCCCATCCGACCGTCACCGTCGCTGTCATTCTTCTCCTCCGGCCATATTCGGCAACCTCAAATGGCTACTCATCATACTACTATGACACCTTTGGACCTGGTCGCTCTCTCCATTACTTGGTAGTCTGGCCCCTCAACTCAAGAATTTCAAGAACTGCAATCTGCACGACAACAAGAGAGCTTGCAGTCCATCAAAAAGATTCACACAGAATCGCACCACAATTAGTGGGGTCCTGTTACGAATCCCGACTGCCGACGCTACAGGACGTGGGCTGGAGGAACCGCCTAGCTGGGCGGAGACTCCCAATGGCTCAGACGCCGCTAGCGGGATCGTATGGAGCGCTAGGGAGATCTTCAGGCATGGCCTGGACTCATGACGGTACGATCACGTGACCGGAGTCTAGACTAACCTAGAACGATGACGAACAATGGCGCAATACGCATGTGACCTTCTGGTAGGTTCCATGACTGCGCACAGACCCTGATCCCAGATAGAGCGGACTTAGCTGAGTACGAACCTTATGTACCGGCATGTATATATACCAGGCTTGTCTTCGTACTCGAGTCCTCAGACTTGATTTACTTAGCAATACCAGCTTTGTATCTTGGGAACTCTGCTCTGCCTTGCCTTAAGCCTTCTCCTTATCTTGTGCATCACCATTCTCGCCTCGCCTCTTCGAGCATGTGCCTTTGACCGATATCAGTCTCCATTATCGCCGTTGTCCGATAATGCCGAACACATCTTCTGCTAGACCTGCTGCAGGTGCTTTGAATGTTACGATTTTCCCTCCTTTCTTCCCCCCTCTTCCTTTCCATCTCGTGACTCGCATTCTGTGTTGACTTTCCATTGTACTTTTACGATACGATCCGCTTCGATTCGCGCCTCGGCTCTTATCTTGTGCCTAGCGCATGACTGTTACGATGCCCCGTGGCGCGACTTCCAGAACCCGCTGACGACTTCTGATCCACGCGTCGTCCCGCGGAATTCCCTTGTTCTCTTTTCGTACTTTCCCTTTGTTAGCTCTCTAGGACCCAGATCCTAGGATCGCGCCATATGTTTGTCTCTGACAAACATCGTGTATCAGTATATAAGTCTCACGCTACCTAGCTTGTATGGTAGACTTGACTTCTTGTGTAATACCACACCACTGTCCATTTCTCACGAACGATCCCTTGAGTCACACTTTCACTTGACTCCCCTTGTTTGCTCGCCGTTGTGCTTGAGCCTGTCCCTGCTATTACCCTTGTGTCCACGGAGGCCAAGTGGTACTTGTTCACCATTGAACTAAGTCGTAACTGACTTACTCCTGTCCCGTTACCGTCCGTGACTTAACCAAAGTACACGTCGTACTTAACGCCCCTGTGGTGGCGTTACATTAAGTCAAGTCTCTCACAGTGGCGACATCTAGTCGCGCCAGATCCAGATTCCAGCCGGAGTATATCACTCGGCTTATGACCGACGAGCTCTCTGACCATATCAAAGGAGCAGCTGTCTGGGCAGAAATCAATGGTGTTGAAGGATATTACATCTTCCACCCAATAAAGAAAGAGTATCACCAGATCCATTACCTGGAGGACAAACGTCTCTGGGCTTATATTGATTACTCGCCGAACGAACGAAGCTGGTATACTATCAGACCAGTACCGCTTGAGCTAGACATTGGACCACTCAAGAGTCATAACCCGAAAGGGATTGACATCGACTCCGACCCTGATAATTCACCCAGTGTCTCCGTACCAACAACCACGTTTACCCCCTCCCTATTCGTAAATCCCCCAGACCTACCTGGTTCCCAACCCACACCCCAGTCCATGTCACAAACCCATGCCTCGGCCAGCACAACTCTTACCGGTGGAGGACCAGCTCCTTCTGGTAGTGGAGGCGCTCCTAGCGGCGGCCCGTCAGGTGGAGCAGCGGCTCCTAGCGGCGGAAGCGCAGCTCCTGGAGGAGGTCTCCCAGGTGGCGGCGCTAGTGGAGGAAGTGCGCCAGGCGGTGGAGGAGGCGGTGCAGGTGGCGGAGGAGGCGGGGGCGGTGGAGCAGGTGGCGCTCCTATTCCCCCCGTCGGAGCTGCACCAGCCGCGATCCCACCCGCACCTGGAGGACACGGACACTTAGGAGGGAATCCACCCCCCAAGTTCAACGGAGATCAAGAAAAGAGCAAGCAGTTTATGCTTGCATTCAACCTATACCAAGAAATGAACCCCACTGTCGACCAACTCGCTATTCCCTACCCCCGCACGATGACCTTTCTCTCGTACATCTGCGGACCCCTTGTCGACGATTGGGTCACAGAGCAGTTCGCTTGGCTTGAGGACCAGCGAAACACAGGAGTTCTGATGACAGAGATGAACCTGTGGAACACCGTTCGCGATCGGTTTGTACAAGCGTACACCGATACCGTGGAACGGACAAAGGCCTGGAAGAGTTTGCAGACTCTAATTATGAAGGGCGAAGACATCGACACCTATGTGGCTACGTTCTCCAATCTAGTCCACAAAGCCGGGTATAACCCCGATGAAGCCACGACCCTGGAAATGTTCCAGGATGGACTCCCAAACCAGTTAGTAATTAACGCCACACGCTTCCAACATCCGATCACATGGGATGATTGGAAGGCGGCTGCTCGCCTACAGCAGGCTGAATACCTGGTTTTAAAGGACCGCCTGGGGAAGAACAAGCCCCAACGCGGGAAGAAGAGCGGACATAGCCGAGAGCAGTGGGTCCAGGCTCTCAATCAGAACCGAAACCCGAATGCCATGGATGTTGGACACGCCCGAGCCTCCGTGGCGCTTACCGACGGAGACCGGGCCCAGCTTCAGAAGGAGGGACAATGTTTTAGATGTTGTGCTCAGGGGCACATGTCACGTAACTGCCCACAAAAGGGAACGCGCGCGGCTACTGCCTCCTCCTTCGGACCCCCCTCCTTTACCCTGACTCCAGACGTATCAACTCCCACCATCACTACTGTCGCTGTATCTTCTAATCGCGTACTTTCGAATGAAGAACAGGCGGATGCACAGATCGCTGCGATGAAAGCACAGACCCAGGAGGTCAGGGACCTCATGGTGGACAAACTATTTGGGAAGGAGGGTTTTCCCGACGCTTGAACCCGGCGGCCTGGGCTAGAGCGTTAAATCTAAACGTGTACACTAGCAGATACCGATCCATGCGAATCCCAGTTCTGTTTAAATCTGCACACACGACGGCCGAACGACAAGTCCTAGTGGACTCGGGAGCAACCGACAATTTCATTTGTTCGACCCTGCTCAAATGATTACAAATAACTACCAGAAACATCACACACCCCATCCGCATCTGGAACGTGGATGGGACGAACAACCAAGACGGAGAGATCACGCAGTACACCGATCTCACCGTAAGAACAGGGAAGGAGGCCAAGACGCTTCGTTTCCTAATCACGAATTTAGGAAGAGACGAGGTGATCCTCGGGTACCCCTGGTTCATGGCTTTCGAGCCACAGATACAATGGGGAGAGGCGACGTTGAACGAGGAGTTTCAACTGGTCGTCATTTCCAGCCTTCATCTGTCAGACGAAGCCACGCCTATGGAAGCATCCATAAGGGCGTTGGAGACGTATGAACTTGACGAGGAGGCGTGGGAACAGCTCGTAGACGATGAGTGGGACCCCTGCATCGCGCTTCTATGAAAAACGACGACGGCCTCAGAATTAGCCCAGTGAGAGGCGGCAAAAAGGCCTGAACGCACATTTGAGGAACTGGTACCCGCGGAGTACCGGCCTCACCATAAAGTGTTCAGTGAGGAAGCGTCCCACCGATTCCCTCCCTCACGAGCATGGGACCATGCCATCGACCTCCTCCCGAACGCCCCGCCAGCATTAGATTGTAAAGTGTACCCGCTGGCGCAAAACAAAGAGGAGGCGCTTACTACGTTCCTCACCGAACAGCTGGTGAAGGGGTATATCAGACCCTCCAAGTCTGCTTACACATCACCGTTCTTCTTCATCAAGAAGAAAGATGGGAAACTAAGACCCATCCAAGACTACAGGCGGTTGAATGAGATCACCATCAGAAACCACTATCCCCTCCCCCTTATCCCCGAACTCATTGATCGCATACGAGGAGCCCGATTGTTCTCCAAGCTCGACATTAGGTGGGGCTATAACAACGTACGGGTCAAACCAGGCGACGAGCACAAGGCGGCATTTAAAACGAACCAGGGACTATTTGAACCCCTGGTTATGTACTTCGGCCTTACCAACTCCCCGTCGACGTTCCAGGCGATGATGGACTACATCTTCCGAGACCTTATCCTACTCGGACTTGTGATCGTCTACATGGATGACATCCTCATCGCCACCGCCCTCGACCACGCCCAACACCGGAACGTGCTGCATGAGGTCCTGCACCTCTGCGAAGAGCATGATCTATACATTAAGCCAGAAAAGTGTGAGTTCGAGGTATTAGAAATCAAATACCTCGGACTCATCATCGGGCACGGGAACGTCCGAATGGACCCCGTTAAAGTACGGGGAGTACTGGAATGGCCAGCCCCGAAGAGCCTCAGAGAAGTGCGAGCCTTCCTCGGCTTCTGTAACTTCTATAGGCGGTTTATCTGAGGATTCTCCACCCTCGCCCGCCCACTGCACGACCTCACAAAGAAAGACACTCCTTGGCATTGGGACCAGGACCAACAAGATGCATTCGATAATATCAGATGAAGCATAGGCCGAGAACCTACACTCCTTTTCCCCGACCTCACAAAACCGTTCGAACTCGAAGTGGACGCATCCAATGTAGCCCTAGGGGCGGTACTTAACCAATTGGGACCTGACCAACGCATGCACCTGGTTGCGTTCCACTCCGAATCACTAATGGAAGTGGAGCGCAACTATGACATCTACGACCGGGAACTACTAGCGGTAGTTAAGGCGCTACGAGCGTGGCGCACCTACCTAGTCGGTTCCCCCCACAAAATCATTATTCACACTGACCACGCCAATCTGCAGTATTGGAAAGACCCACGAAAGATCAGCCGACGAGTGGCACGCGAGTTTTTGGAACTATCAGAGTACAACTTCGCACTGAAGCATGTACCTGGTATAAAAAACGGTCGCGCGGACGCCCTCTCACGACGAGCTGACTATGAGCCCAACGAGGAGGACAACAATGATGTCATCGTCCTCCCCGCTGACCGATTCATACGCGCAACCCAGATGTCAATGCACGACATGGACATCTGGACGCAGATTGCCCAAAATATGGACGAAAAAGCCGTCCTTGCATGGGTCGAACCCCACAACCTGAAAAAGCACCAAGGACTCTGGTGGAAAGGAGATGCTCTCGTCGTTGTGGGCGACAACGATCTTAAATGGGGGGTAATTACCTTTTTCCACGACACGCCTAGCATGGGCCACCCAGGAATCACAAACACGCTAGAGTTGGTGCGACGTGACTACTGGTGGCCGAATATGCGGAAGGACGTGGAGGACTATGTCAAGGGCTGTGCGACGTGCCAAGCCAACAAAATCAACCCCCACCAACAAAAGCCACACCTTTTCCCCATCACCACCAACCCCAACGCCGAGCCATTTGAAGTCGTGGCGATGGACTTCATCACGAAGCTACCCCCGTCGAATGGATACGACTCCATTCTCACCATTACCGACCACGATTGTTCGAAAGCGGCCATCTTCATCCTGTGTAATGAGACGATTACTGCGGAAGGAGTGGCACGGCTCTACCTTCACCATGTCTATCCGCACTACGGCATCCCCCGAAAGATGATCACGGATCGAGACCCGCGCTTCACGTCTGCCTTCATGAAGGACTTGTGTAAGACGCTGGGAATCCACCAGAACATCTCCTCCGCATACCATCCGCAGACCGATGGGCAGTCGGAGCGCACTAACCAGTGGCTGGAACAGTACCTCCACCACTGGAGTAACGTGCAACAGGATAACTGGGCAGAGGCACTTCCAGTAGCGCAATTCGCGCACAACTCGTGGCCAAACACCACAACCAAGCATTCCCCATTCTCGCTGATCATGGGATGGGAACCCCACACCACATGGACATCAAAACCCACGTCAACCCCATCTGTTGATCAACGACTGGAAGAGATGGGCGATAGATGCCAGCATGCGCAAGACTGCATCAAGCACGCGCAAGAACTTATGGCAAAGAGGGGGAAGACGCGCTTCATACCGTATATGGAAGGTGCTCAAGTATGGTTGGAGGGGACGAACCTCTGGACCTTTTACCCCACCGCAAAGCTCGCCCCGAAGTGCCACGGACCATTCCGAATCAAGAAAGTCTTATCGGCAGTCTCGTACGAACTAGACCTCCCAAAGACGTGGAAGATACACCCCGTGTTCCATGCGAATCTCCTTACACCATATAAGGAGACGGAACTTCATGGAGCTAACTTCACGCGGCCTCCACCTGACCTTATCGAAGGAGAAGAAGAGTTCGAGGTGGAGCGCGTGTTACAATCTCGCCTTCATGGCCAAGGGCGTAAACTTCAGTTCCTGATCCAGTGGAAGGGGTTTCCCATGAGTGACAGCTCGTGGGAACCACTCGATAACGTTCGCCACGCACCTGACCTAATCGCCAAATTCTACCGGCAAAACCCTACCGCCGAAGGGGCTGGACGAAAGATATAAAAGATACACCCACTTCACCCATCCCCGCCATCCATGATCATCCTCGGAAACCTGATGTCAGATACACCTGTCATCACCACTGTGCCCGCTCGTCCCCCTTCCCAAATCATTCTCAATAACTTGACTGTTCCCTCCCAAGAGGCTGGAATCCCGGACATGAACCCCAACGCTGCCTACACCCCATACTCCAGAATCATCACTCCTCCCCCACTGCCTGAGTTCGCGATCGACCCCGAGACCTTGCTACCCACTATCGCTGAACCACCCGAGTCGTCGGGATCCTCTGAGTCGACGTCCCTGCCTCCACTTGTCTCGCAACCGATGCTTAGCACCCTACACCAGTCCTCGCTCCCACTTCCCCCATTCCCACCTGGGATTGACCACATGTTCACCCCCATTCCCACTGTGGAGCTCGCTGTCCCGGACCCATGCTACGCTCTCCTTGACGATGAAGACCCAGACACGTCAGGAGAGCCGGGTATCCCCTACTTCCCAAACGACCCCACCTCCCCACGCTTCTACCCGCTCATGATTGGAGAGCCGGGAAAGAAAGAAGTGGCGCAGTACATTTATTACCGCAAGGATTACCAGGAGGTGGTAGGGACAATGGGAAAGGGAGAGCCATGCTACGTCATGTCTATCTACCTACGCACCACCACTGCTAACCAACTGCCACAACACGTAACGGACCAGCAGATAGACCTGTTCCACCCCCACGACCCTTGCCGCCTCGTCATTGACGAGGTCATTTCCTCTCTTCACTACCCCGCACTCCATGCCGATGTCGCCCGCCTGCGTACCTGCCTGGGAGCCCAAGACGCACTTAAGGTGCGACGGGATGACCTCTGCAGGCTGGAGGCGGAAGCCGTCAAAGACCAGTTTCACCTGGACATGAATATGTCCAGCGTAAGAAAGCGGTTGCAGTACGCCCGCATCATTCCCCTTATCAGCGACCGATACGTCGAGCTCATGACCAAACCTACCCGACCCCGCCACTCCTCAATGCCGCTGCCCCTGCGCGCAGATGGACCTGGCGAGCTGCCACTGCCTCCGCGAGAGGGAGGGCCCTGCGAGATGCCGCACCTTCAAGGGGAAGGCAGCACACGTCGTCGCAGGTGTTATGAGTGTCGGTCCACGGACCACCTTGTAAGAGATTGCCCTGAGCGAGGACGACGGGACGCGTGCCAGTGGTGTGGCAGCCTTGCCCATCGCGTGGACGTTTGCCTCATAAGGCGAATGTCCCCGATGTCCGCCTGATACGAGAATCCCACGCCACGCACCCACTGGTGTGGGAAGTGTCTCGACTGGAAGGCGACGCACGATGTACGGAGTGACGTCCGTGTGAGTTCGAAGCGGAGAGGATTCCGCGCAGGGGTTACTGAAGCTAACGAGCCAAGAGGAAGGGACCCGAGAGCAAGCGAAGGTGGAACGAGGGAGAGCAAGACGAGGCGGTGTGAAAGGCGTGAAGGAGGTAAAGACGTTGGAATAACTGGTGGACTGCTAGGGTGAAGACGAGGTCGATGGCGAACGCGTTGGCGCGACTAGGCGGTGGCTCGGTTGACGAAGGCGTCGGCGTATGCTGGGGGTGGCGAGGCGGCGGCAGGGACTATAGCGAAGGCGTGGCTTCTACTTGGCAGGCGAATCCAAGGTCGGCGGCTCGGAAGGCGAAGGCGGCGATGTCGATGGCGATGGCGATGGCTAGACGGTGGCGAGGTTCTCGAGCTTGGCGCGGCGTAGAATGGAACTTAGAGGCAAACGATGAGATGAAATGGGAGATCAACGATGATATTTCCGAGTCAGAGAGAACGGCTTTTATACATGCGGGCCAGTATACGACGCGTTCCGAGACTAAGTCGAACGTATAGTGAGAGTAATGGTAGAGGGATAGAGGGGAAACAGTAGAGGCAGCAAACGGGACGTCGAACGGAAAGTGGCACAGGTACGAGCAGACAAAGGGATATGGGCGCGACCATGAGGAGAGCACCCTCCGAGATCTAAGTAAAACGAGGCCGAGAACACAGGATCATACGGGAACTTCAAACAAAGGAAACGAGACGCGATGACGCACAACAATAGGACAACCTCCTCCGAATTCCAGTCGACGGGACAATGGCTCACGCGGCCTCCAACGGCGTCTTGCGAGCGACTAGGAGCGATAGGGTGGATCGACGAGAGACAATGGGTGATGGCAGAGGTTAGTGGAGTGATAGAGGGAAGTTTGACAGGTTGAAAGAGAACGTCTGCGATCGACGCAGAGGCAAGCAAAGGGATGAAAGATGGGCTCGGGCAAGGCGTCCGAGGCATGTTGTTCGGTGGCATTCCGCAGGTGTCCGGGGTCAGACAGGGCGGCGACGACTACGAGAGGAGATGGAAGTGATGACGAGGCAGGAAACGACGAGAACAGAGACGCAGACGACGTGGCGAGACTTGTATTATGACTGGTAGTAGCGTATGAGGGAGACGGAAACACGAGGGCGAAGGGTGGCGAAGGGAAGCGGAGATGGAAATATTACGGCTTGACTTTGAATCCAGGTGGCTGCAGGTGGCTGAGGAATACAGTAAGCGGGGGAGGCCGAAACAGGCGAAAACAGGTGATTTCGGGCCCAGAGCCCGAGGGAACCTTACAACGACGAGATCGACTGCCCGCAGTATGAGGGGTGCCGTAAGTGTGGCCGCAGGGGGCGCCACATGTTCTTACGATCTCACACTTGTCCCTGTTCCCCCTCTCCTGATCCTGCTACTGTTATCCCCGAAGAGGACTGCTACTATACTAGCGACTAGTCGAAGTCGAGGCGACTTCGAGTCTGAAGGGGGGGTAATGTTACGATTTTCCCTCCTTTCTTCCCCCCTCTTCCTTTCCATCTCGTGACTCGCATTCTGTGTCGACTTTCCATTGTACTTTTACGATACGATCCGCTTCGATTCGCGCCTCGGCTCTTATCTTGCGCCTAGTGCATGACCGTTACGACGCCCCGTGGTGCGACTTCCAGAACCCGCTGACGACTTCTGATCCACGCGTCGTCCCGCGGAATTCCCTTGTTCTCTTTTCATACTTTCCCTTTGTTAGCTCTCTAGGACCCGGATCCTAGGATCGCGCCATATGTTTGTCTCTGACAAACATCGTGTATCAGTATATAAGTCTCACGCTACCTAGCTTGTACGGTAGACTTGACTTCTTGTGTAATACCACACCGCTGTCCATTTCTCACGAACGATCCCTTGAGTCGCACTTTCGCTTGACTCCCCTTGTTTGCTCGCCGTTGCACTTGAGCCTGTCCCTGCTATTACCCTTGTGTCCATGGAGGCCAAGTGGTACTTGTTCACCATTGAACTAAGTTGTAACTGACTTACTCCTGTCCCGTTACCGTCCGTGACTTAACCGAAGTACACGTCGTACTTAACACCCCTGTGGTGGCGTTACATTGAACCATGGACGTCGCCCCGCTGGTGGCGTTACAGGTCCAATATGCACTGTACTTACTTTAAATGATGCTTTCTCTTTCGTTTTCTTCCCAAAATCATGACCCGACCCACCTGTACATTTCACCCCTCAGCGAAGTTGACTGCAGACAACATGGGTGAACTGGAGCTCAGCTTGCATCGCCACATGGTTGCATCTGCCACTTCTGTTTCTCATCATTGACCAGCCACTTCCTCAACTTTATCCCTGCCCAAGTGCACCCTGCCGGACTTGGAGAACACCCTAGTACCATTGCTTACAACATCTGACTTGGCACAAGCTCGGACTTCATGTAAGCAACCTCAGGCTTCTCATGACGACGAAATCAACACGCCACCCTCTGCACCGACCCTCATCGATGGACATGACAGTGCTCATATCTCAAAGAAGGCAAAGATGAATGGGCCACCCACCAACTTGGATGCATCAGTGTTACGATTTTCCCTTCCGTTCCCCTTTTTCCTTCGCCTCCTGTGACTCGCGTTCTATGTCTGACTTCAGCTGTACTTTTACGATACGATCCACTTTGATTTGCGTCTCGGCCCTTATCTCGCGCCTAGCGCATGACCGTTACGACACCCCTTCTGATCCACGTGTCGTCCCACAGGATTCCCTTGTTCCTGATTCGTAGTATCCCCTTGTTAGCTCTCTAGGACCCAGATCCTAGGATCGCGCCATATGTTTGTCTTTGACAAACATCATGTATGTAACGCCACCACAGGGGCGTTAAGTACGACGTGTACTTCGGTTAAGTCACGGATGGTAACGGGACGGGAGTAAGTCAGTTACGACTTAGTTTGATGGTGAACAAGTACCACTTGGCCTCTGTGGACACAAGGGTAATAGCAAGGACAGGCTCAAGCGCAACGGCGAGCGAAACAGAGGAGTCAAGCGAACGTGCGACTCAAAGGGTCGGGTCGTGAGAACAGACAGCGGTGTGGTATTACACAAGAAGTCAAGTCTACCGTACAAGCTAGGTAGCGTGAGACTTATATACTAGTACACGATGTTTGTCAGAGACAAACATATGGCACGATCCTAGGATCCGGGTCCTAGAGAGCTAACAAAGGGAAGGTACGAAAAGAGAACAAGGGAATCCCGCGGGACGCCGCGTGGATCAGAAGTCGTCAGCGGGTTCTGGAAGTCGCGCCACGGGGCGTCGTGACGGTCATGCGCTAGGCACGAGATAAGAGCCGAGGCGCGGATCGAAGCGGATCGTATCGTAAAAGTACAACGGAGAGTCGACATCGAATGCGAGTCACAAGACGAAAAGGAAGAGGCCAAAGCGAAGGGAAAAATCATAACAATGTACTAGTATATAAGTCTCACGCTACCTAGCTTGTATGGTAGACTTGACTTCTTGTGTAATACCACACCACTGTCCCTTCTCACGAACCGAACCTTTGAGTCGCACATTTGCTTGACTCCCCCTTTCACTCGCCTTTGCACTTGAGCCTGTCCCTGCTATTACCCTTGTGTCCACGGAGGCCAAGTGGTACTTTTTCACCACCAAACTAAGTCGTAACTGACTTACTCCTGTCCCGTTACCACCCGTGACTTAACTGAAGTACACATCGTACTTAATGCCCCTGTGGCGGCGTTACAATCAGGGATGCATTCAGATGTCCAAGTCATGGACATCAATGACATTGACGACCCACATGAAGAGTCTTTCAACAAGCATCAGTATGTTGACATGTTACTGCCAGGGATTTCCCAACTTTCTGCTTGTGCACCAGCAGGAAACCAGTGCAAGTTGGACAAGTTGGCAAGTTAAATGTAGAGCCATTCCAGAATATTGTTGAATATCATTTTTATTTGAATAAATAATAAAATAAGTTATTTTTATTGTTAATTATTAATACAGATGTTGTATATATTATTGCTCAACTTTAGTCACACAAAGTATAAAACGAAATTCATTTATTGCATAATTAAATACATAGTCTGAGGTAAAAGTGCCTTGCCCTCCCTGCCAGTCCCCTGTTGCCCCATCGTTGTCGCTGTTGATGGTGGTGGTGGCGCGCCTTGTTGGGGTTGTGCCGTGTTGGCCGTGCCATGCTGGTCGTGCCATGTTGGTCGTGCCGTGCCAGTTGTGCTGTGTTGGTCGTGCCATGTTGGGGTTGTGCCGTGTTGAGGTCACGTCACAGTGGAGCCTTGTGCGCGGCGGGCCAGCATGGTGGAGTGGCAGTCGCATCATGACAGCCGGCGGTGGTGTTGGGGTGCATCTTGTGAGTGGTGTGCCAGCGTGATGGTGGCGTGGCGTGGTTGGGGTGGGTCAGGGCCTGGGTCGTGACGTGGGTGACGATGAGCGAAAGAACAATACAAAAAAAACAAACTTAACGAGGTGAGTAATCGCATGGGTGGTGTCAATGGTGATGCGTCGGGGCTTGTGAATCACGTTGGGGGTGCCCATGGTGGGTTTTGCATGTCGCGACGGCATGGCGTCGGGGTGGGGCTTTCATGCGGCAGGGTACTGGTGGAGGCTGAGGGAGATGGGACCACGTGGTAGCTGCAGTGGTATGTGAGAGACGATACTGGAGAAAAAAAAGAAAAAAAAGAAACCTTAGAGCACTAGGCCGAAGCTGAGCTCGTCGTCAGCTGGAGTCTTGCGTGTCGCGACAGCATGGCATCGGGGCAGGCTTTTGTGTGGCGGGGTACTGGTGGTGGTGGAGGTTGATGGAGATGGGGCCATGAGGTAGCTGCAGCGGTAACGTGATATGTGAGACGATACTGGAGGAAAAAAAAAAGAAGAAAAAAAAGATACCTTAGGGCACTAGGCTGAAGCCAAGCTCGTTGTCAGCTGGAGTCTTGCGTGTTGCGACAGCATGGCATTGGGACAGGGCTTTCGCACGGCAGGGTTAGTGATTGGCCCAGGTAACCCTCGGGTTCCTGAGGGCTACCCGCATTCGTACCCGAGAAAGCCCGTACCCCTTCTCAGGGGTACGGGTTCCTGTGGGTACGGGTCGGGGGTCTCGGGGGTTGGCCGGGTTTGTACTACGGGTCTGGGTACAGGTAAACTACAACAGGTACAAGCCGTTCCATAACGCGGCGAGTCGCCAGCGACGAGGCAGACTCGTGGTGCCACCAACTCAGAGTCTTGGACTGAGTCGGACCTGTCAACGCATCAACGCAGCGTCGTTCTCTCTGACCTCGGACTTGTCAACGCATTGACGCGGCATCGTTGTCTCCCTGTTTAAACATCCGAGTCGTCGTTGTCGGTATTGTTGTCAGCGTTGTCGATGTCGTCACCATTGTCTTGCTGTTTTAAAGCCATGCTGTTTCACACAAATACAAGGGGTCTAGAATCCAAGCAAATGAGGGCAAGAGATATATTGAACGAGTCAGAACGACGCTAATTGAAACCTCAGGCTGACATCAGTTATGCTGGGGTTCATCTGCTTTCCTGGTGACTTCATCTCCAAGGGCCGCCTTGATATCTCTATTGCTAATCAGGTCAAGTGTGCTCCACATCCCGACACAGAGCAGGGCACGCGTTGACTCGAATGAGAGTCGGTTACGGACATGGGGAAGGACAAGACGGCCTTGACTAAACACCTGCTCAACGTCAACTGTAGTGGCTAAATAGAAGTTGTAAATGATCCTAACAGATAGTGAAAGGTAGAGGATACGCACCTGGGATCGATAGATAATTGCGTGCCATACGTGAGAGGCCAGGGAAGCTCTTACGCCTCTCATACCACCATGAGAGCGCGTCCTTCACTTCCTCGACTCCAGTCGCGAGGTAGCGATCGAGTTCATTATTACGATCTGAGGACGTCACGGACGTGAGGGTGAGGTCGGGCAATTCGTCAAATATATTCTTGGCTCTTGAAAAAGTCTGCGAATCGAACAGTTAGCCAATAAAAGAAAAGAGCAGTTTTACTTACAACTTTGTCACCGTCATCCTCCACACTGGCGTTGTTGTTGTCGTCCTGGCCTTCGTCCAACTCATAGGACCGGCTGAATTCCTCTTGAACGATATCGTGTGCGGCTTGAATCCATGCGTCCTCCCACTTATGTTTCTTGAAGTATTCCAGCTTGTGGCGAGGATGGAGCACTGAGAGCACATGTGTTAGCATGTTAGAGACAAATATATGATGACTTACCCATAGCAATACGATACACTTCCGAGTGGTCAGTTTTGTTATAGTACCGGTTCATCGCGTTCTTGCCAATAGCGAGCGCCGCGCATATGGAAGGCCCATATTGATAAGGGCTGTTGGACGCTGTGGCGAGGACCTTGTTGATGTGATCCATTGCCAGGATAACTGCTGCAAGGTTTGGCATTCCTCGTGAAAAATACAGCGTCACGTCCTTAAAAATCTGTCCAAAAAGAATGTCAGAGATAGAAGAAGATAACGAAACAACAACTCACTTTCAATACATCACAGAGTTCTCCCACAATTTTCCATTCCATTGGTAGCAATTCGTATTTGCGAAGATCATAATCGCGGCTGGCGGTTATTGCATCAATTGCCATGCAATACCTGAGGGCGAAGTCCAGCATGTCGTACGTTGAGTTCCAGCGAGTTGAAACATCACGTGGCATCATGCACTTCGGGAGGCGGTGGGTTGATAGGGTTGCAAACCATTTGGGGAGGAGAAGGGTTGTGGAGTTCTTGAGAGCAAAGGCGAGTCTACGCAGCTATGTACCACATCAGTAAAACGTGCGACGAGTCAAACAATTAACATACCTTGATCAACATTGATCGCACGGGCTGTGTGCTCTCGTCGAGCTGGTTTGCCTCTTCCTCTGTTAGCCCGTCACGGAGGTCCACCCAAGGGTTGAGTGGCCGATCGTCGTTGTCGTTGTCATTGTCAGCCTCCCGTGTCCCCTGCTCTGCACGCTCCTCAGAGTCAAGGTCCTTAGCTAAGTCGGCAAGCGCTTGAGCGGCCTCGTCAAGAATGGCACCGGGGTTGGCCTTTGGTACATCAAATTGCTTGAGAATGGCCTTCGCTACGATGTTGATTGTGTGCGCGAAGCAGTGTGTCTGGTTGGCGGCACCTGGAAACCCATCGAGCGAGGTACTAAGAGCGTTGATCATTGTGTCATTGTTGGACGCGTTATCGGTTGTGATGCTAAGGACCTACAACAATGTAAGTCCAGCGCACACTTCACACTCACTTCCGAGCGATTCACCTTGTCTTTTATCCCAAAGTCTTCGAGGACTTCAACAAATGTGATCGCAAGATTGTTGCCAGTATGGGATTTCGGCACTTTGACAATATCAAGCAGAAGGGCCAAAGGGGCACCATTCTTTTCGAAGTGCACAGTGATAGCTACGTACGCCTTGCAATTTGGCGATGTCCAGGCATCGGTGGCAAAGCTGAGTTTGCCATCAGTTTTCTGACTTTAAGTGAGTACATTAAAGCCCTAATTGTGATAGTCAACGTACCTGTAACAGTTGGGAAATGCGCTCCTGAACGTGTCGAAAGACACTCTTGACATCGCGTGAGAGCGTTTTAGCAGAAGGGATGTAGTAATCCGGTCGTCCTGTCTTCATCAGGCAACGGAACGTGCGGTCATTGACTATCTGGAAAGGGCGCTTGTTCTCACAGACCCAACATATGAACTCAGCCCTGGCTTGGGCATTAGATAGTATCACAATTAAATAAAACTTGAGAGCGTACCGAGCCTCAATCTTAGTGTGCTGGCGGTGACTGTAGGTCACCTTTCCTTTCCCAACTCGTTTGAACGCTGCTGTAATCGAGCCGTTCACACCCTTGTAGTTTCTGAGAACTTCACGGGCAGTCTTGACATTGCGCGCTGCATCTGCGGCAGCAAGTGCTTCTTCTCCCCAGCAGAATTTTGCATGTCGACGGAGATTGCTGGTGGAACTAGTATCGCCTGTGTAGAGGAAGCGGTGGACGAGTCTTGTGTCACGGCGGCAAGGTCTAGCAGCGCACTCGAAGACATGTGCTTTACGCTTGTTGATGTACTCCACAGTCGGCATAGGTTTGAAGAATACGTAGACTGGTGCATCCCAGTGCTTAGAGAGGCGTTCTATTGAAGTGTCAGTATATCCAATGGAGTGTAAACCAAGGCATGAACGAAGACTCACTCAATTCTGATATATCATCCTCAACTTCAACTTCGGGCTCATCACTCCAAGCGTTGTCGTCATCGTCATCGTCAGTGCGGTTATCAATTTCAATGGCATCAGTGGACGATGCAAGTGGGCCTGCAGTATTGGCCTCTTCGTCGCCACTGTCAGTGGCCCCAGAACTTTGATGAGCGTGCTGCAACAGGGGTTGAGGGCGATGGATGGGATTCAGAATTTCTTCAATGGAAGGTTGGGGTGCGACGGGGATAGCTCGGGCATTGATGCTGGTCCTAGGTGTCGTTTTTGCTTTCTTCCTGGCCAACGGATCACTGTTCTCAGTAACACGTTCAGTCGGTCGATGCTTGCGTGGTCCTTGGACGATGTCGGCGTTGGTATCGGAAGTGGTTGGCATGGTTCACACAAGTTGCAAAAGGAGGAAGAAGTAGTGTATGTGCTGGGATTGGGAAAGCTAGGAAACAGGGGGTTAAATACATGGGCTAGTACTAGCCTAGTAGAGCAAGTAGTCTGACACTGGCACTGGGAAAGACACTGGCACCGGCGAAACTAGACCTGTTCTAGCACTAAGAAACATCAGAAAAAGTAAGTGTTGATAAGTGACCTGTGCGCACTTAGCGGCTCAATGGACACGCAGATAACAGACTGCTTTAGATAAGATATATTGGACTTATGTAGATTAGATTATTATGATCTTTACAATCTCGGACTTTCTTATCTATGACATCACTGTACAATGACATCATGGACTCCTCTGGACTCCTATTGTATTTCGTCCTCTGTACTCATTCCCTTTGTTCTATCTTTATTGTGATGTCACTATGATATCATAGTCTAGCCCTTCTTTGTTCTTTGCGCCTTGTTCTCCATTTACACACTCCTTTGTGTCCCTCTGTAGAACAACGCTCCTTGTATTCTGTGACCCTATGTTACTTGTGTTGTGCTAGTGTCACGCCTCTGTATAGTATAAGTAGAGTACTCTGTACGCTCTGGCACCACACCAGTTCTCATCTGTTGTGTGCCAGGTATGTCTCCTCTCTTGTAATAACACCAGTTCTCATCTGTTGTGTGCCAGACTTTACATCTGCTTCACTTGCAAGACTTACTCTGTTGCTGCTTCCAGTCACCCTCTATATCTCACCACAGTCTCCTCTTGTCGCTGTGAGTATAGTCCTCTATGTGCACTGTTCATCAGTAAGGCCAAAGCTACGAACGGACCTTACTAAATGGTGTCATGCAGCTTCGTGGCATGATACACATGGCGGTGTGGGGTAAAAATTGAGGGTGGGCAGACAAAACTAGGGAGACAGGTAAGTAGACAGTGACAAGTCCAGTGGCGGAGGCTCGGAGCCTACATAGGGCAAGAGTGAAACGCGGCGTTCAAACGCCTGAATGGCTCGGAAAGGGTGAGGGTTGGGCTGTGATGGTGACCAGGGACCAGGGCCAGGCGGCATCGGCGGCATGAAAGCATGAAGAAAGTCAGAAAGGGAACAGTGAACACCGTGAAAGTCTTGAAGTGGCAGTGGAACTGAGATGCTGTAGTAGGAAAAGTTAGTAACTACGAGTCTACAAAGGCCGTGAATGCCCGTCGCTGCCAGTGACTCACCCTTGGAAGCAGCGTGCATGGAAACTCACTTGAGGCTCAATGATCAACGACGTTCAACGCAAATCATCAATGTGTCAACATGCATCAAACAAGGGGTTACCAGGCACATGACCTGTGGAAACCCATGTTTGGTGTCACGGCGCAGCCGGGACGGAGCCTACGCGAAGACCCAAAGTACGCGCAAGACGACCCGCGATGGGACAGAGAAGTCCGCGGAGCCACAGCAGTGCTCGAACGCCTGCTAGAAAGCTGGGAGAGAGCACCACGCGCAGAAGATCACGTGCGAGTGGGACGCGCGGTGAGCACACGTGACCCTTACCCGCCATCACGTGACTATCAGGAGGCGTGGGATTAGGTCCGAGTTATTGGCCGTCATGTGACCCCGGCACGTGACCTGCCTCGAACGGTCCGGAAGAGCCTAGATGAGCTTGTGCCTAGGCTAAGGCTAGAATGTGAGTCCGGATGAGCTTGAGCCCGGACGCGGTCTAGATTGGAGACTCATGATGTGTTATCTCTGCCTCATGCCAAGAGGGCCTTACGCCATTGGTGGGTTTCGATGTGGATGACTGATGCGAATCAAGGGCCTTGTGCCATTGGATAGGTGTATTAGGGTTTCGGATTCGGGCTGAGCTTGAAAGCTCCCCCCTGTAGTATAAGTAGAGGGCTTTGGACGCGTTATAGTCCTTAGCTTTGATATCTTGTGTAATACCTTCCCCTTCGCCGGAGTTGGTCTTAGGGCACAGAGTGTATAAAGCATTGATCCCTCATTGTCTCGTCCCCTCCTTTGTCATCTTTGCTAGTGTGCTGGAGTTATCACCACTACGCGTTCCGCTATAAGTCGTGCTTAGTCATCGCCGACTTCTTTATCTTATCATTATCGATGTTATCTTGGTCCTTGTGCACGAAACGCCACTCGGACGCAGCGAACCGGCAACGGTCACGTGATTGACGGCAGACGTCCGGAAGGAACGTAACATTTGGGGTATGGGTTGGTCTCGGGTTGAGGCTGGCTACCCGTAACCCTACCCGGCAATACCCGTGCCAGTACCCGGGCGGGTTACCCGGACCCTTGCCAATCACTAGGCAGGGTACTGGTGGTGGTGGAGGTTGACGGAGACAGGGCCACAAGCTGCAGCAGTGACGTGGTCTGTGAGACGATACGGGGAAAAAAAAAAGAAAAAGATGTATCTAAGCACTAGACTGAAGCATGACGGTGGGGGCTATGGACTGATGTGGGGTGAGGTGGCAGCAGTGACGTGGCTCTGCGACAGTGAGAAACGATTAAAACAAAAGAAAAGAAAAAGAAAAAGAAAGAAACTTATCTGGGTATGCACTGGGCCCGTCGTTACCCATGTGTTGGTGACCATTGTGGTTGCAGTGGGAATTGTGGGTGATGCGGTGACGAGATGCATGAAGTCACCCCGCTTGAAAAGTAAGGGTTAGACTGTTCATTAGGATTGGGGAATGTGGGTGGGAAACGAACGTGGACTTTCGGTTGTTCCCAGAAAACTACGGTACCTACAGTCATTCGTCTCCCTCCTATCAGCATCAATAATGAAATGAACAGTCCAACCCTTACTTTTCAAGTGGGGCGACTTCATGCATCTCGCCATGTCACCCACAATTCCCACTGCAACCACAATGGTCACCAACACGCGGGTAGCGATGAGCCCAGTGCATACCCAGATAAGTTTTTTCTTTTTCTTTTCTTTTCTTTTCTTTTGTTTTAATCGTTTCTCAATGTCGCAAAGCCACATCACTGCCACGGCCTCACTACATAGCCCCCGCCGCCATGCGTCTAGTGCTCTAAGATACCTTTTTTTCTTTTTTTTTTCCTGTATCATTTCTCACAGACCACGTCACCGCTGCAGCTACCTCATGGCCCCATCTCCGTCAACCTCCACCACCACCAGTACCCCGCCACACGAAAGCCCCGTCCCGATGCCATGCCGTTGCGACACGCAAGACTCCAACTGACGACGAGCTCGGCTTCGGCCTAGTACCCTAAGGTATCTTTTTTTCTTTTTTTTTCTCCAGTATCGTCTCTCATATATCACCTCACCACTGCAGCTACCTCGTGGCCCTGTCTCCATCAACCTCCACCACCACCAGTACCCCGCCGCGTGAAAGCCTGCCCCGACGCCATGCTGTTGCGACACGCAAGACTTCAGCTGACGACGAGCTCAGCTTCGGCCTAGTGCTCTAAGGTATCTTTTTTCCTTCTTTTTTTTCTCCAGTATCGTCTCTCACATACCGCTGCAGCTACCTTGTAGTCCCGTCTCCCTCAACCTCCACCAGTACCCCACCGTGCGAAAGCCCTGCCCCAATGCCATGCCATTGTGACATGCAAAACCCACCACAATGGCACCCCTAACGCAATCTGCAAGCCCCAATGCATCGCCACCAACACCACCCACGACAACATTTAGTGAGTTTTTTTTTTTGTTTTTTTTTCTTCTTTCGCTCATCGCCACCCCTCCAACGCCATTTCACCACCACGTCACTCAACACTGCAAGTCTCATCGTGCCACGTCATGACCTAGGCCCCCGACCCATGCCGCCCCAACTGCATCATGTCACGACCACGCCGGCACGCCACTCACAAGGCGACGTCACCCCAACACCACGCGCAAAACCTCGCAACCACCAACCCGCTGTGAGGCCAGCAAGGCAAGCCCCATTCTGTGACCTCAGCCCCGCGACCCGCCACCCCACTCCACCACCACACCAGCTCGCTGCGCGCGACTGTCAACCCGCCACACCACCGCAACACAAAGTCCCACGTGCCATGTCACGACCCTGTCACCACGACTTGCAGCACCTTGGCTCTCCCTGTAGTACTAGTATAGTAGCTATGTATTTGTTTGATTGAATAAAATATTATTTTCATGCTGCAAATCTGGTGTGCCATTTGATATGACAAATATGATGACAAATATAATGCTAAATATGATATGATAAATATAATGACAAATATGATATGACAAATATAATGACAAATATGATATGACAAATATTTAACTTAGAGGATATGCCTAATACTTGGACTTGTATGACTTTCTGAACTTGTCCTGCTTGCTGGTCATTGCCCATAAGAAACTTGTGAAGAATTATGTTACGGTTTCGCCTTTGACCGTCCCTCGTGTTACGATTTTCCCCTTTGCTTCGGTCTACTCTTTTTCGTCTTGTGACTCGTATTCTATGTCGACCCTCCATTGTACTTTTACGATACGATCCGCTTTGATCCGCATCTCAGCTCTTATCTCGCGCCTAGCGCATGACCGTTACGACGCCCCATGGCGCGACTTCCAGAACCCGCTGACGACTTCTGATCCATGCGTCGTCCCGCGGGATTCCCTTGTTCTCTTTTCGTATTCTCCCTTTGTTAGCTCTCTAGGACCCGGATCCTAGGATTGCACCATATGTTTGTCCCTGACAAACATCATGTACTAGTATATAAGTCTCACGCTACCTAGCTTGTACGGTAGACTTGACTTCTTGTGTAATACCACACCGCTGTCTACTCTCATGAACCAATCCCTTGAGTCACACTTTCGCTTGACTCCCCCCTCTTTGCTCGCTGCTGCGCTTGAGCCTGTCTTTGCTATTACCCTTGTGTCCACGGAGGCCAAGTGGTACTTGTTCACCATCAAACTAAGTCGTAACTGACTTACTCCTATCCCGTTACCGCCCGTGACTTAACTGAAGTACACATCGTACTTAACGCCCCTGTGGTGGCGTTACACCTCGAACACCCCACGGGAAGACCCCGAACACCGCTAGGAGGAAAAGCGCAGAAGAATATGCAGAAGAAGAGGCTGAAGTAGCAAGGATGGTGGTTGCCCATACCCACGAAAGAGCTAAGTCTCCCATGCAATACTACTACGCACCCGGAAGCGCTCAAAGAAGTGATCCAGAATACTGGGAGTAGTGCACGTGATCTTAGCGCCCGCCCATCACGTGACCCTGGCACGTGACCTGGCTAGACCCACACCAGAAGGGTCCAGATGAGCCTGTGCCTGGACCAGCCTAGAACGCCTCGTGTTTGTGACTCATATCGATCGTGCCTGGACATTGATGGCTGTATGCCTCATGTTTCCTTATCTCTGACTCGTGCCATGCGCGCCTTACGCCATTGGCTGACCCTTATCTCTGACGTAGTTGTGACTCATTCCTAGGACCCGTGTACTAGGGTTTCGGAGTTCCAAGCTGGGGTTCAAACCTCCTTGGATGTGTATAAGTAGAGGGGCTTATGGTCACTGAAGACCTAAGCTTGACTTCTTGGATTGTCCACCCATTGTATCTGCCATTCGTTGGCTGTTAGATTCATTGGCTCTGCATTGCAATAGACGGCTGTCTGCCTCTTTGCCTATCCTCGTCCTTAGCTGTGCTTCAGTGTGCTGCGTCTGCCGCTGTCTGCTATCCCTTCCCTATCCGCTTATCCTCGTCGCTGGCTGTCTGTCGCGACTCCTCTCCTCTACATCATTGGCCAGTTGTCTATCGCCTTTGATCGTCTTTTACTCTTTCTGGCCATCACCGCCGTCCATACCCTCTGGGCCACGCTATTACGTCTCACTTGTGAGCTAATAGCCAAACAAGTACGTGAAGTCGACATCCTCTGTGATCGTTAGGTCCCGCTAGTAGCCTTGCGCAGTCCGCAAGAAGGAACATCCGGTGGAACGTTACAAATTAGACATGGCTTGTGGACTGGTTAACTTGCTAACTTGTGGGGGTTGTACAAGGTTGTACAAGGTGTCACAACCTTGTACAACCCATAACAAGCAGCCTGTCAAAATACTGATGCCAAGACAGACCCTACCGCTGATATCAAGGCCTTTTTCACCCCTCTCCCTCATGTGCCAGGTCAACCTAAACCATGCACAAGCTGTAATCTATGCGGGTGAGCACCTTCACCTTTCCTCACCCGATCATTACTTAGTACTTACCCTTCGTGTATTGTAGAGAAGGTCTTGGTTGTGTGAAGCAAGACAAAATCCTGACCAACAAACATTCAACCCTTTGCCGGCATGCCACATCCTTGCATTCAGTAAGTCTGACTATTTTGGACATTTCTTTTTTGTATCCTAACTGTGTCTTTCACCTTAGCGACGCTACAGAAAGTGGTGTCAAGAAAACAAATTCGACTCTATGTTACCCGATGATACAAAGCAATGCAGGCAAGCCACCCTCGATCAGAGTGTCAAAACACTCCAATTGAGTCTCACCGACCACTTCAAGCCCAAGGATGAGAGACCGATTCCATATAGTGACAAGGTGTTCGCGTGTGCCGCAATGGAATGGCTTATTGATGGGGATCTAGTAAGTATTCTTATTGTCACTTGTCTGAACGTTGTGCTGATTCGTTGTTACCATTCCAGCCACTTCAAGTGTTCAACCGACCATCCTTCCAGAAGATGATCGACATTGCATCTCGTGCAACCCGCAGCATCAAGATCCCTTCGATGTGGCAGACATGTGGGCACATCATCAAAACTTTCAAACAACAAATGTGCTTGTTGAAGGAACGGCTTAATGTAAGTTCCTTCTTTTTACCCTTCGTTCCTTGTGCTAATGCTCATGCTCACTCGTTAGAGCCCTGCCATGAGCAGCGAAATCAGCCTGACATGCAACACATGGCAAGCCAATAATACTGATGGATACTTCACAGTCACTGGCCACTGGATTGAGGAGCGTGCCGTTGGGGAGTGGGCTGAGGAGCACGCATTGCTTGGTTTCATTCAACTGAACATGGCGCACAATGGTATGAGACTCGGACAAGTGCTTTACAAAGTCTGTAACTGCCTTGGTATCATGCACAAGGTGAGTGTTAGTACATCCTTACAATTTTCTACTGACTCACCAATTGTTTACAGGTTGGACATATCACATGCGACAATGTGAAGAATAACACGACCATGATTCAAGAATTTTCTTGGTGCTACAACCTCAAGACGGGATTGATGTATGACACTAATCGTCGTTATATTAGGTATGTCTTTCATGCACTCATATTTTGTACAGATGTTTGGCACACATCATCAACTTGGCCACTCAAGCGGTCATCTCGACATGCAGCAAATCAAAATATTATTCTGGAGGCTCTGAAGATGACAACCTCCCCAATGACCTAGGGGCTACTGAGTGCGACGAAATTGGCATCATTCGGGCCATCTGCATCAAGGTGTGTAGCCTTTGTTGCACCACCATTTGTTTCTGACATATGGACCAGGCGCGCTCTTCCGCACAGCAGAAAGCTCTATTCAAGGCCATTCAAGAGCGTGGTGACATATGCCCCTGTCAACTGTTGCTTGACATGAAGGTTCGTTGGAGTTCAACATATGTAGTGCTTAATTGCGTGGAGTCTCGGCGCCAGGTAAGCTCTCTTTTTTGTCTCAAGTCTAACCTAACTATGGTGTCTTACAGGCTGTCGATGAGTTCCTTTGTGAACTCCGACTTAAGGAACCGACTCTTGAAAACCAGCTCAAGCTTACCAAGCTTACTTTGGATGATGAAGAGTGGATGCATGTGTGCCTCTTTTGCAACATTTTGCAGGTATGTGTGGAAGTTTATATTATTCAGAACAACTCTAACACTCCTTCAGCATGCAGACAATGCCCAACAAGCCTTTTCGACTTCCTCAAGACCAACACTTCACAACACACTGCTGGCATTGGAGAAACTGTACGCTGAATGGGAGAAGGCCTCAAATAAGCCACGCTACAAAGTGTTCAAGCTAGCACTCACTGCTGGCTTGACCAAGCTCGACGAATACTATCAATGCACAGCAACTTCAGATGCACACCTTATGGCCATGGGTGAGTCATTGACTGCCTTGGTGATACTGTAGTTGACGTTTTACTGTAGTGCTCAATCCATCCATCTGTAATTGCAGTAGCTGTTCGGAGCTGTTCGGAGCTGTTCAAGGACACTCTGAACAGCTCTGAACGCTCCGAACACCTAATTGCATTTACAGATGTCCTTGAAAATGGCTTATTTCAAGAAACACTGGGATTGGGATCTCTTTTCTGAGGTGGAAGAGGTCATTCAGATGTGCATACGTTTATTTATCTGCTTTTAATCAAATGTTAGCCACTGACTCGTTATCTATGACAGTTCCAAGAGCGGTACAATGAGCTTCACACGAATGCGGCAACCACCTCAACCCGCACCTCAACCTGCATCCACAAACTATCGACATCAAACAAGCCTGGTCGCATGAACATTGACGATACGGACAGTGAAAGTGACGAAGATGGTGAGGTTATTGATCCCAATAGGCCATGGCTCGACGAATGGACTGCCTACCTCAGCTCAAATGAGGTCATTCCCGAAGGGGTGGGAATGGTCTACTGGTGGAGGGTACGTGAAGTTGTTTTTCTTCTAGGTTAAAGCCCTAACGAGTTGGGCTGGTGCCCACTTCCTCTGTAGATCCACAGTCAACGCTACCCGACATGGTGAGCCCTTGCATGCAATTACCTCACCATTATGGTGTCTTCTGTGTCGAGTGAACGTGTCACGATCACGTGACATGACGCGTAAGCGTTTCCTAATTCGGACTCTGACTCGTTATGACTCGAGCGTGCCAGCTCAGCAGGGTTAGCACCCTGCATGCTCGCTGGCACATGCATGCCTCTATGAAAATAGCACGAAAAACCCAGTACTGTATGACTATAAAGACTGTAGTAGACTAGCCCATGTACTGTAGCTAGTCTTTGTCAAATACCTAGCAACCTGTCTTGTCCTCTAGCCCTTTGCCCAGCAAACTCACGAAAGCAAAGTCTGCAACTCGGAAACTTCGGGGTAACTCAATCAGAGTTGCCTTGTCATTGTCAAGCTTGCGCCCGACTCGATTCCGCCTTCGGCACGAACGATCCGCTAGGATTGTAACAAAAGACTAGCTCCCCTAACCGACCCCGCGCTCGTTGCGCGGACCCCGACACCTCGATCTCTAGGCTTGGAGCAACAAGCGACGACCCCGAGCGATCCGAAACCTGAGATAGGTGACGGACACTGACACCCGAACGATTCCAACAGACACGACGGACACTGTGGAACAGAGGCAGACAGAGGATTCACCCATGCACGCTACAACGACAAACGATGCGCTCGCAAAACGTCTAGCGCAGGAGTACAGGACGAGAGGGGAAGGCATGACTCGCGCAAACGAGCTACTCCTCATCGCCGCATTATTCGCGCGACGCACGCAACTCCCGGTACGACCCATTAACGGTCACGCACGATCCCGAGCATACACCCTCGGCAGACACGACACCGGCAACACCACGATTCGACAGTATGAGGCTCGCCAACACCCCGTACGTGCAAACGGCGCACAGGTCAGCAATAGCACGAACAAAAACAGATACGCGCTGCTCGACCCCGATGCCGCCGGCGACGACATACCAGAGAAGACGACAACGTACGGCTGGACAGTCGTGACCCACCAACGAAAACGGACTCAGGGCAAAAACACGGTGCCAACCCCGTCGAGGTCCGTCCCACCGATGAGTAGCCCCCAGTCCCGGCTCAGCACAGCCAAAGTCGAAGCCCACGTAGGTGTACCTACGCGCGGAGACGCAGAAGTCGAAGCCCACGTAGGCGTACCTACGTGTGGAGACGCACATCCCGAAGTCGAAGCCCACGTAGGTGTACCTACGTGCGGAGACGCAGAAGTCGAAGCCCACGTAGGCCAGCCTACGCGCGGAGACGCACATCCACCCATCCCGTCATCCGATCCCGGGGTGACACCGCTCATGAAACGTCTCGACGCGCAGTCTGACGTTCTCGGGGTGGCTCGTGCGAGATCGCCTCGGATGCTACAACTCCGTAGGAAGGTACGAGAGGCAACTGACATCGAGTTGACCTCACAAAGACCCATCCCGTACGACGAGCAACAGAAGCGACCGGGGACCGCCAAAGCCGAATCCCCCGTAGACGAACCTACGGGAGGAGACGCACCTCCATCACCCTCGACACGCGACACTGAGGTAGCACCGCGCGAGGGCGACGAAGAGTCAGACGACCGAGAAACCCTCGACAGTAACAGCGCAGATTGCGACAAGCTCGACAAAAACACATCAAACCTACACGTACGATCGTTGAAGATGCAGGAATTGCATAGGCAGATACGAGCGGTCACCTCGCGAGCCGAGGAAACTCGCCCGCTGATCCCCAACGCGACCGAGACGACCAGCGACGACGAGGAGGACGTCCCGATCGGACCCGCACCTCGCACGCTGTCAGTCGCAGAGACCGGCGCAGCACACCACAGACAAACAGGGGAGGCGGGATCTCTCGAAGAGGGAGAAGCAAAACCATCAGCCTCGGTACGCGACGACAGCGTAGGGTTGCGTAGAGACGAGGGAGAGTCGAACGACGGCGAAAAGATTCCCTCGTACCGTACAACTACGGCCACGAAAGGCACTCTCGACGATAACAACACGGTCAACCCCATGCGCAAAGCGGAACGTTACTGCGAAGCTCTCGGACCTCTCACAAACGAGGAAAGACATCATGTCATATCTAAACACCTAATGGAGGGACAATGGGCTGACGAAGAAGACGAAGAGAACGTCCCAGGCAAACTCATACATCAAACGCGAAACGTTGCAAGTGTCAACACAACGAACCGTGAACGTCCAGGCGGGGGACAGCCCACACCAGACAAACCAGGGGAAGACGACCCCATCACAGCCATGGACACGCTAACAGTCGAGGAACGAGAGAGGTTACGAGAGACCCTCTCGGAAAGCAACGCCCCGCTGACCAAAACCGACCTATGGGAGATACTGGCACAGATCAAAAGCCGCCGGGTCCATGACAGCCCAGAGATACTCCAACTCCCAAACGCGTGGACAAACAGAATATTGACGGCGGGCGACACCCTCGACGACGAGGAGCTGTGGGATGCCCTTACACGGGACGACCGAGAAGAGGCGCTAGGTCTACTCCTAAGGGACGACGACGCCGACGACAGTCCACCAAGAAGGGGCGACATACGTGGACTCGCGTACGGGACATACGAGCCCGAAGACGAGGACGACGAGCCCATCCATGTTGAAGGGTACTACGGCGACAGAGACGAGTACGGCGTACCCTCATCGGGAGAGGACGATAACGAAGCATTGGACTTCAGCGAGAGAGACACCCTCTTTGACCCGTCTAACAGACTCACAGATTGGATGTGCGCCACCGAAGACTCAGACGACGAGTGCAGGATACCGCTACGACACAACGAGGGCGACTCCAGAGAAGAGAAAATGACGGAGTTGCACGTTCGAGGACGTGCTCACGACCTCACGACTGCACCAGCAACGGTACCACCATTCCCGCCGCACGACCTCGCAACGATCATGTCCTCAAACCGGTCTGACTTGACATCGAGCGACTCAGAGGTAGTTCAAGAGCAAAGTCTATCACTCCATCTGATCGCAGACACCGAGGCGAGACTACCCTCATCGAATGACAGCGCAACACCAGACGAGAGAAGGGGTGAACACCCCGACACGGAAGGCACATCCGTACTCGTAGAAAAGAAACCCGGCGTAGATGGACTTGCGAGTGGAGACGCAATCTCGTCGCCACTATCGTGTCCCCATCAGTCTTCCGCGGCATCACTGATTCTCGCGTCTAACCTCGTACAGAGCGCCCGATACTCCGACCACAGATGGGCCAAGCGGACAGGCCTCCCAACACGAAAGATCGGCCGTTGCAAACGTGCTCTCGGCGAAACCCTGGGGTGGAGGCCATGGGTTGGTACGATACCCTCCCAGCGCTTCCTGCCACGCCGTCGAAGCACGGGTGATCGAACATCGAACGATCGCGGATCAACCTCGCATCAAATCGCCTCGACCAATACGATGGGCCCAGCTCCGGTATTCAGCCACGACAAACGACGGGACATCCTCGGTAGTCTCGACGGCCACGAGGATGGACCATCAGCAGACCCCAAGACGAGCAACGTCAGGGATGTACAGCGAAAGAGCTATGCACGCTCCTTCACGACAAAACGGAGCGCGAATGACGCCCTTGGCTGGGGACAGACAGTTGCGAACATGCCCTCGTGGCGTTTCCTGCCGCGTAGTCGAAGCACGAGGGGTCCCTACGACATCCCTGTCCTTGGCGTAGCAGCATTCTGTGCCGCCGTATCAGATAACGACCCACCAAACGTCAACCCGAAGGACACCGACAAGCTCCGCCTCTCCGGTGCGGACGACGTTGACGCTCGCCAACGCGACGACGCCCGGGCGAGTAGCTCCACGTGCCAATCAGCGGCCCACGTCCTACTTCACGTGGTCATCATGGAAGCTGACTGCCTAAGGAGGGGGGTAAATTCACCGTTCGCAGGTTCATTAATGACGATCAACACAAAGTATGGCGCAAATCTGGCAAACGCTACCGACGGTATCACAATCACAGGCAAAACGACGGCATTGCAGGACCGCCCGCACGACTACACGTTCATCGGAAGAAGACACGTCAACCTAACAGGACGCAAAAGATACCAAGTCACGTGCAGGGAAAGCGACTTCCACGCCAAGATCGACACGAACAACGATAAGAAGTACATCATCTCGGGTCAGGTCGACGCAAAGAACGTCACAAACAGGCACATTGCCCGGACCGAATACGCAAGGTTCGACCCCACACAGACCAGCCATACACGCTTCAGGGAAGCAGAGGACGGCAGACCAACACTCACGTTCGCAAAAGACGCAGAACCAGCAGCAGCGGTAGAGGACCGCCGGCCAAGGCTCGCGACGCAAGGGCACGGAAAAGGTGTACGCGCGCTACCGTCCTCACGGCTGACTACATCTCCACAGACTCCCATCAACTTCACGATCCAATACCGGGTCAAAACAATCGCGCAAATCGTGGGCTACGCGATAGACCACCCGGCGGAAGGACGCAGCATCCCTTCACGACGGGCCAAGCACAACGTCGTACACGGCTGGGAAGGTACGCGACGACCGAGTGACCACACAATCCCCAAAGAAACGCACGTCGATCTTCTGAGACACAAGAGATACCAGACAGCGAGTACCATAGACAACGCAGACGACGAGGAGAAACAAGACGACAGCATCGGTCGCCTAGACAGGCTACAAGTACAGCTACGCAAGGCCGCGAAAACGCTAGAACTGTACGGTGCGACGTCCTTAACCCTCAGGACGAGGTACTTGGAGAGAGACACAGGCCTCAACCCGACGCTCGGGGTCTATGCACTGGAATCGCGCAACAATGATAATTCGGCAGTCTGGCACAACGACAGGTCGTCACACACCAACACCACTAATCTACGAACCACCCAGCCTACTGCCAGACAAACACCGAAGCTCGACGGCCCCTTTACGATAGCCAGGGGACGCCCCTATGTAGCGTGCCAGCTCACGCTCGTAAAAAGCTGGAAGGTTCAGGAGGTGATCCACGCGGGGCTGCTGACACCTTATCGCAAGACGCAGACGCAGGGGTCCAACTCCGAAGAAACAACTTCCGAAGTTATTAGCGGAGCAGAAGAAGCGATATCACGAGGACGACGCCACGAACGTGGCAAAAACCATCGACATCCGATAAAACGAATAAGACGCTCCACAACACGCGACAGAGGGGAAGAGGCCAGCGAGGTACACGCCTCGGAAGGTATAAAAAGGTATCGCAATAGACCGGGGGAAGACATCAAAATGGCCTACATCGAGGTAGCACCAACGACCCAATACCCACCACGCAACCCGCGATACTCACACATCGCGTCATCCCAAGCTGCCGAGGCAGAGCAAGGTCGGACTCCCGTCGCCCCACGCCCCGTGTGTGTCACGTCGGCGACGAGGAGAGACAGGACCAGTTGTGGACAAGGTACGAACATCGAGGCAGGGCAGCGCGACCAGCGTAACCACGCACAGGTCGCACGGCAAAACACTCCGTTGCTGCGGCGGCACGAATTCGCGCAATGATCCCCGACAGAGTCACCTTCACCAATAAACGGCGACAACAACCCCGTAGACTCGAACGTCGACCCGACCCCGTCCGCAACCACGGTCTTGGGCGTCATAGGCCTAGCCAGCCAATCGCCAGATCAAGATCCACCGCCAGTCTCGACCGAAGAAGAGATTTCCGTCGACCCATACCCCGTCTACACCACACCAGAGATGGAGAGAGGCGAGATTGGCCTAGTACGCAAAGCAGACGACGAGAAAAGGCGCCGCGACCAACGCACCAGTGTACAGATCGCACGGCAAGATTGCCCGTTACCCCGGGAACGCACGATCGGACGACGAGTCTCGACAGCTCCACCTCCGCCAGAGGACGACGCCAATAAACTCACAGATGCAGATGCCGACCTAGTCTCGATCCCTCCAAGCCTAGTCGACGAGCCACTACGTCAGCGTCCACAACAAGTCTCGGCCCAAGACACAGCGCCACGACAGTCGTCGCTGTTCGTCAAAACGTTCAAGCAACCACGCGACCCAGACGAAATCACCCCGCAAACGCCCGCCACGCTTCGGCATACTCGTCGACGACGCCGTACTGACATAGCAGCAACCCGGTCGACGCCTCCGTCAAATACGGTCACCACGCGCAATCGCGATAGGACCGAACCAACCACGGTAAACGCACAACAGACCGTTGAGTTGGCAGGGCAACGTCAACACGCGAACGAGACAACTCCCACGCCGGGATCACAGCAACCCGGCATAGCACGCGCACGCAACCGCAACCGACTCGGCGACATCACGACACGGCCATCCACCTTGCGACCCGATACCGACCAACACACGAGAGACAAAACGCCGCACGACGCCTCGACCGACACGCGCGACACGCGAGTCGACGAACCCGCACCGTCGCCGTACGGACGTCCTACAACGACACTGACTACGCACGACGAACGAGGCTACCGACATCGCGATCGTCACCCACCGACGTCGCATCCAACATCGACACGCGAGCCGCGCTCCCGACGCCCACTCCGTGCAATCACGTTCGCAAACACCCAACTCACTCTCAGAAAAATGCACGCCCGGTCAAACTCACGTATACGAGTACGATACCGCCTTCGACGACGACGCAGAAGATGCATTCGGGACGAATGAAGCAAGAGAGGGGCGTATGTCACGATCACGTGACATGACGCGTAAGCGTTTCCTAATTCGGACTCTGACTCGTTATGACTCGAGCGTGCCAGCTCAGCAGGGTTAGCACCCTGCATGCTCGCTGGCACATGCATGCCTCTATGAAAATAGCACGAAAAACCCAGTACTGTATGACTATAAAGACTGTAGTAGACTAGCCCATGTACTGTAGCTAGTCTTTGTCAAATACCTAGCAACCTGTCTTGTCCTCTAGCCCTTTGCCCAGCAAACTCACGAAAGCAAAGTCTGCAACTCGGAAACTTCGGGGTAACTCAATCAGAGTTGCCTTGTCATTGTCAAGCTTGCGCCCGACTCGATTCCGCCTTCGGCACGAACGATCCGCTAGGATCGTAACAGAACGTGCTTTCTCAGCCGCAGGCATCACAATCAGCAAGCGCCACAACCGACTTGAAGGGGATATCGTTGAGGCACTCCAGTGCCTCAAGAGCTTTATTCATCAAGACCTTTTTTTCCGCGATGTCATCAGTGCTACACAAGAGGAAGCACGCTTGGACCTGGAAGATCAAGAGCCAGCCAACCACGAAGCTGACTCAAGTGATGTCGTTAGGGATGGAGAAGGCTGGTCTTGGGATAAATTGGTCAAGGGTCTTGAGGAGGAGGAAGCGCACGCGTTGGTATTAACTGTGTAGTAGTGATGTTCATTTTTTACAAAATTCCGTATCAAACTTGTGAAGCCGTGGCCCTAAAGCCGAAGCCAGCCAGAGCCCTCATAAGCTTCAGGGACAGCCTTGGCACCAAATCTTAGAAGACCTGAGCCCCCAAAAGCTGAGCCAAAGCCGAGGCTTTGAGGCCGAGCCAGGCCTTTAAATCACTACCTGAGACCGAGTAGGACTGTGTGGAACAGGTCCAACAGCCTGTGCCCACGCTGAGGCTCATAGCCAAGCTCATAGCCACCTCGTTATGTATGTCGAGGGAAAGGATGAGAGCGCCTTGGCAGGTGAAATGATGAGCAAACATAGTGTATGATGAATGCTTCAAGTTGGATTGGAGAGTAGGATGCTGAAGACAACTACTGCGATTATTGCCCTGCTGTCTATAGAGAATTTATCAGGCCGAGTTATGTCAACTCTCTTGGTCCAGTGGTAATGTTCTGAATTATTCATTACGGTATGCACTACATTCGAATCCATAGTAGTGCAGTTTATATTAATAAATGTACCTTTCTGTAAGACTTGTAAGATCAATCAAAATCTCAATGATTAGTGGATGGATGATCAGCCAATTCAAAAAAGGGGTTATTAAGAATGACAATATCTGAATAGTTTTTCCAATCATTTGTCCTCTAGATTATAATTAGTTATAAGCCCCTTCCAAATCTGCAATAAATAGAAGTGCTTGAAACCCCTAAAAATTGATTATAAGAACTGTAATTGATCACCGAAGATTTTGAATTTCAGGGCACCATGATAATCACTTAGATCAATTGCCAATCTGGGGTCCAATTGCATCACTTGTGGCAATTATAATTACTTATAATTACTGATAAATTCCTTGGTTATTTGCTGATGGCCTGCCAGGGTACAACCGTACAGGAGAAGACAACAAAGGGAGGTCCGGAAACAATGAGTTCTTGCAAGAACAAGGGGGAAAGGTATGCCTCGCTGGCAGGTGCTTCTCATTCTGACAGAAGCGTATTTCAGTTTAAAGAGTTCTATCTTGTCGTTTGTGAGCGTCGGACACTGGCAACTACTAGTAGGCCGGTTACTACTACAGTATGTGGGAAGATAGCTAGCTGCTCCTCTAATGAGTCATGACATATGCTCCCCAGAAGTCCGTCGAGTCACCAGAGACCATAGTTCATCCACAAATTTTAGAAAGATGACACCGCATTCCGACACCTGTGCCCTCTGATCTAGCCAACAAATGCACACTTCGACTTGTCTCACGCGTGTGCAATCTCAGCGTCTAGACAAACACAGGCCTCGCCGCTTTGACGGTAGCGATAACGATACCGCCGCGTAGCAGAACAGCTTGGACCTCATCCGCCCACCCCCAAGTCATCGGTGCGCGCAGACACCCCCAAAATCAGACAAGGGAAAGGCACACTAGAGTCGCTGGCCTCCGCTCCTCTTCCACCGAGCCCACTCGGTCCCAGCGCCTCCAAAACAACATCAAGGACGGGGTAACTTCCGACTTGTATTTCTGCTAAGGGAGGTCACGCCCACTCTCCTATCTCTTCCGGACCGCCCGCGCTCTGAATACACGCCGCTCTGCGTCGCCTGCGGCCTCGTCCTCTGCGCGTGTAGATGCGCAACGGAAGAGCTGCGTTTGGCGGAATGTGCACTCGGTAGGGCGCCGGGTGCCACCGGTGGGAAGGGTGGGTGCGGCGCTGGGGCGCAGGTGCTCTCTCGTCGGGCAACGCGTGATGGTCGGGTCGTACCGTGCTGTGAGCGCGCAGTCGGACGAGGGCGCCGAGGCGGAAGAGGACGCGGACGATGGGGTCCGCATGTACCTCCGCCGGCGAGGGAGGTCAAGTGTATACGTGCCGCGGTGCAACGTGCTTGGCGGTTTCGAGGGACGGCGAGGGCAGGGCGAAGTACGTCGCGCCACCTCCTGCGCCGCGTGGTCAATCGGACCACGCGGCGGGACGACGGGAGAACGGAAGGACACGGGATGTGGCTGGTTCGTAGAGCCTAAAGTTGTTGTTTCATTCGTTGTAAAAAGCTACCCGTACTGTACCAACAACTCCTATCTAAGGAATATGTGCTGCGCTACAGTATTGTACAGTATCGGTGTTCTGGGTATGAATACGTCCCCAAAGTAGTAAAACAGAAGGTACGTCATTTTGCGGGCTTTCAGTGGCCGCCAACGCTGCCCTCGCTCCCCGTCACGGCGAATTCGTGTTTTGACGGATCCCAATCCTCGGCCCAACTCGGCTTACCACGCCGCCCACGCACCACGCTCGCGCGAATCGAGTGTGGGTTAGAGAACGCCGATGCCGGGGGGAGGTTCTGTGAGCGCAAAGCGGGATTGCTAGGGGTGTTTTTAAAAAAGTGTCGCACTCGCATCATATGGGGACGACGTACTTAGCGGAGAGCGTCGGCCCGAGCGCGAGCCTCGCAAAGCTGGTCGGGAAGAGCGGGTTTCCGGGCCCACGTTCGCCGACGACATCGTACACCTCGCTGCTTGCGTTTGACGCCGCATAGCTCCACCTCCTCCCCAAGCTGCTCATCGAGCTCCTCCTGGGCGGAGAAGGATGCTCGTCAGGTGTTTTGGGTTGCTGTTGCTGCTGCAGTTGGTTGACGGACGACATGGATGAGGTACGCAGTAGACGCGTGTGAGGTGAGTCGCTCGCAAAGATGCCAGGGGTTGCCGGCACAGTCGAAATGCGTAGCCCCTGGATGATTCCGCGCTGAGCGGAGGGCTCAGCGGGCTCAGAAAGCTCCTCGTCTTCGTTCTCGCTGGACTCTTCCCGAACATCTTCGGAAATATCGTGCATGCGATGACCGCCGGGACGCGTCGGCGGATGATCGTGTTCACCCGTGGGTGAGGAGGGCATGAGCACAGGTTCGATGGTCAATGCGGAGATGCCGGGAATGTCTTCAGCAGGAGCCGAGACATTGGATTCAGACGCATGATCTGGCGCTGGCTGGGGCTGGGGCGTAGTATCGGGGACAGGCGGATGGTCCTCAATAGGTGACGCAATGAAATCCTCCAAAGATTCGAGCTTGAAATCACTGAATGTGAGAGGTTTATCGGCGGTAAAAGGGTCTTCCTCGAAACCATCGGGATCAAGTTCTGGGGGCGCTCCGAGTGCACCCTTGATCCTCTCCCAGATGAGTTCGCTGTGGAATAGGACGCAGCGGCGGATGAGGCCAACCCAGACTTCATCCGGGGCAGTTTCGCGGTCGACAGATTTCATCCAGAATTCAAGCTGGGCTGATGACCACTTTCTAGGATCGGTCGCGAACACGGCGTCATTGGTCACGGGGGATTCCGATGCAGTCTGTGGCGCAAATGTCTGAGCGAGGAGGGCAAACAGTCTCGCACCGGGTTGAGGGGAAGTGAAGAGGGCCTTGACCTCGTCCGTGCGGTCCACAAAAGGAAGGAAGACGTCATCGGGTATCGCGGTGAACGAGGTACGTTCCGACCGAGCCGCTGCCGTAAGTGAACCGCCAGGCGTGCGAGGGGAAGAGGGCGCTGATTGTGGGTTGCATGACTGCTGGGCAAGCGATATGATCTGATCCGCAGAAAGGCGTGGCTTTGGCGCAGAGGAACGCCGGTTCAAGCCGTGGCCATGTCCGTGAGTGGGACTGCCTGGCCGTGGTCCAGGCCCAGTGGGCGACCCAGGTGGGGCAAACGAGGCCGAAGCAAAGCTCATGCGCGTATTCTCGCCCTTCCCCGCGACTGTGTGTCCGTGGCTCCCATGGCGCCTGTGCGGGCTCTGGGGATGAGAGCCAATGCTGAAGTGTCGACGTTGCTGCTGAGGGGAAGGCGGCCGCTCGTCGAGTTTGATCTGGGGTGCCGGGTTGACGCGTACGATGGTCAGTTTGCAAGATGTCGTTCGTCCCGGGTTCATGTTAAGCTCGAGGTGCGCACCCCAGGGATCTGCAGCAGTGGCAGATCCCCTGCGTTGTAGCACACGGCGGGATTGAACAGGGCTAGTTGCCCCACTGTGGGGGGGAGACAACGGGGGACTAACAGTGGGGGACACGACTGTCTTGGACATGATGGACGTTGAGAAGGAACACTAGTATGGCCGAGATCATCTGAGCTTTGAGGCGATGTGTCACGGTGTTGGCCATCGTGAATATGGATCGTCCCAGTTAGTCCTGTGGGTAACTGGTCGGTCCCATACGGAGGCAGTCGATCAGAGCGAGACCGGCCGTCACACTCACGATTTAGAAATCTAGGCCTTATTCAGGTCACAAGCAGCATTTTTTCTCAGTCGTGCTGCTCTGCCGGAATGAATATCGTATCTTTACGTTTGCCGCTACGAAATAACGAACATTGGTCCGTGTATGATGTATCCAAACATTCAAACGTGCGCGCTGCAACCAATCCTGAATAGTCGATGGCTCGGGCTCGGTGAGAAATGAGAATTTCATTACAGTAAATCAATCAACCCTCGGGTCTAGGCTTCCACTCGGCGTTCGCCGTCGCCCCCTTCGAGAACAAACTATCAAGGTTGATCTTTCCTTCAAGGCACTGTAAACTCAAAAGCCTTACGTTTGATAGTACAGCAGCTGGAGAAACAAAGCTTTTGTAGTTCGTCTGCGTAGATGAGGGGTCGTGAGGAGGACATGACGTGCAGGAATATTTTTCTTACGTCCTTTCTCTCAGGGCGGCCGCACAGGGTAGCTCGGGCTCTTGCTCGGGCTGCCGCATCAGCCAATTACCATTCGGTGGGAAACTCACGCACAAACTTGCTTCCCAGTTCCCGCCTACCGTAACTTGCTGTGGCCGATAGGCGAGCTTCTGCGCAGCTCCAACCCATCAACATCGTATGGGCCACGGAGGGTCTTCTACGGCGCCTCATCACCGCATCTTGTAATTGTATTTTAAACTCAGGTGCCCTTCCCAATGCGTCGTGACTCTGGGAACGTTTGTGGAAACTGCTGATATCCTGGATGATAGTGCCCCCAATCTCTGTTCATCAGTTCCTGCTAACGGTTGTCACGACCTTATCATTTTTCAAGCTTCACAGTAATCTGTGTGCAGGACCGCCACCTGATGATGTCTACAGTATGGTCGCTCGAGGCGCCCCCATCTTCCCCCATCACAACTTATTCCCGGAAGTCTATCCATTACTTCCGCGAGCACTGCGCCCTCCCTATGACATCCTTTGCTAGAGAACGCTCGATACCGTACTCGTGCCTGAAGTAGAAGTTGAATCAGTACCGAACACGCCATAACCCAGGAGTTTACACCCTTGCCTGAAGCTAGCTCCCCGACCTTCTACCAGAGAGAACGCCCAATCTGGCTAACTACCATTGGGCTGACTACCTCCGTTATCACTGTACTGTGGTGTATTAACGTATTAGCCATTGTCCTGAATCAACGCCGTGGGAGCATTGACATGGGAAAAGGTGTTCCCATCCACGTGAACAGGCACTGGCAGGATTCCGCAAGAAGCGAATCGCTGCAATGAGTTCCCACGGGTAGGTGTCCGGTGTCCAGCACTATAAGCTCTTCAAAGCTTCAATATAGCTTCAATAGTCGATTAAAAATCGTCCGCTCCCCTCTCCGAGTTCCACAGAACTGCTCTCGTCATCAGGCTCTCCTAGGTATGTCTATTACCAGTGCCTCTGTATTCTTGCCGCAATGATCGATCGATTGACTGGGCACCTACCTCTAATCTTTGTGCAGACCTACAACGACGACCAACTCTCTCCCAGACGATGTCCTTCTAGAAATATTTGACCTTTATCGATGGGACGATGTTACTACTTCAAGCCACCTCCCATGGAAATAGCAGACTAGCGCATGTATGCCGAACATGGCGAGACATCATATTTTCATCGTCACGCCATCTCAATCCAGAACTCCTCTGTACACCTGTCAGGAAAAATATAGGAGACCCCCCAGCCCTTCCCATAGTTATTCACTTTCCAGATTCTTTGAGGGCAGTGACGAAGATGACATCCTTGAAGCACTGGAGCACCCCGATCGTGTACGCATTGTCAAGCTTCGTGTGTCATGTTCACTGTCAAAAAATATGGTTACAGTGACGCAGTGGCAGGGGCCGTTTCCGGCATTGACACGCCTTTCCCTTGGATGTGACCGTCCTTCCTGGCACATTCCCGGGTGGAGGCGTTCCACGTTTACAGCAAATTTACTTAGACGGCACTCCATTTCCAGCCATACAGACTCTTCTTTTGTCAGCCCGTGACCTTGTTGATGTCGACTTCGGGGTATACCTGATACTGGTCGCATTTCACCAGAGGCGGTGGTTACAAGCCTGGCCGCGTTATCGAGGCTGGAAGTGTCTTACACTTGGGTTCCGATGGGGGTCCTGATCGAACACGCCAGCCTCCCACCACGCGGACTGTCCTTCCTGCTCTCATCCGCTTTTATTTTCATAGGTTTTCGGATATTGGGAGCATTTTGTGGCGCAGATCCATGCTCCTCAACTCGACTGCTTAGGAATAGAGTACTTGGAGTACTTGGACGAGGAAGAAATCGCTGATTGTCAAATTCTCCTGGTTCGTCGACCGTTCAGACAAACTCAAGCTATCCCGATTCGGGCGGATGGACCTACAATGTCCAGGTGAATACGCAATAGTACGTATTCAACTGGACACTGTAAGCATCGAACTTGTTCGTGGAGGCCAGTCGTCGTTCAAACTCTATCCTCTTCCATTCCGGTGCAGCTTGCAGACTCGGTTGTAGGAGCTGGAAGGTCCATGCCCCGTCTTAGAGTAACTCACGGAGGTTCTCCCAGGACGACTGTATGGCTCGACATGGGCCCTCTAACCCCCGCGCGTGGGTCCAGTGACCTTGGCCAACCCATTTTGATGCCCCCCTCTATATGTTGTCCGTTGTAAAGCCTGCAGCCTCACGTTGCCCATTCCGGAATACGGGTCAGAGGTGACGGAAGTCACGCGTGTATGATTTGCCATCGACATGTGGTCCCTCGCGGTGGACGCCAAGGTCGACGTGCGGGGGCACTCATACAGGAACTCCCCCTCTTCGCGCCGCTGAGTTGCACAAGGTCGGCACATGGCACCAAGGTACAGTACTGGGGAGCGGCTGCCAAGCCTCACACGCGTTCCTGATGGCTGTCCGCAAGGCGTGCACAAGGTGGGTAGATGTGACGAGCACAAAGGAGAAGCCGATTGGACGATCTCACAGTTATCAAGCCATACGCAGCCTCACGTGTATATTACACCAGGACTCTGCTTGGTGCAACACCAGACGATTTGACTCAACGAGAGCACGAGAGCACGATCAACTCGTAGCTCAGTCAGTTTTGTGCCCGTAATTACGAAGCTATCATAGAGCCGCAGAGCCAAATAGCAGATAGATGTGGTATTCGGCAATCGAGGACGGAGACTGAATTCGAGGTCCGGTCCATGGAAATGATACGAAGAGTAAGAAATTATCAGCGAGGGGAGAGTGAGTGCCAGTTTCTTAACATCTAGCCGGGCTGTTGTGAGTCTACAAAGAACTTGAATCGATATAGTTGATGTGCTTTTCATACACGCTAACACCAGTACACCAGTAAAGAGGTATCACAGAAATATTTCCGAGTCGAACGCTACCCACGAATACGGGACAGGACGACGACAACAATTTACTTACCGAAAGTCACTGGCTCTTTTCCTCATCAGAGGTCTCCATAACACTATGTACTCGCTTATCGGAGTCGTTCGTGTTCTCGCGAAAAATCGTGTACACGTATGGTGGCTCGGGTGCTGCCTCCCTTGTGAACTGGATTCCGGTCGAGTGGGTCGAGTGGGTCGAGTAGTATTGGACAGGGCTCTTCTGCATCGCGACGAGGATGATTATGAGCGTCGGATATAAACCCTGTGCTAAGTCTGTATTTAGTGCTAAAGAGAATATGTACGACGACTCACTGAGACAAACAATAAGACATTGACCATGATAGCGAAGCCTGGCACTGGTATCAACTCCCACGCAGAGACCAAATATACAACCTGAAATAGCACAGTGAAACCTTCTGCGAGCATACGCTTCTGGGGGTAGGACGTACCCAAATGCAGCAATAAATAAAGCCAGATTCGATGAGCAGAGCGAACACCCTCTCGACCCACACAGATCTACTTCCTTCGCCCAAATGTTTCTTAACCTCGACGCGGCGTTGCCTACACCAGCGACATGGTCAGAGATCTGAGAGATGGCCGCCGGGGGGTCGGACACGAGATAAACGCACCAAGCCTTCCAGGCGATCAACCCGGTGGAGACCAGATTGGTTCCCAGTGTTGGGCCAACCATGATTAGGGGTCCCTGATCGCCTTGAAAACTACTTCGGCCGGAAGAGGGTACGGGGTCACCGAGACCAACTTCGCACCCAGCAGCAGCTACCGGCGTTGGTTCCTTATGAGCACAACACGACGACTATGATGGATCTCTTTGATGCACCTGTTGTCCCAAAGATGAGGAGTGTAAGTATGGCGATGATGCGTTTGTCTCTGTTCCATAGAACCACCGCGCGCCAAGCACAGACAATATCGCTTAGGATATACTGAACAGCGTTTAGTTAAGTCGAACAGATGGCATAGAAGCATCGTGGGGGCGCACCATCAGGCGTGTGATAGTTGCCTCTACCCAAGAAACGACAATGACGCGATGGAGTGACCATGTATGGGCGGACGGGAAATCAAGCGTGGAGCTGAGGAACAACTGCATTGCATGAAACCCGAGAGCACTCCTTAGCACCAGTGCGACGATTGCCAAGGCGAACATGAGGGTCGTGATTACAAACATGAACATTCTAAGCCGAGACGAAGTGAGACCTTGTTTGCTCCTCAAGAAGCCATCTACTGTAAGCGCGCATCGTCCTTCGAGTGCACAAATGAACCTCACAGGATGTGGACCGAGGTGACGTAGAGTACGATATACACGCCTGTGATGCATAGCACATTGCCAGTGGCTCAGAACCTGGAGTAGCAACAACGGGTCTCTTGTCCCTTACCATATATGATACCGACAAAAAGGTTGTCGTACACTGTCAGTTTGTATTGAAGGTAATACAACTCGGCAAGTGGCGGAATCATCCTTGGACATGGTGGCGAAATGGACTAGCGGAGGGCACTGGCAGATCAGAGGGTGAGTGAGGCCAATGATGGGCCGAACAAAGCTCGTTGTTCTCTTTTTTTTCTTTTTTTTGAACCACAAAGCTCGTTGTTTCCCGCGGATTATTAGAGCGCGTCTGGTGCAAAGTCGCTCCTCGGAGAAAGGCCCGCTCGCGACCTCAGTTCAGTCTCCAGCCTCGTTCTTCCTGGGGACCGTGTGGTTTCCATATGAGCCAATTTATCACCTCGCGCAGTCAGTAGCAGTTGCCGCAGTCAGCAACGCCTGGGTGCTCTCGCATCTCGTCTTTCTTGATAATTCATTGAGCTGAAGTAGCGAAGCGCTTCGTCGAACAAGACAGGAAAGTGGAAGAACATGGCCACCAGTCTTGGAAAGGGGGTCGGGCTCACACCTGAAAAAGACACAGAACCGAATAACGATATCGTCGCCCGCGGTCTCGGTAAGCCAGAGTGGAAAGGCATTGGTAGGGATCAGGATGGCCATAAAAGGAATGTCTTGGTCATTGGTAGAGCGTCTTTCCACCTACGCCCGAGTCCGAGTCTTGGCTCGTCTTTGGACTTCATTTTGCCAAATGTCTTCTTTCGAAAAGGTCGTCAAAAACGCATGCAAACCAAAGCCAACACTGCCCAAGTCAAAGGTTAGCGCTGGTTAGCCCCCACTTCCTCCATGCACGCCAACTCACACCGCACCTCTCGGGTCAGTACGTCGATCCAATCATCGCTGCAACATGGTCCGAGCATGGTGCCATCCACGATGTCTGCAAAGCTCGCTCTAGAGAGCCAAACTCTATCGTAATTTTGTCTCTACAATCGAATGAATAGTAGGACGCGCCAGTGGGCTGACGACCGTTCAGGTGGTATTCAAGGCGCTTATTGTCCTTCACACGATGGTTCGGAATGGTGCAACGGACTACCTGTCCTCTTCGGATATTCTACGATTGAAGAATGTCTCGGGCGGTCAATGGGAAGGTACGCATTATACTTTTCTCCCCATCTACTCTCGGTCCTACTCACTTCGTTCAGGTTACAATGCGCCCAAGAATCTCCAGCATTACGCTTTATATCTTGACACGCGCATACGTTCCTACCGACGAGGCTACCGTGACCTAAAACATGATGCTATCCGTGTCCAATCTGAAACAAAAATTCCCCAGCTCTGCAAATTCGTCGACCGTTCAGAAAAACTCACTATCCTGGTTTGGGCGCATGGACCTACGTATTCAACTGGACATTATCAGAATCGAACTTGTTCGTGGAAGCCAGTCGTCGTTCAAACTCCTCTATCCTCTTCCATTCCGGTACTCCCAGGACGACTGTAGGGCCCGACATGGGCCCTCTGACCCCGCGAGCGGGTCCAGTGACTTCGGCCAACCCATTTTTATGCCCTCCCTCTATATGTTGTCCGTTGTAAAGACTGCAGCCTCACGTTGCGCATTCCGGAATACGGGTCAGAGGTGATGGAAGTCACGCGTGTAGTATTTGCCATCGACTGGTCCCTCGTCACGGTGGATGCCAAGGTCGACGTGCGGAGGCTCTCGTACAGCATCCCTCCGCGCCGCTGAGTTGGACAAGATCGGCACATGGCGCCAGGGTACATACAATACGGCGGAGCGGTTCCCAAGCCTCACACGCATTTCGGGGGCGTAACGTGCGTTCCTGATGGCTGTCCGCAAGGCGCGCGCAAGGTGGGGAGATGTGACGAGCACAAAGGAGAAGCCGATTGGTACGTGGACGATCTCACAGTTATCAAGCATACGCAGCCTCACGGATATTGCACCAGGACTCTGGTGCAACACCAGACGATCTGACTCCACGGGAGCACGAGAGCACGATCAACTCGTAACTCAGTCAGTTTTGTGCCCGTCATTACGAAGCTATCATAGAGCCGCAGAGCCAAATAGCAGATAGATGTGGTATTCGGCATTCGAGGCCGGTCCATGGAAATGATACGAAGAGTAAGAAATTATCAGCGTGGGGAGAGTAAGTACCATTTCTTAACATCTGGCCGAGTTGTTGTGAGTCCACAAAGAACTTGAGTCAATGTAGTTGATGTGCTTTTCATACACGCTAACACCAGTACACCAGTAAAGAGATATTACAGAAATATTTCCGAGTCGAACGCTACCCACGAATACGGGACAGGACGACGAGGAAACAAACGTCACAGGTTCTTTTCCTCATCAGAGGGCTTCATAACACCATGTGATCGCTTATCGGAAGTCGTGTACACATATGGTGGCATGTCACCAGCCCTGAGCGGCTCAGGCGCTGCCTCCCTTGTGACCTGGATTCCGGTCGGGTGGGTCGAGTAGTATTGGACAGGGCTCGTCTGCACGGCGACGAGGATGATTATGAGCGTCGGATATAAACCCTGTGCTAAGTTTGTATTTAGTGCTCAAGAGAATACGTGTGACGACTCACTGAGACAAACAATAAGACATTGTTCATGACAGCGAATCCCGGCACAGGTATCAAGTCGAGCGTAGAGATCAAATATGCAATCTGAAATAGCACAGTGAAACCTTCTGTGAGCATAGACGCTTCTGGGGGTAGGACGTACCCAAACGCAGCAATAAATAAAGCCAGATTCGACGAGCAGAGCGAACACCCTCTCGATCCTCACAGATCTACTTGCTTCGCCCAAATGTTTCTTGACCTCGACGCAGTATTCCCTACACCAGCGACCTGGTCAGAGATGGCCGCCGGGGGTCGGACACGAGATAAACGCACCAAGCCTTCCAGGCGATCATCCCGGTGGAGACTAGATTAGTTGTCAGTGTTGGGCCAACCATGACTAGGGGTCCCTGGTCCCCTTGAAAACCACTATGGCCGGAAGGGCCCGGGGTTACGGGGTTGCTGAGACGAAGTTCACACCCAGCAGCAGCCATGGCCGTTGGTTCCTTATGAGCACAAAACGACGACTATGAGGGATATCTTTTATGCACCTGCTGTCCCAAGGATGAGGAGTAGAAGTATGGCAATGATGCGTTTGTCACTGTGCCAGAGAACCACCGCGCGCCAGGCACAGACAATATCGCTTAGGATATACTGAACAGCGTTTAGTTGAGTCGAACAGGTGGCATAGAAGCATCGTGTAGTCCCACCATCAGGCGTGTGATAGTTGCCTCTACCAAAGAGACGACAATGACGCGATGGGGTGACCATGTCTGGGGAAACGGCATAAGGAACAACTGCATTGCCTGAAACCCGAGAGTAGTCCTTAGCACCAGTGCGACGATTGCCAAGGCGAACATGAGGGTCGTGATTACAAACATGAACATTCTAGGCTGAGACGAAATGAAACCTTGTTTGCTCCTCAAGAAGCCATCTACTGTAAGCGTGCATCGTCCTTCGAGTGCACAAAAGAACCTCACGGGGTGTTGATCGAGGTGACGTAGAGTACTACGATATAGACGCCTGTGATGCACAGCACAGTGGCTCAGAACCTGGAGTAGCAACAGCGGGTCTTATGTCCCTCACCATATAGTACGATACCGATAAAAAGGTTGTCAGTTTGTATTGAAGGTAATAAAACTCGGAAGTGGCGGAATCATCGTCGGACATAGTGGCGAAATGGAGTGCCAGTGGCGGAGGGCACTGGCAGATCAGAGTAAGATGTCAAGTATGGGGGAAACAAAGCTCACTGCTTCCCGCGGATTCTTAAGTAGCAGGCATTTGGTGTGGCCGCTGTAATATGCGTTGTCACCCTGAGAACGGGGACCGCCGAGTGTACTGTATGTCAATTAAGCACCGGAGGGGGCAATACTATATCGGGCATCAAGAAAATGGCCATCTCCGTATGTAGAGTTGCCACTATTGAGAATATATTGGCACTGGCCTCACATCTGCTTCATCGGAACTTACCCCAGCCTCTTTCGAATTTCGGCACAGATAAACTTCGATAAACGCCGCAGTCACAGGTCTCAAAGAAGGACGAGCCTGAGGGGAAGAGCACCTATAAATTGTGTGGCCTAAGATTGGGCAATGGCACGATATGGTGGTTCAGTCAAACAGACGGAACACCATGGCGGATGTGACCTCAAATGGGTTGTATCTCGTCTGAGAATTCTATCCATCCGCTTCCGTAACCTGCTGTCTTCTATCGGCACAGCCTGATCGCGCAAAATCTACGAAGCTGCTCGATTACGGAAGCTGGAAGGTCCACGCAGTAACTCATGATGAATCTCCCCAGCTGGGATGGCTCGACAAAGGGCTCGACATACGGCTGCCCTCCAAGTGCCAACTCCGCGCGGTCTGGTAACCTTGGCCAACCCATTTTTAATGCTCCCCTCTATATGCTATTCGTTGTAGAAACTGTTCACTTGTAGCCCCTTCCTCTGCGCCATAGCCACCAACCCCGCCCCAGCATAAGGGCCTCAATGATGCAAAGCGCTGCGAGCGGGATCAGTGATCACAGCACGGTTTTCTCCTACATCTGTAAATGCAATTAGGTGTTCGGAGTGTTCAGAACTGTTCAGAGCGTCCTTGAACAGCTCCGAACAGCTCTGAACACCTAGTGCAATTACAGATGCCTATTTACCTTCCACTCGCATGGCACGCACTGCTGTCCCCATTCTGCAGTTTGTACTAGCTCAGCCGTCCTAAACATTACAGTAGGATCAAAACCCTCATACGCTTCGGTTTCATCAGCATTGCGACTTGCAGCTTCCTCGTTTATCTTTGGGTTGTCACTGCGCCTGGTACCCCGCCGACCCCGCGAAGGGCCATCGGGAAAACCCTACCCTGCTAATTAGCGCTAATTAGCGTTAATTAGCACATAATCGCCCATTTGCCGTTTTAACTATCCCCCCCATCAATTATCACTAATTTATCACTAATTTTTTGCAAACCCCTCGCTAAAGGATGTTTAAGAAGTGGTTAAAAATGTCTAAATTGATGTAAATCTGCTAAAACAGGGGCACGATGCCAGTGCATACAAGATACAAGAATGAGTACGTATTAGAACTGTGTGCTATTGTCGTCCTTGCTACCTTCCTCCTCGTCATTGCAACCATCGTCCTCGTCCTCGTAGCCATTGTCGTCACGGAGTCAATGTTGCCCAGTCGTTGTCGGCGGTGGGGACAAGCATGCTGTGTTGGCGGTGGCGGAGTCTTGTGCGCAGTGTTTGGGTGGCATCATGTCGCGGCTTGTGCGCAGCGAGCTGGCGTGGTGGTGGGCCTTGTGTACCGCATTGGGGGTGCCATTGTGGTGGGACTTGCGTGTCATGATGACATGGTGTCGGGCCCAGGCCCCACGCAGCGGGGTGATGTCGGTGGACTTGTACGGTGCGAAGGACAGAGGCGGGGGGCACGGGCTGACGTGTGGTGGGGCAGCGAGATAGCGGAGTAGTGACGTGGCTCTGTGACACAAATGAGAAACAATATGAAACAAATGAAGAAAAAAAAAACTTATCTTGGTGCACTGGGCTGAAGCCAAGCTCGTCGTCAGTGGCATGTTCGTACTCATGGTAGTTGCAGTCATAGTGCGGTGGCGTCATGGCGACTTGCAGGCCCATGGAAGGTGGTGTGATTTGCGTACCCCAGCGTGGGGGCGGTTGGCTATGGTAGCTCCACAGCGGCACAGCCAGATGTCTGTAGTTGACGTAATATGAGCCATCCAACTCACTCGATGCCATTACGCACCTCTTTTCATGGTCGCAGTGCGGGCTGCTTCAATACCAAGGACATCGACACAGTTATTCAACATCATGATGTCAACTCACCACCTGCGTGGGGTTCTTGCCATCAGTTTCGAAGTGGGAAGAAGAAAAAAAAAACCGAAAGTGACTACAGTAGCCTAGCAAAAGTCTTGAGGGAAGGGCGAGGGTGTTCAAAGTCAACAAGTCAGCGTACAGTGGCGTGTTGACTTGCGTGGCTGGCATACCTTCCCACGCCACATATTGAGCCTCCGCCCAACCTCTTTTTTTGTCTAAGTCGATTTGAGTGCGGGTGTGGCGTACAGACATCAATTCCAGGTTCCAAGCCTTCCCACTACCGCCGTAGCTGCACACCCCACGACTACGACTACGACTCGTCTCGTCTCCGCTCCCGTTCTTGCTCCCGCCCTCGCCCTCGTACGTTCGCGGTCGCACTGGCTTTCGTCATCGCAGACGCTCCGGACTCGGCTCATCTTCCTTCCTCTGTAATCCCTACGGGATCCCCTCAGCCTTCGAACTCAGAAGGACTCAGCTCCGTACAGCGGCCGTGGCGGGGGGGTGTCAGCATAAGCTGCAAGCTGCAACAAGTGCAACGACGGCGGTGGTGGAGTGACTATGGCGGCGGCAGCTGGGCGGCGACGACCAGGACCACGACAAGCAGACCGTAACGGCGGCGGCGGAGGACGACGGCATATGCAGCTGGGCGGCGACGACCACAACCCGACCACAAAGACCATGAACGACTCCAGAGGAACCTAACAACGGCGACGGCAGCAGCGGAGGATGGCCGCGACCACGACGAAGCGACCACGACCAGACAATGGCGACTGCGACTACCATGATCACCGTGATGACAGCAGCGGCAGAGATATATACAATTAACGGTGTAGTGTGTAGTGCAAACATAGGGTACTGTCAATGCGCACACAAATCGGAATCGAAATGAAAAAAAATGCGCAAAATTTTAATGAAGTTGATGAAAATTTAGAGTAAACTAAATGCATCATCGTATTTACAATCGCTTAGCGCGTTTATTGGGGTTAGCGCTAAATTTGACAGGATTTGCAGGGTGGGTTTTTCCCGATGAAGCTGGAACCCCGGACACTCGCATCAATTTCGACTTGCTGTACCGCAACGAAACCAAGAAGATATTATTCCCAGTTCCTCCCCAATCCAAGGTCTCGCCTTTCGTCACATCACCCCCCGCGATTGGGTCCTGTTTACACGTCAAAGCAGATTTCAACTTTTGTTCAAGTTCAGTTCCGCGCATTGAATTACGGGATAGAGAACTGCAGCATCCCGCTGCGCATTCCGGAATACAGTTCAGAGGCCATGGAAATCACACGCGTCTGATCTACAGCTGACGTGTTGGTCCCTCGCGGTGGACGCCAAAGTCGACGTGCGGAGGAACTCGTACAGGACCCCCCTTCGCGCCGCCGAGTTGGACAAGGTCAGCACATGGCGCCAGGGTATAGTACGGCGGAGCGGCCGCCGAGCCTCATGCGCGTTTCTGGGGCGTAACACGCGTTCCTGATGACTGTCCGCAAGGCGCACGCAAGGTGGGTATATGTGACGAGCACAAAGGAGAAGCCGATTGGTGCGTGGACGATTTCAAGCATACGCGGTCACACGGATATTACACCAGGACTCTGCCTGGTGCAACACCAGATGATATGACTCTACGGGAGCACGAGAGCACGATCAGCTCGTAACTAAGTCAGTTTTGTGCCCATAATTACGAAGCTATCATGGAGCCGTCGAGCCAAATAGCAAATAGATGCAATCGAGGATGGAGACTGAATTCGAGGCCGGTCCATGGGAATGATACGAAGAGTAAGAAACTATCAGTGTGGGGAGAGTAAGTACCATTTCTTAACATCTAGCCGGGCTTTTGTGAACCTACAAAGAACCATGCAGTTGATGTGCTTTTTATACACGTTAACACCAGTATACCAGTAAAAAGGTATTAGAGAAATATTTTACGAGAACGCTACCCATGAATACGGAACAGGACGATGACGACGACAACTTGAATAAGGTCACATGCTCTTTTCCTCATCAGAGGTCTCCATAACACTATGTACTAGCTTATTGGAGTCGTTCGCGTTCTCGCGAAACATCATGTACACGTGTGGTGGCATGTCACCAGCCCTGAGCGGTCCGAGTGCTGGCCCTTTGCGAACTGCATTCCGGTCGAGTGAGTCGAGTAGTATTGGACCGGGCTCTTCTGCATGGCGACGAGGATGATTATGAGCGTCGGATATAAACCCTGTGCTGAGTCTGTATTTAGTGCTCAAGAGAATGTAGATGACGACTCACTGAGACAAATAATAAGACATCGTCCATGACAGCGAAGCCCGGCACTGGCATCAAGTCGAGCGCAGATATCAAATATACAATCTGAAATAGTGCAGTGAAACCTTCTGCGAGCATCGACGCTTCTGGGGGTAGGACGTACCCAAACGCAGCAATATATAAAACCAGATTCGACGAGCAGAGCGAACACCCTCTCGACCCTCACAGATCTATTTGCTTCGCCCAAATGTTTCTTGACCCCGACGCGGTGTTCCCTACACCAGTGACCTGGTCAGAGATGACCGCTAGGGACCGGGCGCGAGACAAACGCACCAAGCCTTCCAGGCGATCAACCCGGTGGAGACCAGATTGGTTCCCAGTGTTGGGCCAACCATGATTAGGGGTCCCTGGTCGCTTTGAAAACCACTTTGGCCGGAAGGGGGTATGGGGTCGCCGAGACCAACTTCACACCCTGCAGCAGCTACGGGCGTTGGTTCCTTATGAGCACAAAAAGACGACTATGAGGGATCTCTTTTATGCACCTGTTGTCCCAAGGATGAGGAGCAGAAGTATGGCGATGATGCGTTTGTCTCCGTTCCAGAGAACCACCGCGCGCCAGGCACAGACAATATCGCTTAGGATATACTGAACAGCGTTTAGTTGAGTCGAACAGATGGCATAGAAGCATCGTGGGGGCGCACCATCAGGCGTGTGATAGTTGCCTCTACCAAAGAGACGACAATGAAGCGATCGTCTGACCATGTATGCACGGACGTGAAACCAAGCGTGACGCTGAGGATATTGAGGAGCGACTGCATTTCCTGGAACCCGCGAGCAGTCCTTAGCACCAGTGCGACGATTGCCAAGGCGAACATGAGGGTCGTGATTCCAAACATGAACATTCTGGGCCGAGATGAAGTGAAACCTGGTTTGCTCCTCAAGAAGCCATCTGCTGTAAGCGTGCATCGTCCTTCGAGTGCACAAATGAACCTCACAGGATGTGGACTGAGATGACGTAGAGTACGATATACACGCCTGTGATGCACAGCACAGTGGCTCAGAACCTGGAGTAGCAACAGCGGGTCTCTTGTCCCTCACCATATACGATACCGACAAAAAGGTTGTCGTACACTGTCAGTTTGTATTCAAAGTAATAAAACTCGGAAATATTGGAATCAACGTTGGACATGGTGGTGAAATGGAGTGGCGAAGGGTACTGGCAGATGAGAGGGTAAGGCCAAGGACGGGCCGAACAAAGCTCGTTGTTCCCCACGGAGTATTAAGTAGTAGACACCCGTTGTAGCCGCTGTCAGAGCGATCGCCGACTGTACGTAGGGGGAAGTGCCGTACGAAGGGGAGATCGGAAGTTGAGGGAATTAAAGCCAACACGCCAACACGCCGAAAGGACCGTGAGACATCACATGCATCGCATCTGTTCCATCAGACCAAGCATCAGACTGGGGATGTTTACTGTGCTTGGTCGCATGAGCTCCAAAGGAATTCCTGTGCAGTGACGACAGATGAGATAGACATAGGAGAGACAGCGTCACGGTGTGAATGCGATGACTCGTCGTTGACAGTAGGACAATCGCAGAGAAGCGTTTTCCTACTGCAGTAATCAGCCGCCGGCCTCATTCTTCCTGGAGTCCGTGTGGTTTCCATACGAACCGATTCATCGCCTCGAGCAGCCAGTAGCAGTCAGCAACGCTTGGATGCTTTCACTTCAACTTCTTGATAATTCATTAGCTGAAGTAGCGAAGCGCTGCATCGAACAATGTGGAAGAATATGGCAACCGATCTGATCCCGCGGGGTCAGAAACAACTGCGGCACCTTATTGAAGGTCCGCTAGAATAAAACGCCTGCGTGCTTCACAGCCAGGGAGAGGAAAAGGCCACGCGTGGCCGCCACTGTGACGAATATCAGTAATCCAGGGTTTTACATGTCGGTGCACGAGCCCTACGTTGCATTGCGGCAAAGTGACTCTCGCGACCTCAGATCGACTTGACAAAATTGGATTACTTGACACTGATGACGTCGTTCTCAGTTCTCTCTTGGCAAAGGGCTCAGACAGAGAACCGAATAACGATATCGTCGCCCGCGGCTATGAGTGGAAGCAATCAATGCCCATAAAAGGAATGTCTTGGTGGCGTGTCCCGGCTTTCCACCTACGCCCGAGTCCGAGTCTTGGCTCGGTCTTTGGACATCTTTTGCCAAATGTCTTCTTTCGAAAAGGTCGTCAAAAACGCATGTAAACCAAAGCCAACACCCCCCAAGTCAAAGGTTAGCCCCCCACTTTCTCCATGCACGCCAACTCACACCGCCCCTCTCGGTCAGTACATCGACCCAATCATCGCCGCAACATGGTCCGAGGATGGTGCCATCCACGATGTCTGCAAAGCTCTTTCTCCTCGCTTTAGAGAGCCAAACTCAATCGTCAGTTTGTCTCTACAATCGAATGAATAGTAGGACGCGCCAGTGGGCTGACAACCATCCAGGTGGTGTTCAAGGCGCTTATTGTCCTTCACACGATGGTTCGGAATGGTGCAACGGACAATGTACTCCAATACCTGTCCTCTTCGGATGTTCTACGATTGAAGAATGTCTCGGGCGGTCAATGGGAAGGTACGCATTATACTTTTCTCCCCATCCACTTTCGGTCTTACTCACTTCGTTCAGGTTACAATGCACCCAAGAATCTCCAGCATTACGCTTTATATCTCGACACGCGCATACGTTCCTACCGTGACCTAAAACATGATGCTATCCGTGTCCAATCCGAAACAAACCGTGACATGCGTTTATCTATGTCACTCGAAGAGGATGGGCGAGTCGCTCGTAATTCCACTTTCGAAGACAACACACGGAAGCCACAGCCTTCTGGCGCCCTCAGCGAGGAGCAAGACGACCATGGGCCGTAAGCTCCGGGTCATGACCGTAGAGAAGGGTCTACTCAGAGAGACCAAGGTAGTTCAGAAGCTGTTGGATGCACTCGTAGAGTGTAGAGTAAGCTCCGTCATTCGCCTGCTCGTGAGCAATTTTAGCTCACGCTATTTCCATCAGTTTTACCTGGATGACTTGAGTGATGAGCTAACTATCGCAGCTCTTCGGATGCTTGTCAAAGATCTTCCTCGTTCTTTTCCAGGCTGTCAACTGAAGGGGTTATCAACGTGTTAGGTGAGGGTCTAGATCAGTTATTACCCGAGGTACTTCTCGCTGACACTTAGCTCCGTTAAGAACATTACTTTGAGATGTCACACGTTGACGCCGAACAAGCTCTCACTATATATCGGCATTTTTGCAAGCAGGCAGAGTTTGTAGTCGAGTATCTTGGCGTCGCGAAGAAACTCCAAAACCTCCTCAATGTACCGATCCCAAACCTGAAACATGTACGTGTTCCCGATCTTACTTATTTAATGCACGATTCACGACCTTTTGACACAGGCTCCTGTATCGCTCGTGGGAGCCTTGGAGGAATACTTGAACGATCCTAACTTCGAGCAGAACAGGATTGAATACAAGGCGAACAAGGACTCCGCGGATAAGGGCATCAAGAACGGTCGGTCCCAACCCGAAGAAAGCAGAGAAAGGCAAGTACTCTGACACAAATTGCTGGGGCCAACTACTCATTTATCTCTACCCGTAGCGTCGTCATCTACACCAACGGCGGCAGAAGCGCAAGGATCTTCTAAGGACGCGCCGAAGGTAGAATCAACGAAAGCCCTGACGGACTTCTTCTCGGCAATTGAGGATGGGACGACCATCTTCAACCCTCAAACCGGATAGTACGTCCTTTTCCCAAATCATATATTCCGCTTCTTACCGGTTTTGTTCCCAGCCCGGCGTCTGACCAGTTCCAACAGCAAGCAACGTACAACCCTTTCAATGCCGCTGGCGCTTTTGCCGCTTCAACAAACCCACACATCCAAGTACAGTCTCAACCCACCGCTTTCTTGCAACCTCAATTCACAACCGTACCTGGAGTTGCTCAACAGCCGACGAATCCTTTCCCCGGGCTTCTGGCCATGCCTACTGGGTTCCTTCAGCCACAATTAACGGACGCAAATCCCTTTCGCGCGAACATTGTGGCGCCACAAGCCACCGGGTTTTCGCCGTTTGGTCAGACGAGCCCTCTGCAGCCAGCTCCGACGGGTGTCAACCCGTTCACGCAGAATGGCCTCCTCGGAACGAGTGCTTTCCCAACGAGTCCGACGAATCCATTCCCGGTCGCAGGACAGGCAGCCAACCCATTCCCTACTGGCAACAAATGCCAATCCGTTCGCGGCCCTCAACAACAGTCCATTTGCAAGTGCCTCAAGTCCAAATTCGCTGCCGTCCACACATTTGAATCCATTCCCATCGCAGACTCGGTCTGTTTCCCAGCCGTTTTCTCTCGCTTCCCCCAGTCAGCCTGCTTTCACGGACTTCTCCAATCCAACTGCGCCCGCACCAACGTCTACGTTCAACGCTACCTCTGCATCCTCTGTCCCTGCACGCCCAGCTTCGACACCTCTCACCCAAACGAAGCCCTCCCCGTCGCTAAAGCCTCTCAAGCCTCACCAGACTGGTTCCCGCAACCCATTCGGTGTCCCCAAAGCTCCTTCACCTCCGCCAGTGCCCCGCGCGCCTACACTTCTCGAGCTCGCAAATGGCACGGCCCAATTTCAACCGCCGTCACAAAGCCCGACACAGGTCAAGCCCCAACAAACAGGCGGGCCAGCGACCACCTTCACGAGCGTTGCGTCCTCGTTCCTCGCGGGCAGCTCTGGCAGCCCACCGGTGCCACAGGTCACAACGTCCCTTACCGCCTTGGGTCCGGGAACGGCCGCCTCATCGCCCACGAGCGCAACGACATCCACGACCACGGGTTCTACCTTCTCGGACACACTTTTCGGGTCGGTCAATGGGCAGCCAACGGGCGGCACTGCATTCTCTAGTCAGCCGACTGGCTCGCCGCTGCGCCCACAGGCCACGGGCTATAGTGCAGGGATCAAAGCGTTCAAGCCTACTTCGTCGTTCGGCGCGTCACTGCTTGAGACCCTGCCGCCGATCCCACAATCTGCGCCGACGACGCCCGAGAATGGCGCGTCGGCAGGGCCGCCCCTCGGTGCGGGTAGCATGGGCGCTCCCACGGGAGTAGGGCTCGGCGCGGGGCTCAGTGCAGTACCGTCGCATGCTCCCGGAGCAGGCCCGGGCTTCGGTAGTGGCAGTTTTGGCCTCAGCGCGCAACCGACGGGTTTCCCCACTACCGCCGGAACGGGCTCTTCACTCGGCGTCGGGCTGCGTCCGCAGGCGGCGGGCGGTAACGCGGGCGTTGCGAACCCGTTCCGCGCGTCGATGTTGGCACCAGGCTCCGCTGGTCCAGGTCCCAGCCCGGGCTCCTTCCCTGCGTTTGGCGCTTCCTACGCCGGCCCCACGGGCGCTAGTTTGTTTTCGCAGCCTACGGGAGCGCCGTCGTTTGGACAGAGCTATTTTGGTGGGTTACAACAGGCGGATGCGTCGAAGCAGCAGAATGGCACAGCGTCGTTGATCTAGGCGTGCGTTTTTCGTTTTTCTCTCATTCCGTTTCGCGTGCGCCAATCAATGAGTTACGCATATGCTCGTCCGTCTTTTGTTTATAACCTCCAGTGGAACAAAGTCACATAAATCTCGCGTGTGTTGGTTTCTAAGATAGCGGGGCAGTTGTAGCGTACAGTTCTGACCAAACGAGGGTGTCTTGGGCTCTGAATATATTTTCCATCGACTGCTTGGGCGTCAAACGCGTGGGGTGCGCGGGAAGATTTCACTTTGTTGATTCATTTCCAAATTCGAGGCGCGTGGGCGCCGTTGGCGGCCAACTTGAAAGCCACTCCTTTGAACTCAACCACCACCGTCGCTATCATGTCAGCGTAGGTATCCTCATCGCGTCTTTGTTCGCAAATCATTCATGGGGGTCTCGTTTGCAGTCAGGAACAGCCTCAACAACCTCCAACGACGGTAAGTGACGCGCTGGATCACGCGAAAAAAGCGTTCGCGTTGCGCAAATACGAGCAAGCGGTCGAGCACTATGCCACCGCACTCGAACTCCTGTTCGTGTTCTCTCCTCCCTCTTCACCGAACGCCGTTAACGCCACGCGCAGATCTAAGACACACGCGGAAGACGCGCCCGAGATGGCGGACGTGTACTTTGCGTACGGCAAAGCGTTGCTCGAGAATGCCGTCGTGCAGAATTCCGTCCTAGGAAAGGACCAGCAGCAGGACGGTGCCGTGGAAGAAGGTGCGCGAATGCCGCGCGCTGCATAGTTCTTTGTCTGAACGACGCGCGCACAGAGCCTGCGGCGAACGGAAACAAAATACTGTCGTTCTCGGGCGACGCAGAGGACGAAGAAGAGGACGAAGATCCTGCGGTTGATTTATTCGAGGCGTCCAAGCCGGACACGGATGCAGAAGGTGAGGACGAGGCGGGCGAGGGCGAAGGTGAAGGTGAGGACGAGGCGGAGCCCGAGGACGACTTCAATGCCGCGTGGGAGGTGCTCGACCTCGCGCGCGCGATATACGAGAAGCGAATGGACGGGGACGACTCCGTGCGGCTCAATGTGGCGGACACGTTCATCATGCTGGGCGACATATCGCTCGAGACGGGTGCGTGGTGTGGCTCTACCTCCCTCCCATTGTCATGCTGAAAGGGAACGATAGAGAAATTCGAGCAGGCGATCACGGACTATAGCGCCGGCTTGGCGCTCAAGACGGAGCTGCTCCCGCTCTCGTCGCGCCAGCTCGCAGAGGCGCATTATAAGCTCAGCATCGCGCTCGACCTCACCGCCGGCAGGCTCGCGGACGCCATACACCACGCACAGCGTGCTCTCGAGAGCATAGAGGCGCGTCTTGACGAGCTTCGCGCGGGCCTCGCGGGCACGCTGGCGCCTCTGCCGGAACCGACGTCCGAGGACGACGACGCAAAGGGCAAAGGGAAGGGCAAGCAGGGCGCGCTCGCCCCGGACGAGCTGGTCCAGAACTGGAGCAAGACGCAGATCGAGGCGGAGATAAAGGAGCTCGGCGAGCTCAAGCAGGACCTCGCGCTCAAGGTACGCCCCGCCCAGTTTCTCTCTTCGCCTTCCTCCTCCGCCAATTGACGATGCTTCGTCATGCAGGTAGACGAACTCAAGTCGGCACCGAACGACGAACGGGACGGCGGGCTGTCGGCGCCTGAGCTGGCGCAACGTGCGCTTGATCGTGAGCTGAACGGTGCGCCTGCGCCGCTTCAGGACCTCCCCGTGAACGACCTCACGTCGATGGTCGTAAAGAAGAAAAAGAAGGCGCCTGTACCTGTGCCCGAGGCGAGCGGCGCCGCCGAGAAGCGCAAAGCGGAGGGCGAGGAGGCACTGACACCACCAGACAAGAAGGCGGCGCGTCTGGACGAGAGCGCTGCGTCATGATAACACGATAGTAGAGCTTGTTGTATTTCCACGACCTACATATACTGTATATACGCTACCAATAGTACCCCTTCTTTTCCTTCACAACGGCAGCTCGGCTGCGTGGATGGGTTGGTGCGTATACTGCCTCTTGCCCTGCCCGCTCCCAAACTCGCCCACGATGTGCCCGTCTGCACCCTGGCTCCTCAGGACATACTTGTACGTGACGAGCCCCTCGAGCCCAACGGGCCCGCGCGCGTGGATCCTCCCCGTGCTGATGCCGACCTCAGCGCCAAAGCCATAGCGGAAGCCGTCGGCGAAGCGCGTGCTCGCGTTCACGAACACGCCCGCCGAGTCGACGCCGCGCACGAACGTGCGGCCTGCCTCTGCCGACTCTGTCACGATGCAGTCCGTGTGGTGCGAGCCGTGTGCGTTGATGTGCGCGATCGCGGCGGAGAGCGACGGCACGGCGCGCACGGAGAGCGTCAGCGAGAGGTGCTCGGTCGTGTAGGCGTCTGGCGTCGCTGGCGACACGTGCGTCGCGAAGTTGGGGACAGTAGTGCTGGACTCTAGTGCGGAGAGCGTCGGCTCGTCGCAGAGGAGCCGCACGTCAGCCGCGAGCAACGTGCGCGCCACGTCGGGCCAGATCGTCCCAAGCAGGCTTTCGTGTACGAGGAGCGTCTCGACGGCATTGCACGCCGCGGGGTAGTCGGCCTGCGCTCAGAGCCGATCAGCTTTTGCCCTGCAGTTTGCGTGTGTGTGCCACACACCTTTGAATCGAGGACGATGCGTAGCGCCTTTTCGCGGTCCGCGGCGGCGTCGAGGTAGATCGCGCAGAGGCCGTCCGCGTGCCCCATGACGGGGATCCGCGTGGAGTGTTGGATGGCACGCACGAGCGCGTTGCTCCCGCGCGGGATGACCAGGTCGATGTACCGATCCTGCGCGAGCAGCGCTGCGACCTCCGCACGCGTCTCGACGGCCTGCACGAATGCAGACGGGAGCGCCGTGCGCGCGAGCGCGGTCTGGATCGCGCGGGCGAGCGCCGCGGCGGTGCGTGCGGACTCCCTGCCGCCCTTGAGGATCACAGCGTTGCCTGGGTGCCCGTGAGTGGTAAGAAAAAAAGGGGAGGGAGAGGGACAGCACCGGATTTGAGCGCGAGGGCGGCGACGTTGACGACGACTTCTGGGCGCGCTTCGAAGATGACGAGGAGCACACCGATTGGGCACGAGACGCGGTAGAGCTCGAGGTTGTCATGCAGCTCCCGCGCGTACGAGATCGCACCGGTGGGGTCTGGGAGCGCGGCGATGTCGGACACGCCTTGGAGCATGGCGTCCCATTTATCGCCCGTGCGCAGGTCGAGGCGTTTGACGAGGGATGGCGCGAGTCGCCCCGCGGCTGCCTCGGCCTCTGCGTGCTGCTCTCTGTGCTGGTTAGCGGCGGTGCCGTGATTGGTGTGATGAGAATGCACGGACCGTCATGTCCTCGCCATTGGCCTGCAGGATGGAGTCTTTGTTTGCCTCGAGCTCTTTTCGGATTTCGTGCAGGGCGCGTGTCCTCTCAGCGGAGTCGATGAGCTGGGAAGCCTCAAACGCGGCCCTCGCTGTTTTGGCTACGGTTTCTGTTTCTGTGCTCGTCGCAGACATTTTCCAAGAGGGGTCGGGGGCGATTAGATAAGATATCGGAGAGTCCCCAATTCCAGGCGAGGCTAGACGAGGTGCCCACCTCTAAATCCAAAGCTGGGGCTGGGTCATGCGGACTTGTTGCACGACGGTTGGTACGACGTCCCCGGGCCTCTGAACGGAAATACGTTAGCGTTACTTCCTTATCATCATCCGGGGTGTCATTGATACGTCGGGGGCGTTGAGCTGGCCCACAAATAGCTAGGGCCGGGCCTGACCCCGCTCTCTCATCCGATCCCGCGTCGGCGCCAACTTATTATTATCAGGTGCGCATGTGCCAACCGGCAGACGGTGTCAGCGGTGGCCCCGCAAGGAGGATGTCACCTTCTTTTCCGAGCGCACGCCGGGTGCAAGAATCAAACAATCATATGATCCACACATCCCAGCGCCTCATAAATGGGGCAGGATCCAGCCTACCCCGCCTTCTTTATTCATTTTCCCCATTCTAGCCCACCAACTAGACCAAGAGACAAAGAACCATGTCAGCCCTCAAGGAAGGCGAGTTCGTCGGCAGCCTCGATTGTGGTACGACGTAAGCTCCCAGTGAAATTCGCACCCAGCGCTGTTTTATCGACACCGAACACAGCTCCACTCGCTTCATCATCTTCGATAACCACGCGAATATCATTGCTCAGAGCCAAGAGGAGTTTCCTCAGTACTATCCCGAGCCCGGGTAAGCCCCCTCCTCTTCCCCTGCGCACTCTTCTATTCACCTGCGATTACCAAGGTGGCACGAGCACGACGTAAATGAACTACAGGAGACCTGCGACAGGGTCATAGAGCAGGCCGTGGCCAAGCTCGAGGAGGCTGGCTACACACGCAACTCCGTAAAAGTTATCGGTGCGTCCGAGGTCCGCGGGTTCCGTACCCCGTGACTGATTGTCGCGAATAGGTGTCACCAATCAGCGCGAGACGACCGTTGTGTGGAGCCGCAAGACTGGCAAGCCGCTATGCCGCGCGATCGTGTGGGATGACTCACGTACCCGTGGCATCGTCTTGCACTTTGAGAACCTCCTCGAGACGCAAGGCATCGAAATTGACGGCAAAGTTCGTCGCGGCAAGGATGGCGCGCTGGCCATCAAAGAGCTGTGAGATACGGAGTTTTGTCGCCCGTTTCGTTTGGCTAATCAGTTCGGCCCTATCTACATCTACACAGGACCGGCCTCCCACTCTCCACTTACTTCTCCGCGATAAAGCTCCGATGGATGATCGACCACCGGGAGGACGTCCGCGAGGCACACGAGGAGGACGACCTAGCGTTCGGTACGGTAGAATCGTGGATTGCATACGTCAGCATTCCGAGCCACTCCATTTCCCGCGCGCTAGCCGCTGATAGACTGATCGCGCAGAACTTACTGGGCGGCGTGAATGGTGGCCAGCATATCAGCGAGGTGTCCAACGCGTCGCGCACGCTCTTGCTCAACATCCGCACGCTCAAATGGGACCCCGCCTTGTTGCGCTTCTTTGGTTTCCGGGAATCGGTCCTGCCGCGCCTCGTCTCGACGAGCGAGGTGTATGGTAACATCGCCTCTGGTCCTCTCAAGGGAGTGCCGCTTGGTGGGCTGGTCGGCGACCAGCAAGGTGCCCTCATCGGCAACAAGTGCCTTGCTCCGGGCCAGGCCAAGTGCACATATGGCACCGGCGCATTCTTGTTGTTCTGCACGGGCACGGATATCGTATATAGCAATCATGGTTTACTCAGCACGGTGGGTCACCGCGGATCTGTCAGAGGCCGATGCTGACCACACCTCTAATTACAGGTTGCGTATCAAGCTGGTCCACAAAGCAAGCCCGTATACGCTCTAGAAGGAGCCAGTGAGAGCGACTGTTACCCTTCGCCGAACGACACTGACCTCTTTCTTCTTGGCAGTCGCCGTTGCCGGCAGCGCCATCAAATGGTTGCGCGATTCGATGGGACTGATCGAGTCGGCCGGCCATATCAACACGCTCGCGGGCTCGGTGCCGTCCTCGTCCGGGGTCTACTTCGTGACGGCGTTCTCAGGCCTGCTCGCGCCGTATTGGGACTCTGACGCGACGGGGCTGCTGATCGGGCTGACGTCGTACACGACGCCGGCGCACGTCGCGCGCGCGACGCTCGAGGCGAACGCGTTCCAGACGCGCGCGGTGATCGAGAGCATGGTGCTCGACGCGCACTCGGACCTCGCGCACCTCAAGGTGGACGGCGGGATGACGAACGGGGACCTCGCGATGGAGGTGCTCGCGGACGTCGGCGGGTTCGAGGTCGTGCGGCCCGAGATGCGCGAGAGCACCGCGCTCGGCTCCGCGCTCCTCGCAGCGTCCGCTATTGGCCTCTTTGGATGGGACATCTCCCGCCCCGAGACGCTCAAGGAGGTCAACACGGCGCGCAGCACCTGCTTCAACCCCCGCACGACGGAGAAGCAGCGCGCGGAGGCGTGGCATGGGTGGCAGCGCGCCGTGGACCGCTCGCGTGGCTGGTTCGAGACCACGGCGGAATAGACGTTCGGGGTGGTCGTCGTAAATTATGGGGCCTGAGCCGGAAAAAGCCTCGTTGTCACCACAGCATCTCTTATAAAAGCGCTGGGCCAAGTGCCTGGATGTCCAAGTAGTAGGTAATTGTACTTTAGGAGACCTTCGTTTACTCTGTAATACGACATTTTCACGGTCTGGCATTCGCCCACTTTTAACTCACGTGCGAGCGACAACGCGGAGATTTTTTCATTGACGTATCGTCTTCTGTAATGACCCCTGCGCGCGTCCTGGTTGCCTCTATCTCATCTGCCGTACGTCCCTGGAGCTGTGCTAGGCAAACGTTTGGTTCTCCTTCCTTGACGCTCTTCTATGAAAGCAGTCAACGAGACGTGCCTTGCCGCGACAATTGCCAAATTAAGGGGACTGGTCACCGAGAATCTTGCTTTGTTGCCACCAAGATCGCGCCGTTGTCTCCTTGGACGTGATCAACTGGGCTCGCCCAAATGTCAGTGTACGTGCCCCCCCCCAAGCAATAGAACGTCGCGATGCGACGACGCGTCAGGAGACAAGTACGCGTTCTAACACTGCAAGAGGCACATGCTCCCGCCTCGGAATGTCTGAGGCAAAAGGGACAGTTCTGGACTGCAGAAAAAGGTAAGAGGGAAAACGGGAGCCCGGTTTCGGGACATAGGAGACGCGAATCGGTCAAGAATCTGTACATGGCAGCGCTATGGGGTCTCTCGCAATGCAGGGAGAGAAATTATTGACAGAGAGAAACGGGACCAAAAATGCAGAGGACAACCCCTAGCGGAACCCCTATCGACGACGATTTATAAAAAGCGGCGGTCCTCACCCACCCCAACTCTATATACCTACCCATGCCGTTCACACTTCCGGGAACAGCATATCTCTGTACTCGCGCCCAGCTCGAGGAGCCACGCTTCGTGTCGGGAAATCTGGATTGCGCAACCGTCGATGCTTCGATGTGGTGGTACAATGAGGCCGACAAATGGGGCGGGCTCGATTGCACCCTGCATTACACGAACACGAACACGAACGATACGCTAAGTGATGGCCTCTTTGACATATTAGTGGACGTCCGTCAACGCAAACTCCTACGCTGCACGCACATGCTGACCTGCCTCGGTCCAGATGGCAGATGAGGTAAATACGACCCAGAAGTCTCAAAGGGGACTCAAACCGAGAGGACGCCTTATTTCCGTACGCTCATACGCCCCACTTCGTGCAGAGTACTCACATAGTCCCTCGAGTAAGTTCAGACAGGTGCCACTGATCTCAGAAGCCGTGGTCGCGCCAGTCGTCCTGCCAGGACGGATAACGGCGACTGGTGTTGTTACATCGGTCGACAGAGGGTCGGATTCATTTACGGTCACGGTCTCTCAGCCCACTGGCAGGAAACCGACGATAGACGTTCTGACCATCGCAGGTGCCATGAAGCGAAGTGCGAACACGCCTGCGTCTTGGCAGAGCCTGCCGGATCAGGGCACTTTTGTATCCTGCACGGGTTGTATATCCTACACGAGTGCGGCCTTCGACATCAAGCGCAACCGAGTGACGGTGGAGTGGGACAACTTTACGCCCCTGGGGAGGCATGACATGCCTCTTCCATTCGAAGACGTGCCAGGGTATGATGACCTCGATGAGTAAACGGTCTGTACTGGGGGGGTAAAACACACGCCAGCTGTGGTGGCGTCCGAAATATTTTTTTGAATGGCAGCCCCATGTGGCCTTTATGAATTGCGTGCTAACTTAGTGAAAGTACAAAGTGAGTGAGTGGTGAATGAAAGACAAACAGAGCCACCGCGCAGCCAACAAATCTACTCAGTCACAGCTCCCATCCTTCGGCCCATCCTTCCAGCGCTCGTCGACGCGCGCGCAATCGAACGTGGGCTTGCCAAGCAGCGCATTGACCTCGTTGTGCGTCGCGCAGAGCCACGCGCCGAGCGCCGCCCGGGAGCCCACCTCGGGCGGGCGGCTGCGAATGCGCTCCCCGAGGTCATCTGCGCAATGCCCGCACGGGTATAGCGTCGGTAGTGCGTGCAGAAGCTGCAGCATGTGCGCGCGCTGTGTGGGGTTCGGCCGCTCGGGGTAGTACGCGGCCGTCGTGTGAAGGAAGGTCCAGGTCGCGCGGCCGAGGGCCTCCGAGTCGGGAGGGCAGTGTGCGCGCCGTAGCCGTGCGACGTCGTCGTCGTCGTGCACGGCAGAAGCAGCCGAAGCGGTCGCGGTCGCGATGGCGGTCGCCGGAGAGGGGGTGGTCGTTGTTTTTTGGGAGGAGGGCGGTTTCCAGTTTCGGAAGGAGGTGCAGATCTTGCATGGTTTTCCGTCTGGTCCGAGGACCATCCCGGGTGGGAGAGTACCGTTTGTTTTGCTGCTGCTGCTCATCGTTTTGCGAATTGGTCGTCCGTCGCAGAAGAGAAATAACACGACGCACCAGCTCCGGGGTCCCGTCCCGCCGGCCCGTCGGCGGCCATGGCTAATCACTCCGCTCCGAGTCCAGATAGTGCCCAGATACGTACTACAAAGGCCGGGCAAACAACGTCTTGTCGCCCACTTCATAAGTAAGTGGGTGACTTCCCATAAACTACATCCTACATTCCTATCCTATATGTATTCGGAGTTATTTAGGATCTGCCTAGGTCAGGATATGATTGGTTGCTAACATTTATGCGATAATACCTACCTACCTGATCTCGCCTGCGAATGTCACGAAAAATGATGGTATCAAAGTTATACCATATCTCTTCATTCGACCCATCCAGACTGGCTCGGAAACTCTGCTTATCGTGGTCACAGCGACGGACGCAGTGCTGCTTTGTCTGTCTCCTTGTCTCTCGGCGACAATGCTTGGTGCTAGATGCGCATGACAAGGCGCATGACGAGTTGCATGTATGGGTGAGGAAAACTGGTAGTGCAAACGCTAATGCTAAATGACCGACATAACACTCGGTACAAGAACGTGAATGACGATGCGAGAGAGAGGGTATAAGTCGTTATCCATCATTGTATGTGACGCGCTGTAGGTGGTTTACGATACAGGCGCACTACTATTATCCCTCTCTTCACCGTCCTCGTTCTCGTCCTCATGCTCGTGCTTGATCTCCGCTTCGAGCGCCTCCCTCCCAGCTTGCGTACGCATCGGTACGCCGCTCTGCATATCCTTCTCAAAATACCTGGGCACGAACATGCCGTCAAAACTCAGGGATGGAAAACTAATACACCGCCAAACGAACCAGAACCTTATGTGAGGGTTTGGTCGCCCAGAGTCCTTGCAGCCCCAGTCTAGACTCATTCATGTGCCGGTTGAGAAGAGTCACCCCCAGATGACGGCAAAAGAAGATAAAAATAACCCTGGAACAGGGCCGACAAACAGGGTCAACTTAGTGTGGGCCGCGCGAACTGGCCATGGGGTCCCGGGTGAATTGACAGTGTAGTGATTGGCATGGGTTTGGGTAACCCACCGGGTGCTGATTCAGGGTATGGGCACATCTTCAACCCGAGGCAAACCTGTACCTGTGTCATGGGTAATGTGCATGTAACACTTGTACCACCGATACAGTAAAGCACCAGTCATCTAGGATCCTAGACGATGACAAATCATTGAGAATAATCCCCCGATTTCGGTAACAATGGTTGAGGATAGGAAAATGTAGGATGTAGGCTTATGCCAGTGGGAAGTCACGCAGTGACCCACCAAACTTGCACACGTTCGTGTGTACTCTACGCCGATCATCTCGGATGAACAACGACATCGAGTACCCTTTCCGGCAAAACCAGTAAGCTTATCCCGGCATACCTGACGCTTAGGCTTCATCAGACTTCTTCTGTTATTCCGCGCTCAAGATAAAACGCAGCACGGGCCCCCCTCTACTCGCCGAGCCACCTAAACGGCTACGGCCGACCTATTTTTATCATTGACATGCTCCAGGAATACACATACATTCCCGTCGACTGAAGAGGGTCCTTCCTATCCCCCTTCGTGGCACCATCAATGACACTCGACAAACGGGTGCTGACCATTACGCAATCACGAGAAGGTTCAACGGTAACAGGAATTCTCAAGGGAATTCTGAAGCCAATACGACCCACACTGATAACGGCGGTATGCGAGAGCCTGAGTCCCCGAAGCTCTTAGCCCGCTCAAAATGAGGAGATCCGAGCCGCAAGAGGCTGCAAAGACAAGGCGTCCAAGGGGATTGACGACTGATCTTCAGCAAAGGAAAGGAAAGTCCAGTGAGAGACACCACTTCAAATTTTGTCTGTCCGCGGTGGTGTCTGGAATGTGTGGCTGTTCAAAAAAGGACACGGCTGAGACAGAAGGGACCATCCGGACCTTCGATCAATTTTAATCGTGGGTGCAGTGCTACTCGGGGTATTGTGAGCCCATTCCCAGTAGTAAGTTACTGTAACCAGAATTTGGAAGGAAAATGCACGATTCTGAATCAGTACAGTAACAGGGACTGCGAGGGTACGCAGGCGCTTGTGAAATGACCCGAGCGTTTGGCACGGGGTCCCAGACAATTGCTGTAGCAAATGCTTCGAGTACCTTGGAGCAGATGTCCTTCAATAGTTTCATCAATCGTCGTTATATCCGTTATTGTGGATCCCAGAGAGAAGCTACACTGCAATGCAATGAGCGCTATGAGCTCCGATGAAGGGCATATTAAGATTTTTTGAATTCGGTCTGGATTAGCCTAGTAGTGAAATGCCCGGTGTCCATATTCCCTATACCCCCCAGAGAACGCTGCTGGCACCGAGCTTGTAAGACGTGTATTTTTATTTTTGGGGTGGTAAAAGAGGAAGAGGTGACGGACACCTGGGCCAGGGCCAGTGAGGACCTTCGCAGTTACGGCGGTGGTGACATTGAATGACGGCAGTGAATTGGGAAAAGGGGGGACGTTTCACCGCAAATCGGACACCCACGCAGCCCCCCTGTCGCCCATATAATATCCTCGGTCAGATCATGAATTGCCCCACTTACTTTCGACGTTGTAACGACCATGTCTGATGATTCCCTCAACTGTGGTTCCGGTGGTGGTGCCACTACCTACACTGGTCTTCGCATCGCATCCGTCTTCATTATTTGGGCCGGCAGTACTCTAGGCGCCACCTTCCCCATCATTGCACGCCGCTCCAGCTTTGTTTCTCTTCCCCACAGTGTTTTTGAGTAGGCGTCCCTCCCTCCTCCCCTTTCTCTCCCTTTCTCACAGATGTCCCCAACCAGATTTGCAAAATATTTTGGTTCCGGTGTCATCATCGCGACCGCATTCATCCACCTCCTTAGCCCAGCCATCGATGCACTCTCCTCAGAGTGCCTTGGACCCGCCTGGAGAGAATACGTGGGTACTCACCCCTTGACTGTGTCACTTCCTGATGAATGTCCCCTCAGCCCTATGCCCTAGCACTTGCACTTCTTTCCTCCTTCTTTATATTCACCGTCGAATTGTTTGCCTTCCGGATCGGCACTGCTAAACTCAAGAAGCTCGGGGTTCGCCACGGTAGGTTTCACACTTCCCCGCGGCAATTTGCAGCGCGCATCGTGCTGATCGTCTTTCTACCCCTGACACCCAGATGCCCACGGACACCACGTGGGTAGCGTGGTTGCTCACGGCCCAGAGAGCAGCCCCATACCTGGCCCAACGTTTCCCGTTAATTCAGACGTGGAAAGTATGCATCTCGAGAAGGACCCCGAACCAAGCCGTACCGTCAAGCGTGTGGATGACGGTGGACACGTCACGACGGTAACAGACGAGAACGTGATGGCCCAACTAATAGGCGTCGCCATTCTCGAATTTGGCGTCATCTTGCATAGGTTCGTAAAATCTTCTTCCTTCTACAGTTCTCCGACCAGAGTTGAGCGTGCTTTATATTGTAGCATCTTGATCGGCCTTACCCTGGCCGTAGATGAGGATTTTAAAGTGCTCTTCGTCGTCATCATCTTCCATCGTACGTATCTTCATAACAAACTTCCTGAATCGATTGTTGATCCATGCCCTCGTTACAGAAACGTTCGAAGGCCTTGGTATTGGCTCGAGGCTCGCATATCTGGAGCTCCCCCGGAAGTACCGCACCGTGCCCATATTCGCTGCCATCCTCTACGGCATTACGACACCGCTGGGCATCGCCGTGGGCCTCGGCGTGCGTACGACATACAATCCGGGGTCGACCCACGCGTCGGCCGTCTCGGGCACCCTCGATGCTATCAGCGCTGGCATTCTCTTGTACACGGGGTTCGTCGAGCTGCTCGCACATGAGTTCCTGTTCAGCCGCGAGATGCGCGAGGCGAGCACCGGGAAGCTTCTGTATGCACTCAGCTGCGTCATGCTAGGCTGTGGTCTTATGGCGCTCCTTGGCAAGTGGGCTTGAAGCACCGATAGGGGAGAGGTCTTGTTTCATGGAAAGACGGAAGTATAGTCAATCTGACATAGTGTGTGCACTACGGAGGATACTACATTATTTGGATATCATGTTATTGTTTTGTATGCACACGGCTGCTCTGTACCATCATGCCAAAGTAATGCGGCGTCGTATCATGTTTGATGCACGACGACCTGATGACAGCCGGACGTAAACAGGTAGCAAATGATCACATCGGATGCATCAAGAAGCCACCAATCAGTGCAAAGAAGGAATTAATTATATACCTCCCGGCCGACCTCCCTCCCCTACCCTTCACTGGTGCGGTACTCCCATCGCTGTCTTCTGCCCCATATGGAAGGACGTCCACTTACCCTACGGCAAATGCCAGCAAGTCGCGATCAATCACGGACAATCAACTAATATATCCCCTTGAAGCGCATTGGATACCTTGGCTGTTCTCGTGCCTGCCTTCAGTTTCCCACCGCATGATGAGGGACCACGCGCGCTGATCACGACTAGAGCAAATCCATGTAGAGTTTCTAGCTTTTTGGCTCAGAGAGTGTGGGGAGGCTCCTATACCAATCATGGGCTCTCCGAAGCAAAGCACGTTTTGATCGATGGATAGATGACACGAGACAGGCGTGCGTGTTGGACCCCGGCCACTTGACGGCCCTGCACTAATTATGGGGGGCGCTTTTTCGTGCACGAGATCACCACGGTCTTGTGTCAAGCATGTCAAGGACGACGCATGGATCGAGGTTTCTTAATTTAGGCTTACAAGAATAGGGACAGTGGTCACCGTCACCGGGTCACCAGTTACCCGGACCGGTCTTGGCTTGCAAAGTAGTTTTTCTTTCTACTACTGTACACCGTGATGACGTCTTCAATTTAAACCCAAACCCAGTGTACCAGTGTACAACAGCTTGGTCTCGCCCAATGGAAGGATTGGACGCTGGTAGCGAGCCCACACTGGCACCGTTGCCGATGGCTTGAAGTCTGTAGTCGCCCATTGGTGGAATCTGTTCTGCCAGAGGCAAATGCGGATGCTCCGAGTCCTGCAGTGCGCGGCGACCGCAGAGCCTCGAAATGCGCTGAAGGCGAGGTTTCGCCGGTCTCGGTTTCGGAACCGTCTTTTTGGTTCTGGTACGGCACTTTTATTGTTTGTTTCTGTGCGCGTGCCAGTGTGGCCGAAGTGTTGTCGAGGCCCCAGCTCTCCTGCGATGAGATAAGGAGCGTGTACCGCATCAGTGACGGAGGTTCTATCGTTTATCTATTGTGCCAGCTAGAGTCTAGGGACATGCCAGAAACCACAATATGTAAATTTACATCTTCAAAAACAACGGTAACAGTCTTTAACAACCGCTTCGACAGACAAACATCAGTTTCGAGGATACCCATGGACGTTCCTACCCAAGCCTTGACGCCGTTATCTCAAGACGTCGAAGCCCACGCTACACTGTCAATGATGACCGTGTTCGCAGATTGAATGCCAAGTGTCTTTGTAGAACCTTCGAAGGCTAGGTTTTGGTAAACGCCAGTGAGTTAGAATCTAGGGAAAAGTCATGAAGGCACTCACGAATGAACTAATCGTATCGTTGAAAGAGTGTCAATGCAAAGTTCAAACATTGAAAGATAATAGAGAAACACACATAGCCAACGAAATCCTTGCCCGAGTAGTCATTTTCATAAAAGACAATACGGTCGTTGTTGTAGCTCGCGAATTTCCCCTTGGTAAGATCCGAGATCTTCTTGAAATGCAAGGTGCCCTTGACGTCTTGAGATCGGACGTTAGCAGAGAGAAAGATGTTCCTGAGAGCATAAAAATAAGTACTCACCAACGTCGAAATTCTTGTTTACGGTGCTCGCCAAAGTCAAGGTCACTTTCTGGGAAATTGAACCAACGGTGATTGTAATCTTGGATTCGGAGGTTTTCTTGTAGATTGATGCGTTGGCGGCGCCAGCATTGATATCTGTCCAGTTGCCATCTCTACCATTTTGGGTGTAGGAGACCATGTCCGCCGCGTCAACTGCATCATCCTGTAATCGATCAAAAGTTTCTCGTCAAGCCAAGCGGTAGAAAAAGGGAAAAAAAAAAAGTGCGTACGGGATCTTCACCAATGAACTGACACGATAATAGAAAGGGGATTATTAGTGAGCCTACAGATTGGAATGGCGTGCAGCAAACCTCAGCATAGGTTTCACTCTCTTCCGTGGTGAAGAACTTGATACGGACGTAGATAGTCCCATTCTCCACGACTTTGAGAACCTTGGCCTTGACACTTCCCTCCATGTCCGAGACTGCATCGTAGTGGAAGATGCCGTCGGGATCTTCACATAAAATACAGGACCATGAAACACTGTCGCAATCGTAAAATAGGCAAAGGGAAACGCACCTTTGCCGATGTAGGCGTTATCGGTGAACTCTTTGCCGATTTCTGGAACTTCAACCCTGAGCGCCCGGTGGACCGTACCATAGTTCGTAGTATTCTTAAAGAAGAGGGCCGATGAAGCCGTAGTGTGCTTATAGCTCTTCGTGGGGGCTGGCGTCATGTTTGCTATGTGTGATACTTGCTATGTGTGAGGAAGTGGACAGTGCTAAGTTAGTAGTAAAGACCTTCGTGGGCTCTTTATACGTCTGCCTCCCCAAGTCATATGCCTTCAATCCATATTTTGCCAGCCCGAGTCTCCTAAGCAGGCATACTGTAGATACCGAGAAGCTATTCCGAGAGTATTCCGAGAAGCAAATGCATTTTCGAATTGCGCAAGGTTGCCTAGGACATCGTCGATATTGTTTCATCAAATGACGCTGTGAGTGGAGCATATGTCTACCAGGTGTGTCAATAGATAGAAGTGAGATCTGGGGTCCGAATCGAACCGGGTTGAATAGAACGGCTGAGTCAGCAACGAGCGTACGCTCTATACGATTCGGACTTGGCTTGCGACCCGGCGCCTGACTAGCTTGACTCGGCGTCGAATTTTTCGTGCTATGATAGAGCGTACACTCTTGTTCATTTATCAGATAAAACCGGGTATGAAGTATTGGATGGTGTGTAGTAAAATAAACACTTTGCTACGCTGCTCGTCGGCGGAACCATAATAATGACCGTCGTTGATCGAACGTTGATCAATGATCACTCAGGCTCATGATCAGTACCGGTAAGCCCGAAATGATCGCTTCCTCGGCGCTCCATGACAATTCCGAAATTTCAGGATGATCTTCTCTTAACGCATATCTGCTCTGCGAGTTCATTTTCACAGTGATATCATCACCTGCAGGTACTAGCATTTCTCGGCATTTGTTTCGCCATCTGGTTAGTTCACGACTTGACAGCTGCTTTTGTATCGATGGGTCTGTTCTGATTGCGCGGTTCTCAGGAATTCTTGGGCGCGGACGAGACCTTGGATGTGACCCCTTCTATTTTTCTGGCGAGGGGAGGGTTGTCTGGCAGCCAGAGCAGGCCCCTCGCCAGAAAGATGCTGCAACAATGTGGTACTAGCAAGTCATCTAGAGCTCCCTGCGACATTGGCAGTCTGCTGGGTTAGGTCTCGCACCGCAATACCTTTCAGAGACCATGGCGGTACGACACCCACCCTAGTAATTCCGGCCACCGGTGAACTTGTCGCCGTTTCCTGACCACGTTCCACAGTTCTATAAAAGGTAGCCCCCTTGTTCGATGCTGATCAAGTAGAGTACCCTAATTTATTCGGTGGTCAGGTTTCTTCTCGGCATAAAGGCAACGATGGACCAACTTGAGCGTATTCGGAGACCTTGCTCCTATCGACATTAATTAATAAGGTGTGTGTTTCGGAAAGACTGCGGAACTAGGCGGAGGTCAAGTGGTCGGCATAAGAAATGGGGAACAGCCTTTACAATTGCCACGAAGCGATCAGAAATGTGAAGAGTGCCGTAATGGGTCAGAAGGGCATCGCAAGACAACACAGCGCAAATTGTTGCCAAATTTGCATCTTATTGGTTCGCTCCGTGCACACCGTGCTTGGGCAGCCCTCCTCGAGATCCGCAAACCCTTCGACTTTGGCGAGACATGTCGGTTCAGCGTGTTATTAAACTCCCACTGTTGTCCGTGTCCTATATTTTCTCCATCGTTGTCAGGACGTCATGGCTTTGCGCGTCCAGCTCCGCCTTTCTAGTATCAATGTATGCTCGCGCGCAGAGAACCTGGGTCGACACCGTCTACCACACTGTCAGGGTCTGCATGCGCAGTCCAGTTAACGTCTCCTTCGTCTGCTTCCGCCTTCCAGGGGGCCACGTTCTGCACGACTCGAGTCCGACACGAGGACGGGGAATCACTTACGAACCTCTCGGATTGAATCCGTTCGCCTTTTCAGACGTTTGCAACTGGAGACGGGTCGGTACCTCAACTAAGCCTATCCTGTCAATCGTGAAGGTATGCGAGGACAGGCGAACGATGGCTCTCTCTGGCAGTTTTACGAAGATCCCGGAGCTTCTGCGCAAGGTTCAATATCTGTATACAACGAACGTAAAGGTATTCGTAGTTGGCGTTAAGACATAACCATGTGTTCATTTCATCCCCGACTGCGTTCGATGAGTGCCAGAGACTGATATGCCTGCTAGCACAGAACATCAGTGCATCAGTAAGCATGCTGGACGCGATGAGGAATTGGCGCGCACACACCAGCGGTTTTGCCGGAGCTCGTCCGGGTCCTGCGCCTAGACAGCGAGCATCAAGGCATCAACAGTGTTTATGGACACATCGTGAGGAAAGGAAGTAGCGAGTCAAGTAGGATGGGGAATCGTATCAGCATGTCGGGACCGAAGCCAAACTGAGGCAAAATGTGTTGTATGTATGTTGGTGTCTCCCTTGTGACGTCGGGCTCGGCGCGTGGTGGGTGCTAAAGAGGAGCAACAAATGACGGTGACTCCAAGCTGAAGCTTGAAGGACCGCGCGGACGGTAACTGGCAGCGACACGAGAGAATGAGAACGGGGGTGCTCATGACCAGGTTATTATCGACAATGAGCCACCACCGGAATACAAATCTCCGATAAGCAGCGGTCTCAATACTCAGCCGGCCGGTCGTGAAACAAAGTACCCAACGAATGCGACGTAGGCGTACACGTGGACCTCATTGTGTTCATCACGCACATCGCCTTTTGTCTCGCTTATGCTGAGCACGGGTTGCGTCCTTGGGTCGCATATATGGACCTCACGGCGCGGGTCTCGGGCCAGCCACGACACTTGATCTGTATTATATTCCGTTACATTTGATCTCACAAATCATACCTCAGCCCCAACTCTACTCTTCGAAAAGAGTTTCACATACGCCTGACGTACACGTTTGATGAAAGTATACACATCCCCCGAGTCGTTTAACTGATCCAGTAGTAGTGGCATTGTCGGCAACTGCGGTGTCGACGTTATTACTGTCGACTTTCTTCAGTATGCGCACGGGCGGTGCAATCGATACGGACATACCTTTAAACTGGGATGAGAGGTCGATCACGAAGCTCGCTTCGTGAGTGGAACGTGAGTCATCGTCAACTTTGATGGTATAGCGGAACAGGAGTTGGTCGGGGCCCACGCCCTCGATGATCAAGCCCGTTGCGCGTTCACAAGCGCGCACCTCTGCGGACATGGGTCTGGCGTGCATGGCCAACGTATCGCGCTCCAGCTCCCGCTCTGTGAGATGTCCTCAGAGGGTAGTGCACGTGGGGGTGCAGACATTTTGGAGAAACCGACCTTTACGAAGGTTCGCCACGCGCGCACGGAGTGTCTGGATGTTCGCGTCAATAGAGGAAAGCACCTCGCGTTCGGCTTCGACACGGCGGCGAAGCGAGGCGACAGCTGATTCGGCCTCTTCAGTCTCCTCGCGTTCGCATTTGAGGACTGTTTGGTGGAGCGACTTAGCAATCAGAGGGAACAGACGAGATGGCGCATAACGCAACGAGCAATGAGTTCTATTTCCTTCAGTTTACATTGTTCCGTCTCTTTTTCTACGTCCTGAGCGCGGTCTTCTAGCCTCTTGAGCTCTTTGTCGTGTGCATCCCGGCGTTGAGTAATCTCGGCAATGGAGCGAGCAGTGAAATTTGCGATTGCTCGTGAGAAGTTTGCTACTGAGGTCTCGTACGCAGGTAGATTTAGATCTATGGCTGGTTCTGAGGAGTTGAGGATGGCGTCGAGATTGTGTTCATCGTCAATTTCAGTAGGCGAGCGCGAGCGCGAGGAAGCCATTGACCAAATTGCCTCCCACGTGATGCGTGTTGAATCTTCCCGGAACGCCGGCCCGTCCTGTCCAGACGGACGCCAGGCCCTAGTGGACATCTACAGTATACTCACAACACCGGTAGCCTACCATTCTGGCGACCGAAAGTCGACAACATTATTTCATGCCGGTGAGTCCGTTGTTAAATTGGTACGAGTGTACTACTACCGCTGTTATGTACATGCCTAAAGCAAATAGATTGTCGTTTACATGTATGGTCATCTCCTAATTGCTATAATAGATAGGTGGTGGGTTCACTGCATTGTATCGGGTATAACAGAGTAGTATGGGACATTCACTAACTCGCCGACATTGGATTCGAGTCTGTCCTGCAGCTCCCTCAGCGTGTTGACGAAAGTTACAGGACGACCCACGTTCCGGCGAGCAGCGACGAATTTCTCCACAGATGCTACGGGCCAGTCCTGTAAGCAAAGTAACTCAAGGGCTGGCAACACTTCGGCGGCCCTCTCCCAGGTGATATGTTCGAGTGCAAGGGCAACATGGTGCGAAAGCTCGTCCTGTACACTCAGCACCTTTACAGCGGTGAGGGTGCGGAGGAGTTGCAGCCATTCGATATCGTCACCTAGTAGCTCATCGAAGTCTGTGTTCCCTGAACCGATGAAGAGGCAGTCCACGTTGGAGAGCGTACCACAAATTTGGCCAAGCACCTGAGTTATTCCTTCGTCCTGGATGGAGAGTTTAAACGACGACTGGCCTCCATGAACAAGTTCGATCCTGACAGTGTTTAGTTCAATGCGTAGGTCCATGCGCCTAAACCAGGATAGCTTGAGCTTTTCTGAACGATCGACGAACTTGCAAAGCTGGGGAATTTGATAATCAGCGATTTCTTCCTCGTCCCAGTACTCCAAGTACTCTATTCCTAAGCAGTCGAGCTGAGGAGCGTCGATCTGCGCCACAAAATGCTCCAAATATTCGAAAAACCCGGAAAAGGAAAAGTGGGCGAGAGCGGGAAGGACAGCCCGTGTGGTGGGAAGCTGGCGTATTCGATCGGGGTTGGAAGGTCCCCATCGGAACCCAAGGGTAAGATTTTTCAACCTGGACAATGCGGCCAGGCTCGTAGCCACTGCCTCGGGTGAAATATAACCGGTATCGGGTATATCCCGAAGATTGACATCGACAAGGTCGCGGGCTGAGAAAAGGAGAATCGGTGCTGCTGGAAAGGGAATGCCATCTAAGCAGATTTTCTGTAATCGTGGAACACTGGCACCTCCACCCAGGAATGTACCAGGAAGGACAGGCATGATCCCATATTTTTTCGATTCAAGCGAAAGGCGTGTTAATGCCGGAAACGGTCCCTGCCATTGCGTCACTGTGGCCATCATTTCCGACAGTGAGCATGGCACACAAAGCACGATAACGTGTACACGGTCGGGGTGCTCCAGTGCCGCAAGGATGTTATCTTCGTCGCCGTCCTTGAAAGAGTCGGGAAAGTGAATTACTATGGGAAGAGCCGGGAGGTCTCCTAGATATTTCCTGACAGGTGTCCCATGCGTGCAGAGGAGTTCCAGGTTGAGATGGCGTGACGATGAAAATATGACTGTCTCGCCATGTTCGGCACACGTGCGCTAGTCTGTGCCATTTCCATGGGAGGTGACTTGAAGTGGTAACTTCGTCCATTCGATAAATGTCGAATATTTCTAGAAGGACATCGCCTGGGAGAGAGTTGATCGTCGTTGCAGGTCTGTATGCAGATTAGATGTGAATGCAAAATCAATCGCTCTATCATTATGGCAAGTAAACGGAGGCACTGGTAATATACATGCCTAGGAGAGCCCGATGTCGAGTGCAGTTCCGTGAAAAACAACGAGGCAGGTGGAAGATTGCTAATTGAATATTGAAGATGAGCAACGCGTTCTCGATCGATTCATCTGACATGACCGCAGGTCCTGGACACACCTATTGGGGTTCATTGATAGAGTCAACTTGGAAACTGTTCTTACAGCCTTACGAGTTGTAATACGGCAGGATGCCCTACTTATTGGCTTGGCAGTGTAGCGAGTAGTAACCAAGTACGACACTTGGTTCGACGTTCGTGTACTAGCAAGTGCTAGTGTTCCTGCCCAGTCGCTCGGAGTGATTATATCAGAGGCCGTATTAGGAAAGCCCTAAACTAAACTGTAGTACTGTTGGCTGTCTGCTCGACCATTGAGTGCAATTTATTATATTGCTCGCTCGACAATAGTATTAGATTTGTCACGTTCCTCGACTTGAGCATCCGGGTCATCATCATAGGATACAGCCTCCAATGTACTACGACAAAACATTCGGATGTGATATGATAAAATGCCCTGAAAATGTAGCCTCGCAGGTATCAGCACCACGCCCTCATTCGTTCACATGCTCGGATAGTGGTTTGATGTTCTTTGTATTTCCTCTCGCCATCGCATCGTCAAGCGGAGTGTCGCCAAGATTATCCCGCGCCCTCACATTCTCACCGTGATTCAATAATGATTGCACAAGTTCCAGATGCACGTTCGGCGGCGTAGTGCAACGGAACTTGATCATCTACTTCGCACGCATTGACTTCGGCACTGTGCTCAAGAAGTATCTCGCCGATCTCTAGTATCCTGCAAGGTTGGGCGGTCACGTCTACGTCACGGCGGAGTAGCCACCGCGGGAAACCTCGGAGCGATGCCCAATGAAGAGGTGCTCGGCCCATGCAGCCCCGGGATTCACGTAGCAACCACACACTCGATGTCCCTGTTGTCAAATGCTGCATGCAAGGGAGTCCCGTAGAAACCACTCACGTCATGTGGGCGCTTCAAAAGTACGCGTTCTACCAGGGCCCAGTTTCCAATCCGTACGCCGGCGCAATGTAAGGGGGGTACTCCTAGTCATGCTAGGCTTCGGTCAACGTGGTAGAGCCCGAGCCATGCGGCTTGTCTTAAACAGATCATCGACCCCGTCCTTCAGCTTCATGCGCGACAAAACATTCTCGAATTTGACGTGATCGGGCCAGTGCTCTACTGCGTATTGGGCGAGGGGAAAGGCGAAGATACTCTCGCAATCAACTCGCTCATCTAGTCGGAGGACACCTAGAGAGGCTTGTGCAAGAATCAGGTGGGTAGACTCGAGGCGAATATGGAACCTCTCCAAGAGAATTTGCGAGGCGATTTGAAGTCAAGAATTCTCAGGTTCAGTTCTTCCAATTCTCCGTGAAAAAAGGGATTCCACGGAGGAGTGGAAGAACAGACCCACCCAGGAATGGCCATCCATATCTACTGTCACCAAACTGGGACATGTAGACAGCACCGCTTCTTCGTTATCCTCCCACCTCCAATCCGCGTTGAAGTCGACGGCTAGGAGTACTGCATGTTCCTCGACTCCGAGTTGATGAACAGCCACACTCAGGTATTGCAGAAGATATGCGTGCTCTCTGTTCGCCTGGTTGATCTCCCTCGGTATCTGCTCGTATGTCTTGTCCAGAAACTCGGGTAATTCCTCGAGAATGTTGAGCACGCTCGACGGGAAACAGTGACGTAATATCTCCAATTGACAGAACACCCATCGGAACCTGCGCAGAATCTTCAACGAGCACGACGAGGGAATAGTGACAACCTTACATTCCATCAGCCTTGGCTGAGAGTGCTCCAACGACCAAGTCCCCTTCCTCCGATCTCCATCTCCGCATCCTTGAACAACCGAGCTAACATACTTCGCGATGTCTGCATTCTGTCCACTTTCATCGTGGAGAGAAAGAGAGATGCGGTGGGCTGCCAGTGGCTCAAGAGCATTACAGATGTCGGTCTCGGGATAAATGCAAGCCCGAAAGTTTCAAGTCGACGAGTCCCTCAGCAAGTTGCAGGACCTTTTCACGAGGTGATGGCATCCCCGATGTGTCGAGACATTCAATGACCACGTCTAGGGTGAGGGATCGGGGTTTGTCAGAAGGCTACGAGTATGGTCTTGAGACATTGCGTGAGTTCGTCGTCATTTGGTTGTACTGAGCCCCGACTCGGACGACGGGCAGAATACAAGGAGAATGTCGCAGTAAACATCGAACTGATCAAAGAGCTAGATGGGGGGAGAGGAGAGTAAATCACGGGAGTCCTGCATTCCGGTGTCCTTGAAGTCGAAATAAAAGTGGGCCATCGACGCAAACCCGGCGTTGCAGACGACGTATTCTATATCTCGGATGTTCACGGAGCTGGACGAAAGTGTAGCTTGAACTCGACTATAGATGTAATGAGTCAGAGAGAAACAAACCTAATAATGCTTTTCCCCGAGCCCGTTGAGGCAGGAAGGCGTTAGTAACAATTCAATCGCAGAGGAAGGTGTAGAGATTTATGGTAGCGGGGCAGCCGGATAGGTCGACCCTTTTGCTCCTCTGCTTACAAATATTATTCGTAGATAATAACCGTTTAATTAACTATGATAACTATATGATAACTAGCGACTACAGACCGGCCCTTAATGCAAGTAGTAAGGTAGGAAATGTGAGATCATCCCGCAATTCCAGTCAAATTTATGAGTACCAGAGCCAAAACAATTGCATCTGGTACCTCGACACTGGGCGCTAATGCGCCAATGACCCGTCCACTGAATGGTCGTCTTTAGTGTTGCCGTGAGTTGATGCGGTCCAAGTCGAGTTGCCAACTCACTGCCAACTCTAACTCGGGAGTTCACACCGGTGCAACTCGGAAGTTCAGGTACAGATAGGAACCAATGGGAAGCCTTCAATTGTGAAGGTTCCCACACCCTCATTCTAAGATGGAAAGTCACAGAATGCCTTGTACTCGAGTATATATGTGCTGTAGCCTAGGTACTACAATTAGGCTCATCCATGCTGTCAAAACCAGAAGTTTATCAGTTTTCTGAAGAGCAACATGCTCATTAATTGCTGTCTCTGTTGCGCACTCAATGGAATAGTCTGCAACTAGACCATAATGTTAAGGCGACCTTGCTTGTATACATGCTTCAAGACTTGAAGAACTTCAAGCAGTGCAGGTAAGAGGAAGTCCCGATTCCAACTAGTGTTTTAAGGTCCAGTCCATAGGACCGGAAAAAGACCGGGACCCAACTGGACCAGACCGGTGTGCAACCGGACCATCGGTTGCGGTTGCACCCTTTTTGGAACTAGCCCGGTTGCAGTTGCCCATTTTCAGCGAACATTCTGCAACTGAAAAAAACCGGTTGAAACCGGTCTTCACAGCAACCAACCAAGATTATGTTCACACATTCAGACAGTATTATTGTGCACAATATATTAGTTGTTACTGTACTACTACTACTCGTAATCTAAGAATTTATCAGTGCTGTGTCACTGCGCCGCGTCGTGTTCGTGTCTCGGTGCCACATCAACATCGCGGTGTCGCTGCACCGTGTCGTGTTCGTGTCTCGGTGCTGCGTTGACACCATGATGTCGCTGTGCCGTGTCGACATCGCGGTGTCACTGCACCATGTCGTGTTCGTGTCTCGGTGCTGTGTCGACACCATGATGTCGCTGCGCTGTGTCGACGTCGCGGTGTTGCTGTGTGTGTTGACGTCGCAGTGTCCCTGGATGGTGTCGATGCCGCGGTGTTGCTGCGCTGCATCGATGTCGCGGTGTCGCTGCACGGTGTCAATGTTGCAGTGTCGCTGCGCTGCGTCAATGTTGCGGTGTCGCTGTGCGTGTTGACGTTGCGGTGTCCCTGGATGGTGTCGATGCCGCAGTGTCGCTGCGCTGCGTCGATGTCGTGGTGTCACTGCACTGTGTCGATGTTGCAGTGTCGCTGTGCTGCGTCGACGTTGTGGTGTCGCTGTGCCGTGTCGATGTTGCGGCGCCGCGTCAGTGTCGTAGCGCCGCAGCGTTGTGTTGCTGCAGTGACAAGTCGAAGTCGTAGGGTTCCAGTGCAGAGTCGCCATCGTCACGCAATGGCGCTGAGCCGCTGTTGCTAGTGTTTGAAAGTCCGGTCCGGTCCGGTTTTTTTGGACCCGAGAGCCCGGACCGAGACCGAGACCGGTCTTCTGAATTTTCTGGGCCCCAAATAACCAGACTGAACCGACATAGACCGGTCTATGTCGGTTTTTTCCGGTTGCGAGACCGGTCTCAACTGGTTGAGGTTGAGACCGGTTGCGACTGGTAAAGACCAGTCTTGTAGGCCAAGATAACCTACTCTCATAGCAAGGACATGTAGTACTAATTACTGAACAATGTACTGTAGTCTAATTAAAGATGCCCACCCCATCCGAGTCGTCGACGTTACTCCCCCCCGCGCCGTTGTCGCACGTTGTCTGTCACAGCCGAGTTGTCGTCTGATACCTTCGAGTCTGTCGTTGTCTGTTGCCTCCGAGTCGTCGTCATCGTCGTTGTCTGTTGCCTCCGAGTTGTTATCGTTGTCGTTCGGTGTTGATGTTGAAGTTGACACTGGCAAGGTGTTGCCAGCCTCGCCGTCGCTATTGTCGGTCGTCGCCGGCCTTGTCGTCTTCATCCCACCGTCGGACAGTCCCCCATCGCTGTGGCTGAGTCGCCGTCGCCACCTTGGGTATGTGGTGTTGGTGGGGTCGTTGATGCTGTCGTTGCCGTCCTGAGTACGCTAAGTCAAGCCGTATCACGATTTCCTAAAGCGGGCTTTCAACTTGAACGTGCTCGCCCGGCCCGGGAGATTGCCAGCTCTGTTCGCGCCTGGAGTCTTAGTCACCTTACTGACTGTGCCCATCCTTCCTTCGCTCATCTCGCAGTTAAGTACGTGTCCGTGTCATGTCCTTCTTGTCAATCTGATACCTCAACCAGCCGCAACAGTACAGCCGATGGCAAGGCGACGATGGCAAGACGAAGACAACCACCTCGACTTGAAGACGACGACGACCACCTCAAGCTCAAGATGACGACCATGACCACGACCTCAAGACGATGATGACCACCTCAAGACGAAGACAACCACCTCAAGACGACAACCTCAAGACGACGACGACAATCGTCTCAAGACGGCAACGACGATCTCAAGACGGCGACGACGATCTCAAGACGACGATGACCACTTCAAGAAGACGATGATCCCTGTTGCGGCGCAGCCGAAACGGGACCCGCGAAGCGACCAGAAATACACACAAGATGATCCGCAATGGGATCGAGAAGTCCGCGGAGCCACAGCAGTGCTTGAAGACCTGCTAGAGAAGTGGAAGGAGGAACCGTACGCGCGAGATCACGTGCGAGTTGGACGCGCGGTGAGCACACGTGACCCTTACCCGCCATCACGTGACTATCAGGAGGCGTGGGAATAGGTCGGAGTTATTGGCCGTCACGTGACCCCGGCACGTGACCTGCCTCGAACGGTCCGGAAGAGCCTAGATGAGCTTGCGCCTAGGCTGAGGCTGGAATGTGAGTCCGGATGAGCTTGAGCCTGGATGCGGTCTAGATGGTGGCCCCATGACTGTATGGCTGACTGATGCGAATTGAGAGCGAGTTATGCTATTGGATAGGTATATGAGGGTTTCGGATTCGGGCTGAGCTTGAAAGCTCCCCTCTGTAGTATAAGTAGAGGACTGAGGACGCGTTATAGTCCTTAGCTTTGATATCTTGTGTCAATCCTTCCAACTGTGGAGATTGTATAAAGCTAGATTGCCTCATTGACCATCCCTTCCTTTGTCATCTGTGCTAGTGTGCCGGTTATCGCCACTAAGCGTTCCGCTTGCCGTCGTGCTTAGTCATCGCCGACGCCTCATACCTTATCATTATCACCTTCATCATTTTCATTGCCTTGGTTGGCCACGCCCTGCGTATCGCCCTAGCCGTTGCCTACGGGATACTGAAGACGTTCGAACACGTGCAGCAGCAGCAAACAGGCATTTAGAGGAAACGTCCGAAGGAACGTAACAATCCCCTTAAGACGACGACAAGACGACAAGACGACTACCACGAAGACGACGACAGCGACGATTCGGACAACGACAACGCGATATGATTCAAACATCTCGGACAGATTTATGTAGCTAGTGTAGATAGATACATCATGTAGGCTACTAGTACTCAAACTGTAACACTGTGAATTTTATGGAGTATAATTTGAGCAAAGTGCGAGAAAGAGAAAAGACCGGTTGAGCCCGGTCTTGACCGGTCTTGCATTGGTCTACTGATTTTCGGCAACGCACCGAGACCGAGACCGGACCGCGGTTAGCGGTCTTGATCGGTCTTAGTAATTTCCGGTCCTGGTCGGTCCGGTTCTGGTCCAGTCTCAGTCTTTTTTCAGTCTTGAGACTGGACTTCCAAACACTAGCTGTTGCAGCGCAACAGTGCCATGTCCTCGTCGTAGCGCAACGGCGCTATGTCGCTGTTGCAGCGCAATGGCACCGTGTCGCTGTCGCAGCGTCATGGCACCATGTCGCTGTCGCAGCGCCATGGCACTGTGTCGCCGTCGTAGGCAACGGGTCCGAGTCGCTGTCATAGCGCAATGGGGCCATGTCGCCATCATAGCGCAACAGGGCCCTTGCCGCTGTCGCAGCGCAACAGGGCCGTGTCGCCATCGTAGCACTCCAGGGCCGTGTCACTGTCGTAGTGCCGTGGCATCATTCTTGCATGCTGGACAGTCTTGCACTGGTGAGGTGGAGGCAACGCCGAAAACAATCTAGAGAAGAAAAAAAAACATTCAGTAAGAGGATGAAGAAAAAGAACATAGCTGGATTGCAGAAATGTCGAGGCCACGCGCGGCAGAAGTTGTCATCCGATGATGAATCAGCAACTGGCACGCCTCACCAAAGCACTCAGGTCACCTATAGTTAGACTCAGAACTGGTTGCAACCACAAAAAAACCAGTTGAGACTGGTTGTCAACCGGTCTCGAGAAAGACTGGTTGAAACTGGGTATTTTGCTGTGACTGGACCAACATAGACCGGTTGGCTGCGGTCTCAGTCCAGTCTTTGCGAAATTCCCATTTGTGGCAACCGGTCCTGGTCCGGTTGCACAACATCTGGTGCAAAAGACTGGACCGGACCGGACCTCAAATCACTAATTCCAACGTAGGGCACAGGTCTCCTCACTTGATAAGAAAATGCACCCATGGGAGACAGATGATGCTATGTGTAATGCCACCACAGGCGTTTAGTCTGACTTAGACTGCGGAAGGGCGTTTACGACTTAGCGGATAACTTGATGATAGTCACGTGACCTGGACACGTGATCTAAGGCACAAAACTCGAGGTACACGGCGCTTATCGAGGCACGTGACCTGTAGATATACCAGGACGCTTCAAGTCGCTGGATATGATCGATGAGAGACGACTTGCTCAAGGGAGACAAGCGAAGGCACGATGAGGAGACGAAGAAGTCGTGGTGATTGAAGAAGACCAGGATGGCGATCCTGAGTCTTCAGTGACTATTACTTATACATGTACGAGGAAGCTTTGAAGCTCCTCTTGAACCGTATGTACCAATAGCGTAAGTAGCTTGAACCCTACTACCGCTATCCTAGGAACGCATCATGCTACATCGGCATGTGACAGTCCGCTTGCTTACTGATCCCCTGTCCATGACACAGTACTACTTACTAACGCGGTCATCATCGTATAGTAAGCGTCCACTTCAGTCGATCCGTGACATCACCCCCTTTTCAGCCACGACGACCGCGTTGCGTCCTCATAGGCCCCAGGCCCGACATCCAGCCCTCCTGCGTCTCCGTAACCCGTCCGATCGTGTCCGCCATCTCCAACCGATACTTGCTCCTCTTGAGCTCCGAATGCACCCCTCCCAGCGACTGAGCCAGCGAATGCAAACGCTGCTCCACCCACTCCGCCTCTTGCTGGTACTGACGGTACCTCTTCAGTTCCGCCTTCAGGCTGCGGTCCTTGAGCTCGTTGATAACCCGGTTGAGGCGGTGTTGACCTGCGTGTCCGCTGACCAACGCGTGCATATCTTCCGGGCGTAGTGGGGTTTGCTGTGCTCGCAGACATGGGGCTCGGCGTACAGCGGTTTGGTGTAAACCTTGTCGCTGTCCTCGATGAGCCCCACGACGATGGGGTCGGGGCCATCGATGACTTGCACGTATGTGGCCTGTTGCGTGTGGCCCTGGGGCGTGGTGATGGGGAAGTGAATGAAGTCCTCCCCACGGTTGTGTTTGAAACCGTGGGGGGCGATGTGCGTGTCGCCGAGCTGGTGGCGCAGGCGCGTGGCGGTGTGAAGAGGGGTAGCCTCCGCCTGAAAGGCGGCGCGGTAGAGGGGTTGGCCTGTGGTGTCACAGGCGTAGGGGGTCTCGTCAGGGTGATCAGAATCGGCTGTAGTGATGATGGAGGGGTGCTCAGCTGGGTACCACTCCTTCAGACGCTCTGGGAGGTCGTAGACAGCTCGCGCATCATCACGTCGAACTGTCGGCGCAACTCGAGGCGCGCGGTTCTCCTTGTCGCTGCCGTCATCCGTCGTTTCGCGGCTAGATCAAGTTGCTCCAGCCTCCACGTCTCCGCCGTTACCTTCCACTCCTCCCATATCTTCGTCTTCCGATTCTTCGGCTTTTTGCAATCGGTACTCGACTCGTACCGGGCCAGGTTGAGGTGAGGTGAGCGTACGCCTTCCGAGAGTGTCACGAACCCGATCCGTTTCGGCCTCCATGAGGGGGGTGGCGTTGAGCCGGTTGCCGTCGTCGTTGAGGAGCCAGTAGGTGGGCTCAGTGTTCGGGTTGTCGAGGTCGTGGATGGGCTCAATACGTGCGATAGCATCGCACGTCTCTTGGTGGGTGAGGTTGCCCGCTGCGTAGGCAGGGACAGAGGGGGTAGTGGAGCGAGTGGGAAGAGACATGATTGGTATGAGGAGTCCAGGGTGGAGAAGTGATAGGGACTCAGCGCTGATCTGTCGGGCTCTTATAGCTGCAGGGTGAGCTGTTTTGAACTCCGCTATGGCTTCTTCCGCGAATAGATCCGCCTTGTTGACCCACTGGTTTTCCGAGTTGGAGTAGCCTTTCCACTTCATGAGGTATTGAAGCTTCCGTCCCCTACCGAAGCGTCTGGAATCTAGAATTCGCTCAATTTCGTATTCCTCCTGTCCGTCAATCAGATCCGGTGGTGGGCGCTGGAAGTTTTCTCCATGTATGGGCGTATCGGGGTACGGTGTGAGAAGATCAATGTGAAACATGGGGTGAATGCTCCACTGCGTGGGAAGTTCAAGACAGTAGTTGACAGGTGACATCACCTTTGTGATCCAAAAAGGTCCATGTCTTCACGCGGCGAGCTTGGCCGTGGGTTGATTGGTGCGGAGATGACGTCCTTCTAACCATACTAGGTCTCCTTCTTGGTATTTGGGCGTGTTTCGGTGTTTGACCCACATGGACTGGGCCTTCCGTATCAGTTCCTGGGCATGTTGCTGTGCTTCTCGGAACTGTTGGAGTCTCGTGTTTACCGCCGGAAGGGGGGATGTCTTATCCATCCAATCGGCACGAGGGTCGTATCCCATCATTAGCACGAATGGGGATACTCGGGTCGCCTCATGGGGCCAGCTGTTATGAGCGAACTCCGCCATTGGTAGAAAGTGCGCCCAGTTATCTTGCCGCTCGTTAGCCCAGAACCTTAGATATTGTTCCAGCCATTGGTTGGTTCGTTCGGATTGTCCGTCCGTGCGTGGGTGATAGGCCGTGGATATGTTCTGATAGATGCCAAGAATTTTGCACACTTCTCGGGTGAACTTGGACGCGAATCGGGGGTCTCGGTCACTGATGATTTTCACCGGTAATCCGAATCTCCGAAATACATGAGTGACGTACAGGGCGGCAGTCTCCTCTGTGGTTATTTCCTCGACGCAGGGAATGAATATGGACGCCTTGGTGCAGTCGTGGTCCGTAACCGTGAGGATCGAATCGTGTCCTTGTGAGATCGGCAATTTAGTGATGAAGTCAAGTGCTATGACTTCGAAGGGCTTAGCGTCAGGTATTGGGGTTATCGGCGCCAGCGGTGCTCTGGTTGGCCGGTTGTTGACTTTGTGGCGCTGGCATTCCGCGCACCCCTTGACGTACTTGGTGACGTGTTCCATCATCCTCGGCCACCAGTAGTGTCTCTCGATGATTCTCGCGGTCCTCTTGATGCCTGGGTGTCCGTACATGGGGGTATCGTGGTGGTTTCGTATGATCGTACGGATGTCGTCGGCCCCTCCGGTAATGACTCTTGCTCCCTGTCGGTACCATACTCCATCGAATTTCTTGAGCTGGTGGGAGTCTACCCATGGGCGTAGCTGTTCCTCTTCCTGCACGTGGGATTCTGGGCGTTGGGCGATCATGGTTCTCGTGAATACCTTGTCGGGTAGCACTATTACCCCTTCGTTGTCTCGTTCTCCCTGGTTATAGTTGGGTCTTCGGGATAGGGTGTCCGCACGTCCGTTGCTAGTTCCTTTGATGTGGTGGATCTCGATGTCATATTCCATGAGTTCAAGTACTTCTCAGGCTACGCGTCGACTTATCTTTTGTGGCGACTTCCAGTGAGTGAGGTTCATGTGGTCCGAAAAGATCTTGATCTTGTGTGGTGATCCGGCTAATAGTGGTCTCCAGTGTCGGAGGGCTTTAACAATTGCCAATAGTTCCAGATCGTATATGTCGTAGTTGCGTTCAGCTTCGTTGAGGGTGGCTGAATAGTAGCCGATGGGATGCCGCTTTCCGTCTTTCTTTTTTTGTAGCAGCACCGCTCCTACCGTGAAGCCGGACGCGTCTACTTTGAGCTCAAACTGATCAGTGAGGTTGGGGTGTGCGAGTACTGGCTCTTGGGTGACCAGTGCCTTGAGTTTCTGGAACGCTCGTTCTTCTTCTGTGCCCCATTGCCATTCAGCATCTTTTCGCGTGAGTTTGTTGAGTGCTCGTGCGTGCGTGGCAAAACCACGAATGAAGAGGCGGTAAAAATTACAGAACCCCAGAAAAGAGCGAACATCTCTGACCTTTGTCGGACGTGGCCAGTCTTTGATGCCCAAAATTTTTACTGGGTCCATACGTGTTACCCCCTTTTCAAGGATTACCCCCAGGTAATCCATTCGCGGTGAATGAAAGAGGCACTTCTCCGGTTTGAAGTAGAGGTCGTGGTCTAGCGCTACCTGAAGCACGTCGCAGACTGCGTTGATGTGTGCTTGAAGACCCGTGTTTTCGTGAGTGGCTATTCCTATGTCATCCATGTATACACGTATGATGGTACCCAGTTTCTCGTGTGTGGCGATAGTAGGTCCCAGTATTTCGTTCATCATTGTTTGGAACGTTGCCAGCGAATTTGTGAGTCCAAAATACATTACAAGTGGTTCGAAGAGCCCATACCGTGTTTTAAAGGCTGCTTTCGGCTCGTCTCCTGGTTTGACGCGTATGTTATTGTACCCCCAGCAGACATCGAGCTTAGTGTAAATGTGGCCATTTCCCAGGTCGTTGATGAGCTCTGATATGAGGGGTAAGGGGTACTGATTTCGGATGGTGCATGCGTTGATCTTTCGGTAGTCCTGAACTGGTCGTAGCTTCCCATCTTTCTTCTTTATGAAGAAGAATGACGAGGCGTAGGGTGACTTGGACGGGCGAATGTATCCCATTTTGAGTTGTTCTTCGAGCCATATCTTGAGTTGGGCGTCTTCCTCTTGAGTCATAGGGTAGACCTTGCAATCGATCGTCGTCGGCGTGCCTTCTTTGAATTCGATTGCGTGGTCCCATGGTCGAGAAGGAGGGAATTGGTGAGACGCTTCCTCGCTGAATATTTTCGCGAAGCGTTGATATGGCGCGTAGTGATTTCAGGTCCAGTTGCCCAAACCGGAAAAAAACCGCAACCCAACCGGACTGCGACCGGAAACAACCGGATTTTCGGTTGCAGTTGGGGCCCGGCACAACAATGTGCGGTTGCGGTCACTGTGATTACGTCGCGTTCTCCAACCGGTTGCAACCGACTACAACCGGTTGCAACCGTTTTTGCGTGGACATTTTCCGTGGTATCTTGTGTGGTATTCAAAGTAGTACTATAGCAAATAACAAACTATTGTAGACAACACAAATATAGAGCCTGTCATCCCTGCCCCCTGCTGACATTGCGTCACCACCGTTGTCTGCCGCGTCGTCTTGAGTCGTTGTCGTCACTGTTGTGGGCTGTGGGCTTGTGGCTGTTCGATGTTGCCTTGTGGGTGCCGATGTCGTCGTTATCATCGTGGTCGAGTCGAACGCTCCATTGTTGTGGTTGAGCTCAAGGTTGAGCTGTTGTCGTTGTTCCGGCCACTGGTGTCATAGCGGATGTCGTCGGAGTCGCGTTTGGGGCAGACGCATTGGACTTGCGTTGTCGGCGGTCTTGTGTTGGCGGGACGGCACCTGTAGTTGGTAGGTTGACTCGGGGCCATGCTTCGTCTTGACATTGTCGTGGTTAGCGTGGCGTTGGCGGGGTTGCTGTTTGCACTGTCATAGTCATCTGGTGGGTGTACGCCGAGGCTGAGTCACGCACGTCACGGGTCCCTAAAGTGCAATTTGTGCCCGGCCCGAGTGATCACCGCAATTTGCCAGTTTTGTTCGTGGTCTGAATCTGAATTCCTTGCTTACTGAATCACAGCAACGACAACGCAGCAACGCACCTCAAGCTGTACGCACCACCAACCGCCCCCAATCCGGTTATGTCGCCTGGGCCTCACATGACGACGACGACGACGACGACGATGACGCAAGGCAGCAACACCGCTCCAACCACGACAGCGACGATGCAAGGCCGCAGCAACATCGTTTCAACCACGACGGTCGACAACGCGCAACATGACAATGCGACCCAACAAGACGACAATGACCTAGATGGACTACGACGGGGCGATGTCAACCACGGCAAGAATGACAACAACAGCAACAGCATCAACAACGCGCAACACGACAATGTGGCACGACAAGTTGAATGGACCATGACGGCGATGACTCGGACGGTGACTCAGAGCACGGCAGTGGCGAGGATGGTCATAATGTAACTGTAGCTAGTGTAAAAATATACTTGTTCTGTAATAGATAATAGACTTGTGTCAATCTGCACTGATTCTGTAGCACCATTGACTGTACGGAAATTGACCCTAGCCAGCGGTTGGAACCGGTTCCAACCGACGACAACCGGTCGCCCAACCGACAATCACCGGTCGGTCGTGGTCCGGTTGTCGGTTGTGCCATGGCCGGAAAAGGACCAACCAGTCACGGTTTCGGTTGTGGCCAAAAGGGGTAAACAACTGGACCCGACTGGACCTGAAATCACTAATGGCGCGGGGATTGCAACTGCTTTCATACCCTGGTGAGCGGCTATCGCAAGTTCGGTAGCAGTGGTACGTAGCTGGCATTCTGCTTCCAGTTCTTGGACTATCTCCTCACGTTCTTCTTCGGTGAATACCCTGTTGAGGTAGCCTTCGTTTTGTATTTCTGCGCTTGCTATCACGATGCAGCCTTCTTCTGGGTTGATGGACTGTATGACTATTGGGAGTGCATTTTCATGGATTGTAGCGTGGGTCCAGCTAATGGTAGGTTCGTATGTGGCTAGCCAGGGATATCCCAGTACAAGGTCTTCATTTCCTATGTCCGTGACAAGGAACCTCATGGTCCTGTGATTTCCCTTCGTCTGTACGTCCAAGTCTATGAAGTGTGTGATGGACCCAGCTTTATTTTCCGTATTGTCGATATTCCATATTTTTTTTGGGTGTTCCAAGGCTTGCAGCCCCAGTCCCATGCTCTTGGCGAACGTGGGTCTTATGAAATTGTCGGTGGCTCCCGAGTCGACGAGCCCTTTTATGTTGGCCATTGAGTAACTTGTTCGAATCGAGACTGGAATTCTAAGCGAACGAAAGCGAGTCATGATTACAGAGTTACAATTGATCGCCCTCACCCAGGCCGATGGGTTTAGGCGTCCTGAAAATCCTCCTGGTTCCACATATCTTGGAGTATCAGGTCCTTTACTTCGTCACTAGCCCCTCTCACTCCTTCTATCCATTCTTTCGCGACCTGTTGCGCGGTGCGCTCCATGGGCTTCCTCCGAACCTAGGCTGGTTATTAAAACGAGGGGGTGCGTTCCTCGTAGTTGTTGTGATATTGAGCCTTGCCTTGAGGTGGATGTATTGCTTTTGGCGGCGTAAGGCGGCGTCCTTCCATTCGCTGAAGGTCCGCGGTTCATCCATCTCGTATACTTTGGTGAACAGTTTGCCCGGCAACCCCGCCGTGAACCGGTCGATCGTTTGTTGGTCGTTGAGGTGGTAGTTAGCTTTCCGTGCCAGCTGTTCAAACGTGGTGACATACGTGTCTATGTCATCCCCGACCATTCTAAACCCTTTGGCCAGTGTGGCTTGCGCCTGTTCTTGCTCCAAGGTGTTGGAGAATCGGTCAGCAAATCCAGCCGTAAGCGTGTCCCACAGGTATTCATCGTACCTGTCCGTTCCTCCCCATACCTCGTTGTTCAACCATTGGAGAAACCCCAGCGTCCAGTTGCTAACTAGGGGTCCTTTGATGTAACCAAGGAACAGCAGACATCTCTTGTAGACGTTGCTCATGATGGGGGCGTCGAAATTGAGGCCCATGTATGCGTGCCATTGGGTGAGGAAGGACTCGTAGTCAGCGCGATCGCCCTTAAATACGGACGGTGGTTCACCTTCGAGCCTGGGTGTTGGACCTCCCCCTGGTGGTCCTCCTCCGGGTAATCCTCCTCCGGGCGGTCCTCTTCCAGGCGGTCCTCTTCCGGGTGGTCCTCCGCCTGGTGGTCCTTCTCCAAAGACCCCCCCGAAGTTGCGTCTCGGTGGTCCTCCTCCTCCTCCTCCTGCTCCGTCTCCTGGTCCAGATCCAGGAGGTGGGTTGCGTCTTCTTCCTGGTGGGGGATCAGGCACGTCTGGTCCTACCGCTCTGAATATTGCAGCGTCGTCAGCGGTCATTTGGTGACCGGTACTTGGGTTGATGGGTTGAAGCTGAGCTTCTGCTTCTTCTGCTACCCTTCGGATCTCGTCGTCGATTGCCGTATGCCGCAGCTGTTCGGTGATAGTTTCGGTAGCGGTGGCCATGGCTTCAGCTACTGCAGGGGATAGTACTTGGATGTGTTCGGGTTCGGTTATGTGGAGGGACTCAGCTGTTTGCACTATGGCTTCTGCTTCTTCTTCGCTACTCTGGCTCTCTCCCTCTTCACTTGTATCGGATCGTGTGGGTGTTTGCGGTTCTGATGTACTTGGCTCTTCTTCTGGTTGTCCGTCGATGCGTCCGTATTGTTCTCTGGTAGGCAGCCCTCGGGTATCGATGTCGCAGTTGTAGTTTCTGCCAGCCGGTCTTATGGCGTCGTATCTGTTGTCGATTGGGTTCCACGTAACTTCCACCCAGCACAAATTCTCAAAATTGAACTCAACTGGTCTATACCACGTGGGCCCGGATGCGAAGTCTACGAAGTATCCTGTTTCACCTCTGTATTCTCTCCACCTGGCCGCTCCTAGGAATTGGGCGGGTACGTTGCGGTCTCCCCTTCTCTCGAGGGAATATTGTCACGGTACGCGAAGTGGACTCCTACTTACTGGCTGTGGCGTCGTTAGTAGGGAGTAATTAGTCACGGACTCATAGTATCAGCGGACAGAAGTATCACATGCCAGTAGGGCATGACTCATTACAAGGATAGCCATAGTAGGGTTCAAGCTACTTACGCTATTGGTCATACAGATTCGGGAGGAGCTTTAAAGCATCCTCATACATGTATAAGTAGTGGACCGCGAAGACCAAGATACGCCATCTTGGTCTTCTTTGAATCACCACTTTCTCCTCTCATCGTCCGTCTCCCACGTTCGCTTGTCTCTCAGAGCAAGTCATCTTCATCACCCAACGCCCAGTGACTCTGTACAGTCCTGGTGCCTTATACGTCACGTGCCTCGATAAGCGCCGTGTACTCGTGGGATAAGTCACGTGATCAGTGACTCGTTATCCGCTAAGTCGTGAATGCCCTTTCGCTGTCCAAGTCGGACTAACGCTCGTGGTGGCGTTACATTAAGACCAAGATCCCTCATCGTGGCGTTCACAACTCGAGATCAGTGGACCAACTTTCAGACCTATTCCCTCGAACGTAGAGGAGACCGAAACGTACCAGTACGATTCCTAGAAGCAGCTCGGTGGAGAGAGTATCGTGGAGACACCAGCTATTTCGTCGACTTCGCATCGGGACCAACCCGGTATAGACCAGTTGAGTTCAATTTCGAACACGTCTGTTGGACCGAAATTACGTGGAACCCGATCGACAATAGGTGGGATATAGTACGCCCAGCAGGAAGGCTCTACAACTGCGATATCGACGCACGCAATTTACCCACAAGAGAACAGTGGGGACGTATAGACGGACAACCAGAAGAAGAACCAAGTACTTCGGAACCAAGGACACCGGCTACCTCCAAAACCAGCGAAGGAAGCGAACACACGGACGAAGAAGAAGACTCCGAAGTAGAAGAAATAACCAGACTAGCTGAGTCCCTTCCAACATCACAACCCGAAATCATCCGAGTCAACCCACCAGCCGAAATGGCAACCGCCACCGAAACCATCACCAACGAGGCAGTGGAGGAAGAGATCCACAGAACCCAAGAAGAAGCCGAGCAACTCCTACTTCCCATACATCCAGCAACGGGACATCGCATGACAGCGGACGATGCGGCAATATTTCGAGCCATAGGACCCAATCAACCCGACCCACCAGGCGACAACCCACCACCGGGAGGAGGAGGACAACCGCCAAGACGCCCGCGCGGAGGATTCCCAGGGGGATTCGGAGGAGGACCACCCGGAGGAGGAGTACCAGGTGGAGCAGTAGCACCCGGTGCCCCTACACCCAGGCTCGAAGGCGAGCCGCCCACCATCTTTAAAGGGGACCGAACTGACTACGAATCCTTCCTGACGCAATGGCATGCCTATTGGGGACTCAACTTTGATGCACCGAGCATGCGCAACGTATACAAAAGGTGCCTCCTATTCCTGGGGTATATCAAAGGAGCATCCGTCGCAAACTGGACGCTTGGCTTCCTTCAATGGCTTAATACCGAAGTACGCCAGGGAAGGGACCGGTATGATGAATACCTTTGGGACACACTGGTGGCGGGGTTCTCAGACAGATTCTCGAACACCCTAGAACAAGAACAAGCCCAGGCAGAACTGGCAAAGGGATTTAGAATGACGGGTGACGATATTGATTCGTACGTTACCAACTTCGAACAGCTGTGCCGGAAAGCTGATTACCGTCTCAATGACCAACAAACCATCGACCGTTTCACGGCGGGACTCCTGAGCAAACTATTTACGAAGGTTTACGAACTCGATGGACCTACCACTTTCACCGAGTGGAAGGAAGCGGCACTCAGACGTCAGAAGCAATATATTCACCTTCGCGCTCGCTTGGGGATGTCCGCACCAGCAAGAGGGCCTCCGAGAGGACCACCACAGCGCTTCAACCCACCTCCGCGTTTTGGAGGATCACCCTGGAACGGACCCCGTAATCCGCCCCCACGCTACGACCCAAACGCAATGGATACGTCGGCGGATCGATCCCGTGCACGCCTCGCAGAAGTAGGAGACCCCAACCACAACACGTACCAACGACCGCCATTTCTACCTCGTACGGGACCGGGAAACACCCCTCGCAGGGATATGAGGGAAGTCGTCTGTTACAATTGTAGCGGACTTGGACACATCTCACGCAACTGTACGCGCCCCAGGAAGCCGAGGCCACAGCAGCAACAATGGCGCCCTGCAAGCAACAGCCGGAGCATGGAAACGGACTACTACAGTCAAGAAACTCGCGCTCAAGTTGCAAGCGCGACGGAACCACAGCAAACGGCCAGTAGCTGGCTTGAGGGGGTTAGAGGGGCGAGTGACGAGGTAAAAGACCTCATATTACAAGACCTCTGGGAGAAAGGGGATTTTCGGGACGCCTGAACCCATCGGCCTGGGTGAGGGCAACAAATTGTAACTCTGTAATCATGACTCGCTTTTGGTCTCTTAGAATTCCAGTCTCGATTCGCACCAGTTACTCAATGGCCGACATAAAAGGGCTCGTAGACTCCGGAGCCACCGACAACTTCATAAGACCTGCGTTTGCTAAACGAATGGGACTGGGCCTTCAAACGTTGGAGCGCCCAAAGAAAATATGGAATATAGACAACACAGAAAACAAAGCTGGGTCTATCACTCACTTCGTGGATTTAGACGTACAGACCAAAGGACTTCACAGAACTATCCGATTTCTCGTTACGGATATCGGAAACGAAGACTTAGTACTGGGATACCCCTGGCTCGCCACCTACGAACCCACTATCAGTTGGACCCACGCCACCATTCATGAAGATGCACTCCCCATAGTCATTTGATCCATCAACCCTTCCGAGCCCTGTATGGTTATTGCAGGAGCAACCACCAACGACGAGGTCACAATCGGACAAACCTTCACCGACGATGAAAAGGAGGGTATAGTTCAAGAACTGGAAGACGAATGCCAGCTACGTACCACTGCCACTGAACTCGCCATAGCCGCTAAGCAAAACACAGTGGCTGCGGTAATCCCTGCTCCTTACCAACGTTTTGCCAAAATATTTAGTGAAGAAGCGTCTCATCGATTCCCACCATCAAGACCATGGGGCCACGCAATTGAGTTCAAACCAGGCACTCCGGCAACAATCGACTGCAAAGTCTATCCGATGACCCAGGACGAGGACGCCCAGCTTAAGAAGTGGCTAGACGAACAACTCAAAATGGGATATATCCGACCCTCCAAATCGCCATATGCATCGTCATTCTTCTTCATCAAAAAGAAAGACGGAAAACTACGACCTGTACAAGATTACCAAAAAATCAACGCGTGCACGATTTGTAACCAATACCCACTCCCACTTATGTCAGAACTTATCAACGACCTGGGAAACGGACACATCTATACCAAACTGGACGTCCGCTGGGGGTACAACAACATACGTATCAAACCGGAGATGAACCAAAAGCAGCGTTTAAAACACGGTACGGGTTGTTTGAACCCCTTGTAATGTACTTTGGACTCACGAATTCACTGGCAACATTCCAAACCATGATGAACGAAATCCTGGGACCTACCATCACCAAACACGAGCTTTTGGGCACCATCATACGGGTCTACATGGACGACATAGGAATAGCCACTCATGAAAACGCGGGCCTTCAAGCACACATCGATGCGGTCTGCGATGTACTCCAAGTAGCCATGGATCACGACCTCTACTTCAAACCGGAAAAATGTCTCTTCCACTCACCACGAATGGATTACCTGGGGGTAATCCTTGAAAAGGGGGTAACACGCATGGACCCGGTAAAAATTTCAGGTATCAAAGACTGGCCGCGTCCAACTAAGGTCAAAGACGTACGCTCCTTCCTTGGCTTTTGCAATTTTTACCGCCTCTTCATTCGCGGCTTCGCAACACACGCACGAGCACTCAACAAACTCACATGGAAAGACACGGATTGGCAGTGGAACACGGAAGAAGAACGAGCATTTCAGAAACTCAAGACGCTTGTAACCCAGGAGCCAGTACTAGCGCACCCTTCTCTCAAGGACCAATTCGAACTTGAAGTCGACGCGTCTGGATTTGCCATAGGAGCAGTACTGCTACAGAAGCCGGACGGAAAACGACACCCCGTGGGCTACTACTCAGCCACCCTTAACGAAGCAGAGCGCAACTACGACATCTATGACCTAGAGCTTCTGGCTATCGTCAAAGCCCTTCGACACTGGCGACCCCTACTGGCAGGATCCCCGCACAAAATTAAGATCTTCTCGGACCACCTCAACCTAACGCACTGGAGATCTGCCCAAAAGATAAGTCGACACGTAGCCCGGGAAGTGCTGGAACTGATGGAATATGACTTCGAGATCCATCATATCAAAGGGACAAATAATGGCTGAGCCGATGCCTTATCCCGACGACCAGACTACGACCGAGGGGAACAAGACAACGACGGAGTTGTAGTGCTCCCTGACAAAGTATTCGCAAGAGCATCGGTCACGCAAGTACCAGAGGATCACGCACAAGATGAAAGTCAAATAATCCCTTGGATCGACGCTCACCAGCTTAAGAAGTTCGACGGAGTATGGTACAAGCAAGGAGCACGGGTAATTACTGGGACACCGCTACTGCTACGCGACATCATCAGCAACCATCACGACCCCCCCGTCTATGGCCATCCGGGAATCAAGAGAACGTTCCGAATCATCGAACGACACTACTGGTGGCCACACATGTTACAACACATTGCGGAATATGTAAAAGGATGCACAGAGTGTCAACGACACAAGGTTAACAACCGACCCACACGAGCACCTCTAGTACCGATTACACCCGTTCCCGACGCTAAACCGTTCGAAGTCATTGCCCTAGACTTCATCACTAAACTTCCGGTTTCCCAAGGACACGACTCCATACTGACCGTCACCGACCACGACTGCACCAAGGCATCGATCTTCATACCCTGTGTCGAAGAAATCACGGCGGAGGAAACCGCAGCCCTGTACGTAATCCACGTATTCAAACGGTTCGGACTACCAGCAAAGATCATTAGCAACAGAGATCCGAGGTTCGCGTCAAAGTTCACCCACGAATTATGCCGCATCCTTGGAATCTACCAGAACATATCAACGGCGTATCATCCTCGAACCGACGGACAATCGGAAAGGACCAATCAATGGCTGGAACAGTATCTGAGATTCTGGGCCAACGAGCGTCAAGATAACTGGGCGCACTTCCTACCTCTAGCAGAATTCGCGCACAACAGCTGGCCACATGAAGCCACAAGGAAGTCCCCATTTTCGCTCATGATGGGATACGACCCCCGCGCTGATTGGATGGATAAGCCGTCCCCTATCCCACAGGTAACTGCGAGGCTGCAACAATTCCGAGAGGCACAGAAAGAAGCCCAATTCCTGATCAAGAAGGCGCAATCCTTGTGGGTCAAACACCGAGATACGCCCAAATACCAAGAAGGAGACCAAGTATGGTTAGAAGGCCGCCACCTGCGCATGAATCAACCAACGGCGAAACTCGCGGCACGACGGCACGGACCCTTCAGAATCACTAAGGTACTATCGCCGGTCAGTTATCAACTAGAACTTCCCACGCAGTGGAGCATTCACCCCGTGTTTCACATCGATCTGCTCACACCTTATCGCGAAACCCCCATGCATGGTGAAAACTTCACGCACCCGCCCCCGGATCTCGTGGAAGGCAAAGAAGAATACAAAATTGAAAGTATTCTGGACACGCGGCTCTTCGGCAGAAGCAGGAAACGGCAATACCTTGTGAAATGGAAGGGCTACCCGGACTCGGACAATCAGTGGGTCAACAAGGATGACTTATCAGCTGACGAGGCTTTAGCGGAGTTCGAGCGTACCTCAAAAGCAAGGAGAACGGTTATAAACCGACCAAGCTACGCTAAGTCGACCCCATCTTCCCAACCTGGATTCCCCTCACACATCCACATGTCGACCCCCACTGCTTCCCCTACTTCGTCCTGTGCGCCACTTGCGCCCCACCTCATCGACAACCTCACCTACGACGAGTTCTGCACCGCCATGCGCAACCTCGCCCCCGTTACCGACATCGACAACCCCGAAGCCCCCGTCACCTATTGGATCCTCAGCCACGACGGACAGAAGCTCAACCAAATCCCCTACACTCAGGCCGAGGTTGACCGGATTCGTGCAGCTATCCCATGCGATACGAATGCCTCACCTGGACCTCTCCCAGTACGAGTGGAGTACCGGGTTAAGGACGAGTCCGAGCCCGAAGAAGGAGGAGTACGAGCAGTGGAAGAGGTTACAGACGCTGAGGGGCTGGCAGTTCGAGGCCGAAGCATGGAGGATCGAGCAACTGGCGAAGGCAGCGATAAGGAGAACGACGATCCTTCGGAGACGCGAGCAGTTCACCGCGACGATGCGCGCGTGGTGTACGACTTACCCGAGCAGCTGGCCGAGTGGTACCCAGCTGAGCACCCATTCATCATCACCGCCACCGATTCTGACAACCCCCGAGAGACTCCATACACCTGTGACACCACGGGACAGCCCCTGTACCGAGGGGATGTCCTTATCGACCGCCAACCACTCATCCCTACCGCCATACTCCAGCGCCACCTCGGCAGCTCCCACATCGCCCCTTTGGGCTACATCCACAACCGGGGCAACAAGTTCGTCCACTTCCCTATCACCGACGCACAGGGGGTCACCACGCAAGCCCCGTACATCCAAGTTGTCATGAACCCCGACCCCATCGTACTGGGCTTGGCGGTGGACAGCGACAAGACCTACTCGAAGCCCCTCTACGCCGAGCCCCACGTCCGCGAAAGGGGGAAACCTCACTACACCCCAGCCGAGATGCACGCCTTGAGTGGTGGGCATAGCAACCAGCACCGCACCGATCTAGCGGTCAACATGCTCAAAGACACAAGCTTAAAAGCTGAGTTGCATCGCTACCGTAACTACCACAACGAGGCTGAAAGGCTCGAACAGCGTTTACATGCACTGTCCGAGGCCTTGGGGGCGGCGCAAGGCGAGCTCGCTCGCAGCAAGTTCCGTCTCGAGATGGCGGACATTTATAACCGGGTCGGAGAAGTACAAGAAGGTTGGTCAGGAGGAGTAGGGCCTACTCGGCGCCGTGGGCGTCACAGCTAAAAAGGGGGTGATGTCACGGTACGCGAAGTGGACTCCTACTTACTGGCTGTGGCATCGTTAGTAGGGAGTAATTAGTCACGGACTCATAGTATCAGTGGACAGAAGTATCACATGCCAGTAGGGCATGACTCATTACAAGGATAGCCATAGTAGGGTTCAAGCTACTTACGCTATTGGTCATACGGATTCGGGAGGAGCTTTAAAGCATCCTCATACATGTATAAGTAGTGGACCGCGAAGACCAAGATACGCCATCTTGGTCTTCTTTGAATCACCACTTTCTCCTCTCATCGTCCGTCTCCCACGTTCGCTTGTCTCTCAGAGCAAGTCATCTTCATCACCCAACGCCCAGTGACTCTGTACAGTCCTGGTGCCTTATACGTCACGTGCCTCGATAAGCGCCGTGTACTCGTGGGATAAGTCACATGATCAGTGACTCGTTATCCGCTAAGTCGTGAACGCCCTTTTGCTGTCCAAGTCGGACTAACGCTCGTGGTGGCGTTACAAATATGGTCTGAACTGAGTCCAGTGGTCTCGTGTTGTAAATGCCACGGTGAGGGATCCTGGTCTTAATGTAACGCCACCACGGGCGTTTAGTCTGACTTAGACTGCGGAAGGGCGTTTACGACTTAGCAGATAACTTGATGATAGTCACGTGACCTGGACACGTGATCTAAGGCGCAAAACTCGAGGTACACGGCGCTTATCGAGGCACATGACCTGTAGATATACCAGGACGCTTCAAGTCGCTGGATATGATCGATGAGAGACGACTTGCTCAAGGGAGACAAGCGAAGGCACGATGAGGAGACGAAGAAGTTGTGGTGATTGAAGAAGACCAGGATGGCGATCCTGAGTCTTCAGTGACTATTACTTATACATGTACGAGCAAGCTTTGAAGCTCCTCTTGAACCGTATGTACCAATAGCGTAAGTAGCTTGAACCCTACTACCGCTATCCTAGGAACGCGTCATGCTACATCGGCATGTGACAGTCCGCTCGCTTACTGATCCCCTGTCCATGACACAGTACTACTTACTAACGCGGTCATCATTGTATAGTAAGCGTCCACTTCAGTCGATCCGTGACACTATGCACAGGCCCCCTTCCCCCCATTTACAAGCTATGAACTTTGATGTGGTACCCTTTCTTGCCCCTCAGTTTCCTGCATCGAGGAGTGATAATGCCATACTCTCACCCTCCATCGCCGTCATTTCCCTGGACTACACTTTCCTATCATGGTCGTGTTCTCTGAGGTTCTCATACTATTACTCATCGACTCTCATTTCTGTTCTCTACATACTGTACACCTCATAATGGGCTAGCCCCGTCTCTACTGTTCCTACCTGACCATCTCCCTAGTAGCATCAGGACCCCCATATCATAGTGATGATGTCGTACTCACCTGGATGTATTTAAGCTTGACCGAACACAGAGGGTAGATGCTAAGTCTACTCGCCTGGTTGGAAATCCAGTCTTCGTCTGTTCTCGCCTTTCAATCTCACTCGCACCTGCTCTTCTCGCTAATCGCTCAATATCGCCCATGGCCAAGACCAACAGCTTGGCACTCTAGTCCTGCAAGTAGAGGAGTCAGAACTATGTACCACCCGAATCCACTGACACTCACGCTGGGTGTGACAGATGATGCCTGGACAAGCAAAATGTCGATGGCAACTTTAAATATGAGCAGAAAATACATCAGTCATTGAGGTGTGATCAGAAGGAGGACTTACCTCCCAAAAGCAAACAAGATCAAGTCTCTCATCCATCATGCACAGAGGGCCAGAGGTGCCTGTTTCCAACAATACTCTTTACATCAGGGTCTTGGGTGGTGTCTTCAACTTCTTGATGGGCCATATGAGGATGGGCAACTTGATGGATTCGAAGTGGAGGGACGGAAGCTGGGAATGAAGGGTGAGCGACTTGAAGGCATTGCTGTGTGAAGCAGGGCTTCCTCACCCCCCCCCCCCCCCCCCTAACACGTCACATGACATCACATGACCACAAACACTCATATGTCCTGCTAGTGTTATTGTAGTCAATATCTTGGGAAATAAAATAGCTAAAAATATTAAAATATTTGGGGATATAGATCTCATCAGAAGGTTGGGGGTCTACTGCCAACTTTAAGTGAAACAGTCAACTGTTCTTGACTTATTTAACCAGCTCAGTGACACTTAAGCTGAGCTGATTTTAGAGTTGTTTAAATAACTCAAGAATGGCTGATTAGATTTCTTAAGTTTGGCAGAGGACCTCCCAGCTTCTGATGAAATATACCTCCCCAAATATTTTCATATTTTTAGCTATTTTATTTCTTTCATATTTGATGTGAATGGGGATGAGGGCGAAAGGGGGGGGAAATGTTTGCTTTTGTTTGTACTTATTTACATCACACAAATTCAAAAAATAGAAAACAGAAACAAAACACAGACTGAAATTGAGGCCAATCCAGAGTGAACCAGGCCATAGGAAGGATGATTATGTCATCTTTTTTTATGCGATAAGTTGCATGATTCTTGAGTGAGCACTAATTTTTTGTTTTGGTATTTGTGTATGTTTGTGGTCATGTGATGTGTTAGGGAGGGGGGTGAGGTGGCCCAGCTGCTGTGTGAGCGGGATGGGGTCAGGAATGAAGCAGATGATTGCAGATAGGGATAGTGGCTGCGCCTGGGTACGGGTTGTGAAGCACGACATTGGCAGCTTTGCGGATCGAGGCAAGAGCAAAAGCTGTTCATCATGGTTGGGAAAGAGTGTGCACGCTATAGTTTTTCGCTCCCAGGGCTCTGAGTCTGTGTTGATCACAGTATATTTGTTCACTAGTAGTTTTACGGAGTGTACTACAGACTACACAAGATTGCTATTTGGTAGAGAAATGGAGATAGACTGAGTATACGACAAAAGAAAAATCTACGGGGCATTTTTGGAGACAACTCCCGAGTTGCACCGGTGTGTACTCTTATGTTCAAGTCGGTCCGAGTTTCAAAAATTCGGTCCGAGTTAGAGTTGACACCGGTGTGGACTCTAACTCGCGGCAACACTAGTCGTCTTATATCAAACCGGACTCATATTTGCCGACTTATGCCAACGTGAACCACGCGGTCTCACCTATGTCGTCTTCCCGGGGCTAGTTTTCCTTACAATGTACAGTGTCGACAGTCTGTAGGAAGTCCGTTCTAGAGCCAGGCCATGGCGTCCATGAGGATCAAAAGTGGGAATAAATATCATTTGCTAGACGTAGTCCTTTCCTCCGCAAGTGCGCCACGATGCACAAAATGCGCCGTCGACAGGGCTACGATATCCGTCTTGGTGATCATACCCGTAAGTCTTCCCGCCTGCGCAAACATGATGTGCCGCAAGTTCTACGACGCATTGTCATCAGCAAGGGGGCAACGGGGGTTGGGGAAAAACATAGAGCTCACGAGTTTGCGAAACATGTTCACGACGAGCTCTAACGGAACCTCTTTCCGTAACTGCATGGCGTCTTCCAAGAGCGGCGATAAGTCGGCCGAGTCGCTGCCTTGCGCGCCGGCAAAACTGCCTATACGGGTGGCCGCGCCTCTCTCAGCAAGCAAAGGCTCTATAATACGGGGGGGTCAGCCTATCGACGGCTGCAAAAAAAATCAGAAACGAACCAATGAAACTCTTTAGCTTCTCGCGCGCTACATAACCCAGCAATATTCCGTCTCGTACAACGGGGAAGCCGTGATACTTCCAGGTGTCCAACACCCTCTCTGTTCATGTGCGAGTCAGTCCGATAAATTCCCTTGCTGCCAACAGGAAGCTATACTGACTAAGCTCGCCAAGCGGAGAATCCCTCATGCAGGACAACCAACTTGTCAGCGGGCGTCACCGCGTCCGCCGCTATCTCGCCATTGTCCCGAAATTCGAAGGGTGTGAGCCATGGATAACGGCGCAGCGCGATCCACGACGCATAGATTCCGTCTGGGCCAAGTGCGTCGGCGATCCACTTTGAGATCATGACCGAAATCATGATCGGAAGCACGTGTGACAGGGCACCCGTTAGCTGTGAACGAATGTAATCAGACCGTTGTCTTTTTGGATGCGTCCGCACTGTACCTCGAAAACGATCACGACGAGCGAGACTTAGCACCTCGTAAGTATGGCTATCGCTCAAGAGCTGGGGTCCACGTACCAGTCATCCTAGTAACGCCTGCCACCATAGATGACGCACCAATAACGGCGTAGAAACCGGGATAGATACAACGAACTGTTGGATCTGGCGGACAGGCAGAGAAGAACCACGCCTTTGGATATGCGCGATACAGACCCTGGCTGAAAAACATTAATTAAAAACCGTCGAGCTTTATACTGCATCAATGAATTAAAAGTCATACGTCAACAGGCCAACTACACGCCCAAAAGACGCGCCTATGGCGATTGTTGGCAGGAAAATTCCAGCTGGGACCTGAATCTCCTCGTTATCGTTCTTCTAAGCTTCGGTGAGAAAACCCCACCATCATGCCGAACGTCCACGCGGTGAAAGCGATCTTCACTACTCCAGTCAATATCAGTAGAAACACGTTCTCCCACATAGCAGTCGGGCTGCGGAGTCTTCAGTACCGAACTACGGTATTATGAAGGATGATTACAGCCTCACTTGCACAACCCGTGGAAGTCAATGCGTTGAGGGTCACATTCTTGAAATAAGTTGGCTACAAGATCAGAAGCGGGAACTCTAGGTCGTAGATAAAGATAGGCTCGCGTGTACAGGGTCGACGTCCTTACCTGAGGAAAACAACCTGGAGAAACAGAATATTAAACAAGCTCTCAATGATAAGCATTGAGGTTCTCACCAAGTAGCTGATAGCAGCAGTCACAGCTGCTACGCCTGTTACTTCAAGGATTGGCCACTCGTGTAGTACACTATTCCTTCGGTACACCGCAGCCGCGATGTTCAACTTGGTTAAGAGCGAGCCAAGGACGCCCTGTACATCTCGCACTGAAAACCTGATCTGATGGATGGGAAATGTAAGACGAGCTCACACCAATTATAGAAAGACAGAGCCACGGAATCTGTGAGGTGTCAGTTACATTCCTATGAGGTGCCAGGGGCTGCACGAACAAGTTCAAATGCTAGCCAAGTATCGCCACCATTAGTCACCTGTAAGTTGTAACAAGATTAGGGAGCTGGACGAAAACGGAAAACGAACTTGAAATAAGACGAGTTTGGAGGTCTTGAACGGGTCCACGTATTGCAGCGCGACTGCCGCGATGACCTGAGGTGACGAATCCGCGCCACATTACGTCGAAGTCACCGCCAAACGCGTCGAGTTCTGGAACGAAGGAGCTGAGCGTCGCCGCTGATAAAGAAGTCATTTGACGTGCCTTCTAAGCCGAAGAGGACTCCGCCAAGTGGGCTCCCAAATGCCACCGAAACACCTGCAGCAGCAGCCGCTGCCAAAATCTTCGTTTTTGTGCTACGCAGTGTTGTGAGCAGGGTAAAGGGCCAGAAACAGAATTACGTACCTTCGTTACGATGAAACTTCGAGAAAAGCTTCATGAAAAGGAACGCCATGCAGCATGATACGTGTACCAATGGCCCCTAGTATTATAAGACGCGAAATGGATCAAGACACGGGAGTTTTACCTCTTTTCCGAGAGATAGCCCAGAGGAGACTGAGAGGGCGAGGCCGAGGGCCTTTATGAGAAGCGTCCAAGTACTTAGAAAAGGAGTCGAAGACATAGCCGCCAATGATCTGGTGTAAGGGATAGAGGATCAGAAGTTGGACGTCCAATTTTCCACAACTATACTTACCTGCCTTAATTTCTGGGACTGGGATCCACAGTTGCCACAGGATTAGAGAAAACCGAGACTCAGTAGGGGAGCACTCACTTCCTGTATGGAACGCACTACCTTTCGCGGTCAGATGGGGGGTCGAATGCGTTCGCTGATGTGATGAGACTCACTAGGGAGCGTATGAACTGACGAGTACCGCCGCACTCGCTGCGAAAGCCGTCTGAGAAAATGGATGGATTTACAACGCGTTCCAAAGATACGTGATGAGCTTACTGAAAGGAGGATGTATGCGAATGAATGGAGAAGAGACTGTCCGAATATAGAACTGATGCCCAGGTACTCTCCCCAGGGCCGCCAGTCATGACAAACATTACCCGCTACGAAGAGGTCTTAGTGAATTGGAAAGTTGTGAAAGTAAGGACACTTACCCTCCACCCCAACACAACACTCGACTTGATTCCACAAGAAACCTCGCGTGCACCGACCCTCCCGGAGACCCGACAACCTTCAACAGCATGCTTGAGCACTAATTATGAATGGCGAATAGAAGAGTACTCACCACATGACAAGTATGTCCAGCCAGCCCCCAGCGAGGCCTACGCAGATGCCGGTGAGAATCATGACGAACCATAATTGGGTAACGTCAATGAGAGGCGAAACGAGTCCTCTCAGTCCGTGCTGCGAAACCATTCCCTTCCATCGCTCGCGCTCCGACGCGTCTTCGTGCCACCAATCGATGGTGTCACCATCACGATAGTGCGGACGGAGCCGGTGCCGATGAGCACTCCTTGACCATTCTTCCAAAGTCGGGGAAAGTTCGTACTCCTCTGCAGGATACGGTCTGCCAGGTGAGGGCACTCGTTCAAGGTGGCGTGGTGCTGAGGTAGATGACGAGACACTTGTAGGGAATACTCAATAGGACATTCAGCATCTTAAATATGGAGTGCTCACGATTCTCCGTCCCAATCTTCTCGCCATAAATTGTCCCTAGATGACACGGAATCGGTACGCGGCATGTTTATGGCCAACGACAGTCGTGGGCAAGTCGAACATCCCGCGGCAGTTCTGCGGCCCGTCACGTCATGGCATAGCACAGCTGGGGCCTTACAAGTAGAGACGTAGAGGTTCCGTTCAAATGCCTATTGATTTTCTTTCTTTGTCCAGTGACTACCAACTCCAGCACCCAAACGTCCCCCATGCCGATACAACGCCATCCGGCGCCGACCAGTTATTGCACATTTAAATTCCCTCCGGGAGTGGGGAAGCTACCGGTGCAGAGACAAACAAAGCCTAAGACCTAAGTTACTTGATCTTCGTCCATAAGCTAGGCATATACACAGTGAAATGCTATACCGCTCTAGTGGATTTCGAACAGGGTCCGGCCGCATCTTTGTCTCCGTCATGTTACAGAATATAGATGCAAACACCTTTTAATTACTTCGCGGACGCTGGCTACCAACGTTTCCTACTTGTCGCTGCCACGGGAGTGCCAGTGGTTTTCGAACCCACTGCTTTCATCAGCTATGGGGAGCTCGGGCTCGAGAAGAAAAGATCGGCTGCCCCCCTTGTCGCTTACTGCATTGAAGAGTCTCCATTGGTCGGCTAGCAACCAAGACGTTTCAAATTGCAAAACTGGCGACATTGCAGATGCTATTGCAAACCCCTCTTGAACCTGTGGTCGTACTGTAGGTCTGCTCACTTTAACATGCACTTTAAACACGTGAAGGTGAGTTGACGCGTAACCTGCTCACCTTCTATTCTAGGATCTGACTTGTCACTAGAGTATCATTCAGGGTATCATTAATCGACATTGGAGTCGTTGTGTGGCAGGTTTTCCTAGCATAGAGTGGGTGGCGAGTGCAGTGTACTATCCCTTCGTCCAGCATCAGAGGTTAGGCCTCTGTCCTGGTTCATTAATGACCATATCCGACAGGTTTTGGTTTTCCTCTGGTCACTATAAGAGTGGAAGGTTCATATCGTCGAATGCTAGCTGTCTCGGAATGTAATTGGAAGCGCCGCCTCTATCTGACACCTGCTTTTTTACATCTCAGATGTCCTAGCCGGGAATGTTGTGCCCCGGCGAGGGTCATGGATCGAGTGGAAGCGGCAAACTCTTTTTCGAAACTGGGTCGTGAAATCCTTTAAAGAAACCGAAGGTGTGTCTACCTCTAACAGAACGCGAACACGAACCAATGTCGTGTGTAATGGATGCACTAAGCACTTCTCGAAGGTTCTCGTGCAGTCCACCTAGCTGTTCCGATGGCTGCCTGATGTAACGTGATTACTCTCCTCGGTTTTCTGCGGAGCAAGGAGGGAGTCAAGCGATTGCAAGCTCTGCATTTGATATTTTCCCTACTCGGGTGCCATTTTGACTTCGCGAACGGTAGCGCCTTGCTCATCCATTCGACTGACACCCCGCGTCAGGCAGTCCAGTTCCATCACTCGCATCGCAAATAGCGCGGCATTTTTGCAGAAGTGCAGGGTGACTAGGGGATGGGTTCATGGCTAATGTTTAAGAGACCGGGTGGTTCAACTAGCCGACTGGCTGTGCCTTCCAGGACCCGGGTAATATTACAGTAATTACAGGAAGATAATGTGGCGTCAACGATTTCTGGTTGCATCTTTTTGGTAGCCCGTGAAACATTTCGGTTACGGTGTGAAGTCGTGCAGAGAATGATGGGGATTGTGGGGGAGCAATTACAATGCCTCGGCACCTTGTGATCAACGATCCCGGACGCCACCTCCGCCACCCGTGGCGGAGGAATCAAGCGTGACCGGTGACCACCGGCCCGAATGTATATCGTCATGGCAGATGCGGAGCAGCTTGACCGTGAGCAAGGATGGCGAATAATGCCTCTGCCAGCTTGCCTCGTTCGCTACAGCGAGATCAGTTTCGCGGACCCCTAATTCAAGATTCTACAACAGGTCTCCTCCTCGGACCACTGAATCACTTGAACAGCGTCGCGCAGCAGCTCCTTCAGTCCCTTTCTCCGCCGCACACCAAACCGCCGCACCCTCCTTCGATAACTGCGCTTGCGGAAGCAGATGCGGCTCTCGCTTCGGCTGTGCAGTTAGCTCATATCCATCAAAAAAAGCAAAAACGTATCGAAGCGCTGAAGTCCGATGTCCTCGCGCTGGAAAATTCGTGGCGTAATGTGATTGTGCAGCTTGAGGAGGGCAGACGCGATCTCGAAGCGATCATCGCGGAAGGGGATGTACGTCTGGATGCTATAGAGCAAGCGAAAGCTGGTACGGCGACACTTATCGGTTTCGATGCCGCGATAACATCTGTGGTAGGCGCTATACCGTACCCTGAACTCCTCGCGTATGCACAAAGTCTAAGTGCATTCACCTCTGCTCCGCCCAATTTGCCCGACCTCTCCTTGCCTGGCCAGCCGCCACCACCTCTCTTCTTCCCACCTTTTCCTAATGAGGAAAAAATGCGTCGTGGGCACCTCAATGCCGAAGAGCCACTTGGACCCTTGGGTGAGACGCACTCTGTTGGTCGACGTAAGTGCCATTAGACATTTGATCTGCGGGCTCTCACGTACATGACTCCTCCGGTAGCACCATCACCGTCCCCTGAGCCCCACCGCGGCCAAGCAGCCAATCCGTACCGCCCCATGGACAATCGACCTCCGCAGCAAATGTTTGATCTCGACCTCGACCTCAACCCCGACCTTTGATTGCATTTTTCGCTAAATTTTTCGCTCTGGGTGCCTTCTGGCAGCTTCTGGTGACTCCATGCACCATTCGCGTTCCTGGCTTGGCACGACAAATGGCTATACAATGCCGGTACAATGATACACTGGATACTGCGTCGGCGAGGGTCGATTTCACCTACTTCAGTCATACAACATCGCCTTACTTACCACATTCGGATGATCTTTCGCGTCCGGGAACCCGAGCGTAGTTATTGCGATTCAACGATGACATGAGAACCTGTTTAGCGATGTAACCACGTGACTAATATAGCTCCGAGCGTTGATTGCGGTCTTTGCACGCGAACAAACGCCACCTCGCAACACTCGCGACATCAGTTGCAAACCGTCAGTCTCAGCTGCTACCCGACCAGTTACGGTGCGAATATTCAACGCTTGCTTTGAATGGACAACCGGTCCAACATAGCAGTAAGCGACATAGTCGACATTCTGCTACCCGAACTGCTGATTTGTAGCTGCTATTACTAGGGGAACGGGGGTGAGATGGGCCTTTGGCTGTCACCTCCACTCCCGAAAATACCGTGTCACTTCTTTTGGGTATGTTACTTCAAACTGAAATGCAGCCCAAGCTTATGTATATAAAGGACGGTCTGAAAGCAGTTCATTCTTAACCTATCTTAAGTCTCGGAGTTCGACCTTCTCATCTCGTCTCATCTTGTCTGTGTCTTCCCCTTGAGACGACTTTCTACCCTCTCACAGCTACCCGACCACGCCCTGCTCACCGACCATCTATCGGCGTCATACCCACTCCACTACACTTCCAATAATGCCTGGTGGACGCAACTACCTTTTGCCCTCACCAATTGGCACGTCGAATAGGGCGCCACACCCGATTACCCCCCTCCCTACCGAAATTCTCTCCGAGATTATGTGCTACTTACCTCTCTTCTTCGGCCGCGACGCCCCGTCCATTCATCCGCTTCACCACGACCTTGACCCCTCCGGAGGCTTCACCAGGGACGGCCCCGTCCGTACGCCTCATTGGGTCGCCGTCAGCCACGTCTGCCGTAGATGGCGGGAAATAGCACTCAGGTGCAAGGCCCTCTGGACGGCCGTTCCGCTCGTGAGCGTCAGCTGGGCGCAGCGTGCCCTCACGCTCTCCCACCCACATCCCATCACCCTTCACATCGACTCCAAAGACACGTCTCTCGATAAGGGCTACGTGTCCGTCGACGCGTTGTATCTCGCGCTCACGCACATCAGCCGGATCCACAAGATACGTATACATTCACCTTGGGGCACGAGGCATGGTGACCGTATTATGGACGTCATATTTGACGCGCTGTGCCGCGGCGCGCCGGAGCTCGAGGAGCTCGATTTGGCGCCAGACCCCCCGTTTCTGGCACGCTCGGCTCTCGATAGGAGCACCGCGATCGAAGACGACCTCGCAGCACTGCGTGTGATCCGCCTAGATCAGTGCTACCTGCCTGCGGATTGTTTCCTATTCCATCCGGGGCTGACGCACCTCCGGCTCTCTGGGACACGAGCCATGTGGCCGGCGCTGGAGCCCTTGCTGAGCACCCTTTCCCTCATACCCAAGCTCCAAGTTCTGGAGCTGTACGGCGTGCTGCCCACACCCCAGTCGTCACCTCACCCCGCTCCGACCCCCGATCGTCCACTTCTTCCACTTCTTGAAGAACTCCACCTCGGCGGTACGGCCCAGGGTGTACTGGCTGTGCTCCAAGCGCTAGACCTACCCGAAAGGGTGCGCGTTTACGTTGGCGTGCCCGACGTCCCAACTGAGGATGGGTCACCCTCACGATTGCTGACAAAGCTCCGCGGGAAGCAGGGCTCGGGACCCGAGCCATCTCACTCGAGTCATTAAGAATTATATATTGTCTCCTCAAGTGCAGGGCTGCGCCTGGTGCTTGAGAATGTTCGAAACGTGCGGTTCTACTAGGGTGAATGGACTCTCTTACATATGGGCATGGGGATTACTAGGAAAGCGGACCTAAACCCAGCCAACTAAGGCTTTGGACTCTGAGGTCGATTTGTGAGGTTGACAGTTAAATGCAATTTGTTTGATCACACGAGAAACCGCCCACACCGTTCCCAACCAGGCCCGAGCTATCCTCTTTGGTAGCGCTTACATCAAAATGACTGGTTTGTAAGACTCCATACCCTCAAGTCGTCACATGGTCTGACGCACACCAACGAGGCAAAGGAGAAGGCGGTGACCAGCTTTGTTTTTGACAGTGCAGAGGGTTCTATCACGGGAGCAAAGATAACAAACAAAGCGTTTGTAGGCGCCGCTTCGAAGACCTGTCTGTGGCGGTAATTGGGGCATCACATCACAAGTACTCCAGAACCCCCTCTTACTCCTTCAATCAAGGCATTGCAAGCGTCGAAAGTAGGTAGAAAAGGCCCAATTCCGGATGTCGGCCGGCGATTTCCATGGTGACGACAGAAAAAAGGGTGTCATCAATATTGCGGGCTGCAGCTGTGAGTGGTAATATCGATAGCAGCTCTCCGGATATGAAGTGACACACGACTGATGGGTGAGATATATAGGGGCCGAGAGGTAGAGACCTACATATGGGCGTCCGGCGCATCCCGGTAGTCCGGCAACTCAATTACCGTTCCGGTCACCAATAGTTTCCTGCGCACTGCCTCCCAGCGCGCGATCTAAGGAGATTTTTGTGCGGCTCGTGGCGCTCTCGACATTCACTGTCGACCGTCGGGACGATGCTTCACCCGACAACGCGAAGCACGTGATCTCGAAGAACGAGCTGTGCACCGATGACGTCGTTCTACCTTCACAGCATCAGCCATCTTTCCAACCCCTCCTAACTTACCACTACCATGGGTGTTCAGATCAGGGTCTTCATACCATGGCTTTTGACACTTCGTCTTTTCCCGAGAGATAAAATATCTAGCGTTTGTGATCTTCTGAAGGCCATCTGGACGGAGGAGGTCTTACCTCTTGAGACAGGGGATCAGGCTTTCCCACTGTTCACTCCGCACTTTGGTCAGTGATCTTCAAAAATCAGCATTCTAACTCCACACTTGACTGTCCACAGGTTGTACCAGTTCCCATGGGGTCCTTGGACGCCAGACTCCTTTTCTCGACTCCATAGTAGTAACTCTCACGCGCTAGTACTCTTGAGAGAACCCCCCTTTCCGAATATGACCAAAGTCAAGACCGGAATGTTCTAGCCGCGCCCACGTGGCCCTACTCGTAAGTGCTGTCACCAGCATTCACGATCTGGGGACCCTCAAAGAAGAATAGCGAAGACCCTGGACCTTTGAAACATGTGGATGTCAGACTAGCGGGTTAATCCTACAATGATTGCTTCGATGAGAGTCACAGTGACGATTGGGGACCAAAGAGGATGGAATCAACCGATAGCATGTGGATTATTAAATTAGCCTTGCCCTCTGCAAAGCTGTTACTCAAGACTCTGCTTGCCGAATCGACGAAAGACTCGTATAGTGATCTGAATGTGCATGCGTAGAAAGAATATGCAAAGTCAAGTATCGAACACGTAGAATCCAACGACGGGGGCGTACGTCAAGAAGTACGGCGTCACACCGGGGATCGCACCATAACAGATAGCACCGATGGCGATGGGCATGCCCTGTATGACCTTGTAGAACGGCGCTTTTCTTTGCCAACCGTCCGCCTTTGTCCCCAGCCATCTCAGCTTCCTTCCTGCTTCGTTCGCCTTGCGCGAGGACATGAGGTCCAAGAACGCGTCACAGTCAACGGGTCTTTCGCATTTAGACTGCCGTGGCGCCATGCTCGGATTGTGGGGAGGGAAGCAGACCTGGCGAAGGAGCTCGCGGTGTGGTGGTCACGCGAGGGTGGAGACGACAGACGGCGTCAAGCTGGTGCCGGCGGGCGGAAAGTAGCTGTGTCGTGGAGGTATAGAGTGGTTCGGCTGTCGTGGAACGAAAGGGGACTCACGTCCATCCGGTCGGACGGAAGGCAACCGCCTTGGTTCAGTGCCCGTTCCACCGTCCCATATACTCCTTCAGGCGGCCTGACGTGGCAACGTTTAGGGGGACTATGTGAACGTTCGCCGAGAAAAGGTCCGTAGTTAGCTCCCCGGCCGTGAGATCGATTATATATAACTCCAAAGAGTATATGGGACGGTGGAACGGGCCGTCCGACCGGATAGACGTGACGTTCACGACAGCCGAACCACCCTATACGTCAACGAGACAGCTACTCAGGCTCGCCGCCGCGCCCGCCAGCACCAGCTCGACGCCGACCCGTCGCCTCCACCCTCGCGCGACCACCACACCGCGAGTTCACACACACGCATCTCCGTCCTACGTGCGGCTCATCGCCGAGTGCGCAGCTCTTCGGCGTGCCGTACTCGGAGTACAGCTCGTTCTTCGGGCTCACGTGCTTCGCGCTGTCGCTCGACTAGGCGCGCATCGTCCCGACAGTGAACGTCGAGAGCGCCGCGAGTCACGCGAAGATCTCTACGCGGGAGGCGGAGCTCAGGAAGCGCCCGCCTGGAATCGTCCCCCCGTATCGTACCCCGGAGTACTGGTGACAGGAATGGTTACCGGATTATCGGGATATCTCACCGGACGCCTCCGGACGCGTACTAGGAGCGTGTCTGTAATATATCTCTATTACCTCTCGGTTCCTATTTACTTAACTCATCGGTCGTGTGTCATTTCATATCCGGGGAGAGCTACCTCCTTACTTTACTCCTCTTTCAAACAAGATATTACCAGCACGAGAAATTGGGCAGAACAGGCCCAGTGGTGTCGAATTTCTAAAGTGATGTGACGACAGAAAGAAAGGTCATCGATATCGCTCGCTACAGCTGCAAGCGGTAATATAATGATACCATGTGATGTGATGCACCGACTCTCGCGACTCTCGCCACAGACGGGTCTTCGACGGAAGCGACGCCCAAGAACGGCTTGTTTGTTATCTGCTCGAGCGTGATCTGTAACCGTTAGATCTTTGCACTGTTACTTCGTGGCAAGCGATTCGCTGGCCATATAAGATGCAAGAGATAAGACCTCTGTCATTGGGCACCACGCGGTCACGCTCCGTTCAACGCAAGTTCAGGTGCGTGCATGGGTGCGTGATCTTGAACCCCGAGCCTGAGCCGTGATGAGACGAACAAGAAGATGTGCGCGATCGGCGCTCCCCGATTGAGCGCGTATAGGTCATGGGGTGGGGGAGAGAGTGAGTTGGCCAGTGACTCGGTGCAGGGCACAGTCAGTGCCAGTGAAGTGTGGCCCGTAGTAGTAGGAGTCTCAGTACGCAGTTTCGCAGGCCACGTCCTCGACGTGCCAGTTCACCTCTTACACTAACTAATCGATCCTGTTCTGGATTTTCTCCTTTTCTGACAAAACCGCCATTCCAATCGAGACTTGGTTCACATCTATCTCTCAAAAGTTAGCAGGTCTCGAAAGTATGCGACCAACCCGCACCTTTTCTAGTCCTCTTATGTCCCAATTCTCTTCAGTGCCAAACGACCTGTAATCACTTCCACCTACACACCGTCGACCTCCATACTATTCTCGCAGAGGGGTTGCTGAGAGGTGGATTGCTACTTATCCCCAAATGAGCCCCAATCCCGTGCAGCCGAGACTACTTACTAATCTCTTCATTGAACATTTCCACATGCTTGCGGGTTACGCCTGACCGGAAGATGTCGAAAACGCCGGAGTAGATGAGAGTGTTTGTCGGGGGCTCAGGCAGGGTCTGATATCTCAAGGATAGTGCCCTGTTGTAATCATTCGTTATGAAAACGTGGCGCCATCTGTCCCTTCTAATGTGCGCTGGAATCACTTCCTTCATTACATCCAAGTCACCTCCCTTGGTCGCATGCCGGTGGGAGAGGATCACCTGAATCGTAATCACGAACTCATCAGTAATAACAATGGCACAGGCGGTGGCCAAATTTTGGTCTTTAGGCAACAAACATAATGGGAGTTGGTCACCATTCACGCTCCTCAAACCATTCGTGCTGTCGAAAAAGGTCGTCTGTTCTTTTCCGCACACCGGAACTTCGAGGTCAACCTGGTTAGTAGTGAAGCAGCGAAGAGGCTCCGCATTTGGGCAAGCGTATAACCAGCTAAGGACAAATCCTTCGAACATCTTCTCCGCGGGTGCTCTGAACGATGGATCCGTCGATATCGTGTGGAAAAACTTGATTTGATCTTTGGGGGCGGCGTCAGCGGCAGCATATGAAATAATCTCCTTGATATGATCTGTTGCTATCTCCGGGATTTGAATCATTCTCCCTATCCTATTTTGGTTCATTGGTCGGATGGAAAAAAGAAGGTGAGAGACCTTCGATTCGTCGAAACTTGGGTTCTTGACAAGCTCGTCAGCAGCTTCCTTTGTTGAACTTAGTCCACGTGCGAGTTGTCTCGGCGTCGGGCATGAGTGAGTAGAGGTGAGACGCGAGGATAGTCTCGCAACACGATCACTTATGATCAGGACAATCACTGTAGCTAAACTTAGTTGAGTTAGCATTTCACGATCGTTTCTAACGGAGTGCGGGTGTCCGCATATTATTTTACAAGTATGTACAGTCTCTACGATGTACTTAAGGACGAGCTGTGTACATCTGGCACCCCATTCGTTTACCTCGTTTGGTGTGCTAGGCAAGTCGTTCTATTATGTCTATCTAATATACATTCGTTTACCTCGTTTGGTGTGCTAGTTTGCCAGTAACCGACCCCATTAACCTGCTGCGCTGCAACATCCTTCACCTTACACTCATGCGGGCCGTCGTTGCCTTCCAGCAATAGCTGTAAGCAAGTGCGTGCAGAGGGACCCCACTTTCTGTAAAGGTGTTGGATATTGCTGATGTCAAGATTGGACACTTTGCTGTGGGTGTCATGGACGCGTATTATTTTCCCTATTTTTCTGTATTTATATGGATTTATACGATGAAGATATGAAGGGCCGAAGTACAGAGGTATTCGTTAGTCACATGTGTTTGCCACCATGTGCACATGATCGTGGGATTAGTATCCCTCATTAGTATGGACTCATACGATTGGACGATAAGGATAGAAGGGACTAGAAGGATCTAGAACGAGCTTAGTAGTTTACGCTTACTCGCTGTATTAGGTTTTACTCAGCAAGTGGAGCCGCTCGTAAGCGTTATGACAGAGTGCCACGTCTAGTGATGGTAAGGTTCGGTTCTGAACCTTGGTTCGAACCTGAACCGGACTGGTCTGAACCCCAATTTCAGGTTCGGGTTCAGCTGTTGACCTGAACCGAACCAATGGTTCGGTTCAGGGTTCAGCAAATTCCTGAAACTGGAGAACCAGTTCTGAACCGGTTCTGAACCATTGAACCATTGAAAATATGCAAAAAATTTAGGCACTCAAACCAAAATCAAAAGTGTTCTATTTAGTGAATGGCATGGATTTATGTACCCGTGCAGGTTCAGCCCGGGAGTTTGGGCAGGTACAGGTACGACTCGGAGTACCGAATTTGTGACCCTTGCGAAACCTGTCCCCAGTGGTCACCGGTCACGGGTTTCGCTGGGCACGCAGGTCGCCGGACCAGACGCTGCTGCAATGTGTCAACAGACTGCCATTGTTTTCTGACGCTCACTGGCAGCACTCATCGACTGCATTCCTTGGCCCAGGGAACCCTCAATTTAAAGAAGCTAAGTGTTTTTCCTTTGTCTGACCCTTTTAGCTAACTAACTACAATGTTTTCTAGGTTTCAAACACATTCTCGGCGCTGCCTCCACCTCGCCTGCCATTGTCATCCGACGCGCTCGTTGACTGCGTTCCTTGGCCCAGGGAACCCTCAATTTATAGTTAAGTGTTTTTCCTTTGTCTGATCCTTTTAGCTAACTACAATATTTTTATTTCTTTCTAGGTTCCAACCACGTTCTCGGCGCTGCCCCCACCTCGCCCTGCGCAGGCCTGTATTGCCACCACCACCTTGGCTTGCAAGTGCCAATTCCACCTTCTTGCAGCATGCAAGAGCTGCCATGCCCCACTGCGACACTACGACACTGGCATGGCGTGCAAGCCTCGCTATGACGACAGCAACACCGCCGCGACGCTACGACAGTGACATGACGCCGCGGCATGACGAAGACCGCGACACAGCACATGGTGCTATGACAGCGACATAGCATGCGGTACTACGACAGCAACATGACGCCGCGGCATGATGAAGACAGTGACACGGTGCATGGCATGACGAAGACATCGACACGATGCTGCGGCGTGACGAAGACCGCGACACGGTGCGTGGCGCTATGACAGCGACATAGCACACAGTACTACGACAACGACATGACACCGTGGCGTGACGAAGACAGCGACACGGCGCATGGCGTGACGAAGACAGCGACACGGCGCATGGCGTGACGAAGACAGCGACACGGCGCATGGCGTGACGAAGACATCGACACAGCGCGTGGCGTGACGAAGACAGCGACACAGCGCATGGCGTGACAAAGACATCGACACAGCGCGTGGCGTGACAAAGACAGCGACACGGCACATGGCGTGATGAAGACATCGACACAGCATGTGGCGTGACAAAGACATCGACACGGCGCATGGCGCTACAACAGTGACACAGCGCGCGGTGCTACGACAGCGACATGATGCCACGGCGTGACAAAGACAGCGACATGACACCGCAGCATGACGAAGACAGCGACACGGCGCATAGCGTGACGAAGACATCGACACAGCGGGTGGCGCTACGACAGCGACACAGCACGCAGTGCTATGACAGCGACACGATGCTGCAGCGTGATGAAGACAGCGACACGGTGCCGCGGCATGGCGAAGACAACAACACAGCGCCGCAGTATGGCAAAGACAGCAACACTGTGCCGCAGCATGGTGAATATGGCGACACGGCGCCGTGGCCCTTAGTTTACAAGTCTATAGTCACTGTACTAGTAGTGTACATGAGTTAATATAATATATTTGGGTATTTTGGGTGCACGGGTCACAAGGGTGTAGAACCCTTGTGACGCTTGACTGCCCTTGCTGTGGGTAAGGGTTTCGACGGGTACGGGTACGGGTATGAAAAAAAACCCGAGGGTTACCTGGGCCACACACTAGGCTTTTGTTCAGGTTCAGTTCAGGTTCAACCCCTCCCCGAACCTGAACCGAACCATTGTGAACCTGAACCAATGGTTCGGTTCAGGGTTCGGCCTAGACCCCTGAACCGAACCAATGGTCCAGTTCGGGGTTCGGGAAAAAAGGTCAAAGAACCGAACCGAACTGAACCTTACCATCACTAGCCACGTCAGCACCATAGATAACGCTATTAATAGACACGACGCGTCAGCTCCTGAGTCATAGGGCCTTACTGTACACCTAGTAATAGTGTTCGAACTCAGTTTAGACTCAGCCGCAGTAGTGTATATAAGCTTCCCTGTAACGTCCTGAGTGGAACCAACTTGTCCTCTTGGTTCTCCACTCAGGTGCGCATTCCACTGTATTCCTTTACTCTGTTCCAATCTAACTTGTCCTCTTGGTTCTCCACTCAGACGTGCCACTGTGTGATCACCTTAGACTTGAGTTCTTGCATAAAGACTCCACACGTCTATATCTCCACAGTGACTGTACGTTGGCGCGTGACTTGTCTCCGCGCTGAGTTGAGTGTGCTCACCGTTGCGGTTCACTTAGTTTTCACTTGACTTGGCGTAGCGCGGCAGTCGCACCGCTACAGTGGGGAGAAGTAAGCGAGTGAGAAGCATTTGTAGAGTCACCAACCTGAGAGCCATTATTTCCTTGATGGAAATGTGGTTCATCACGTACATACCTGCACCAGAATACTTTCGCCACCTTCTCCACCTCGCCTCCACTTGAGAGGTAGTCTGAATGACCCAAGCAGTTCGCTGCTCGGAAGCTGTCCGAAAGACAGAACAGGGCTGGTATGGTTCATCATCACCATCTGAAAGAGCCCAAGTACCATCTGGGAGGTACTCGGGAGTCGGGACCTGCATTGAGGGGGTATCTATAGACACCACCTTCGTGGAAGAGAATGAAAAAATCAGGTTGTTCAAGTGCGACTGGCTTCCTTTCGCTTAACCTGTGGAGTAGTAGGTAATAAAGAAAGCAGGTTTTCCCTATTTGCATTCAGGAGGCAATTATTCGACAATCAGCAAGGAGAGCTTACCGATTCCTGGTTGGCCAGTCACAATAATCCCACCATGATTCTCTGCAGCTTTGTGATCATCTTTGAGCATACTGAAAGCAATGTTGTACTCTGGCCGAACCAGAAGACCGCTTATTTCACTGTAACCAAGTTCTCTCATCTTCAGGTGGTCGATACATGTCTTCGGCACATATTTCCATGTGTTTCTGTCATCATCAGATATCTCCTCCAGTATGACATTGAGATCTTCACCCCACAAGGTTTTGTACAGTTGTTCGGCAACTTGCACCTCTGGTGGGGCACAGCTGGGTGTCAAACATGATCAAGTATTGCCAAGAATTGTGCTCACCTGAACCAAAATCGACATAAAGGTAGACATGGAGATTCTCTGGGTCTGACCAGCTAGGGGGCACTGCGTCTGTGTCCCTTGCACCCACCAATCCGTTATCATGTAGGCTGTGCACTATCCTGTTTTGGAGGGTATTTCGTGGCTCCATGGGAACCGGAACAAGCTGTGGACAGTCAAATGTGAGTTTGAATGCCGATTTTTGAGGACCACTGACCAAAGAGCGGAGTGAACAGTGGGAAAGAGTGAGCCTCTTGTCCAAGGGTGAAATCTCCTCCATCCAGATGGCCCTCTGAAGATGGCCGACGCAAGATATATTATTCGGGAAAGGCAATAGACTCGAAAGCCATGGTATGAATACCCATATCTGAGTTTCCATGGCGGTGGTAGGAGGAGTGAGGACGTTGAGGGGTTCGAAAGACGGCCAATGTAGAAGTAGAACGACGTCATCGCATCAATCTAAAAGGGGCCCATGCGGCTCAACGCCAATCACGCAGCTCGTCGGCATGCCATACTCGGAGCACAGCTTGTCTTTCGAACTCGCGTGCTTCGTGCAGTCGCTCGACTTGGCGCGCATCGTCCCCGGTGAACGTGGAGAACGCCACAAGCCGCGCGAAGATCTCTACTTGCATCGCACGCTGGGAGGTAGAGCAGGAAGCGCCCGCCTGGTGTCATTCCCCATATCGCACTCCGGAGTATTGGTGATAGGAACGGTAATTGGTTTCCCGGGCTGCCTTGTCGGACGCCCTCCATGCATACCAAGAACATCTCTGTACTATATCGCTCCCCCTCGGTTATAGATCTCACTCATCGGTCGTGTGTTACGTCGTATCCGGAGAGTGATAATCTTACCGCTTGCAGTTGCGGCGAGCGATCCCTGATGACATTCCTTTTTTCTGTCGTCACCTTGGAAGCCCCCGGCCGACATCTACAATCGGGCCTTTTCTGCCTTCTTTGCGAGTCACTGCCTCGCTCTCCGTGTTACGTTCGGGATGGCGCCGGAGGGAAGGGACCAGCGCATAGTGCAGGGCGATGTAGTAGCTCTTGTGCGCAGTAAAGGCAGTGGTGAGAAAATGGTGAGAAAAAACTTGGCGGACTGCACCGAAACCGGGCAAAAGCATGAAGTGCTTCTCAATCAGGAATGAGGGGTTTACGTTTTCGAGGCGAGGTCGCAAGCGACGGGCGGGTGGAACCCTCCTGGAGCGAGCTGATGAGCCTCATAACCGATCCTGGCAATCTACTGGGCGTGGTAAGCGGGCAAAATAAAGGTGTTTTCTTTTCCTTGAACCAGTCAAAGAAGAGGAACGACCATGTGCCGCCTCGTTCGTTCACTCAAGCTCAAGGACTACGCTCTCAGGCTATGTCATCCTTCGTTCGCTCCGGATGTAAATGCTACCAAAGTGGATAGCTTGGGCCCTGTGGGCGATATCTCATGTGATCAACCTGCATTTCAACTGTCAACATGTCAACCCCACAAATCGACCTCAGAGTCCAAAGCCTTAGTTGGCTGGGTTTAGGTCCGCTTTCCTAGTAATCCCCATGCCTCCATATGTAAGAGAGCCCTTCGTCCAAGTAGAACCGCACGTTCCGAACATTCTTCCGAAAGCACGCGGAGCAGCCCCGCGCCTCGCACTTGAGACAATATATAATTCTTAATGACTCGAGTGAGATGGCTCGGGTCCCGAGCCCTGCTTCCCGCAGAGCTTCGTCCGCAGTCGTGAGGATGTCCCATCCTCGGTCGGGGCGTCGGGCACGCCAACGTAAACGCGCACCCTTTCGGGTAGGCCTAGCGCTTGAAGCACAGCCAGTACACTCTGAGCCGTACCGCCGAGGTGGAGTTCTTCAAGAAGTGGAAGAAGTGGACGATCGGGGGTCGGAGCGGGGTCAGGTGACGACTGGGGTGTGGGCAGCACGCCGTACAGCTCCAGAACTTGGAGCTTGGGTATGAGGGAAAGGGTGCTCAGCAAGGGCTCCAGCGCCGGCCACATGGCTCGTGTCCCAGAGAGCCGGAGGTGCGTCAGCCCCGGATGGAATAGGAAACAATCCGCAGGCAGGTAACACTGATCTAGGCGGATCACATGCAGTGCTGCGAGGTCATCTTCGATCGCGGTGCTCCTATCGAGAACCGAGCGTGCCAGAAACGGGGGGTCTGGCGCCAAGTCGAGCTCCTCGAGCTCCGGCGCGCCGCAGCACAGCGCGTCAAATACGACGTCCATAATACGATCACCATGCCTCGTGCCCCAAGGTGAATGTATACGTATCTTGTGGATCCGGCTGATGTGCGTGAGCGCGAGATACAACGCGTCGATGGACACGTAGCCCTTATCGAGAGAGGTGTCTTTGGAGTCGATGTGAAGGGTGATGGGATGTGGGTGGGAGAGCGTGAGGGCACGCTGCGCCCAGCTGACGCTCACGAGCGGAACGACCGTCCAGAGGGCCTTGCACCTGAGTGCTATTTCCCGCCACCGACGACAGACGTGGCTGACGGCGACCCAATGAGGCGTACGGACGGGGCCGTCCTTGGTGAAGCCTCCGGAGGGGTCAAGGTCGTGGTGAAGCGGATGAATGGACGGGGCGTCGCGGCCGAAGAAGAGAGGTAAGTAGCACATAATCTCGGAGAGAATTTCGGTAGGGAGGAGGGTAATCGGATGTGGCTCCTTATTCGATGTTCCAACGGGTGAGGGCAAGAGGAAGTTACGTCCATCAGGCATTATTAGAAGTGGAGTAGTGGAATGGGTTCGGTGAAATCTCAGTGATGCTGATGGACGGTGGGTGAGCAGGGTATATTTGGACAGGTACGAGAGGATGGAAAGTTGTCGCAATGGGAAGATGAGACGAGACGAGACGAGACGAGACGAGAGAGGTTAACTGAGATTTAAGATAGCGAAAAGTCAGTTGAGAACAAGCTGCATTCAGACCGTCCTTTCTATACATAAGTATTTCAGTTTGAAGTAACACGCTCAAAGAGTGTAACACGGTATTCTCGGCAATTGGGGGCGACGGCCGAGGGCCCACCTCACCCCGTCCCTCTCAATAGCGACCACAAATCAGCAGTTCGGGTAACAGAATGTCGGCTACGCTACCTACCGCTATGCTTGGCCGGTTGTCCATTCGAAGCAAGCGAAGCAGCTGAGTGAAAAATACGATCATAGGTCGGGGTTGAGGTCGAGGTCAAGGTCAAATATTTGCTGCGGAGGTCGATTGTCCATAGGGCGGTATGGATTGGCTGCTTGGTCCGCGGTGGGGCTCAGGGGACGGTGATGGCGCTACCGGAGGCGTCATGTACGTGAGAGTCCGCGGAACAAATGTCTAACAGCACTTACGTCGACCAACTGAGTGCGTCTCACCCAAGGGTCCAAGTGGCTCTTCGGCGTTGAGGTGCCCACGACGCATTTTCTCTTCGTTAGGAAAGGGCGGGAAGAAGAGAGGCGGTGGCGGTTGGCCAGGTAAGGAGAAGTCGGGCAAATTGGGCGGTGCAGAGGTGAATGCACTTAGACTTTGTGCATACGCGAGGAGTTCGGGGTACGGTATAGCGCCTACCACAGATGAAGTTATCGCGGCATCGAAACCGATAAATGGACTGTCGCCGTACCAGCTTTCGCTTGCTCTATAGTATCCAGACGCACATCCCCTTCCGCAATGATCGCTTCGAGATCGCGTCTGCCCTCCTCAAGCTGCACAATAACATTATGCCACGAGTTTTCCAGCGCGAGGACATCGGACTTCAGCGCTTCGATACGTTTTTGCTTTTTTTGATGGATATGGGCCAACTGCACAGCAGAAGCGAGAGCCGCATCTGCTTCCGCAAGTGCAGTTATCGAAGGAGGGATGCGGCGGCTTGGTGTGCGGCGGAGAACGGGACTGAAGGAGCTGCTGCGCGACGCTGTTCAAGTGATTCAGTGGTCTGAGGATGAGACCTGTTGTAGAATCTTTAATTAGGGGTTCGCGAAGTCGATCTCGCTGTAGCGAACGAGGCAAGCTCGCAGAGGCATTAATCGCCATACTTGCTTACGGTCAAGCACCCGACCAATGGCAAGGCGTGGCATTCCTTTTGGGCCGGCAGCCGCATCCACGTTCAACAGGTGGTTGATTTTTACTGTAATATACAAAATTTCAAGGAGCAAGCGTCGTAATCGCTCCCCCACAATTCCCATCATTCTGTGCGACTTCGCTCCGTAACTATTGGTCCTATCCGAGCTCCCGCAATTATACTACAGTACCGGGTCCTGGAAGGCTGGAGGTGCACAGCCAGTCGGCTAGTTGAACCACCCGGTCCCTGTCCCTTAAACGTTGGCTATCAACCCATCCCCTAGTCACTCAGCACTTCTGCAAACGCTATTTGCGAGTGTTGGAACTAAAGAATAGCCAAATAACTTAGGCATTGAATGTTACTGTTAAGCGCTAAGTTTGGTCAACTGGCACATCGAGGACATGGCCTGCGAAACTGCGTATCGTAACAGGGTGACCGCCGCAGGTGGGCCACATTACACTGGCACTGACTGTGCCCTGCACCGAGTCACTGGCCCACTCGCTGTCTCCTCACGACTATACACGCGTCAATCGAGGAGCGCCAATCGCGCACTGGCAAACACATCTTCTCAGCATTTCGTGTCACCACGGGCTTAGGCCCGGGTTCAAGATCACGCACCCATGCACGCACCTGAACTTTGTGTTGAACGGAGCGTGACCGCGTGGTGCCAATTTCAGAGGTTCTATCTCTTCCATCTGATCTTGCATCTTATACGGTCAGCGAATCGCTTGCCACGATGTAGTTTGGTGTACTACCAATGGACCTTGTTTGTCAATCAGTCCAAAGACCCCCACGGTTCCAGATCACGCTCGAGCAGAAAAGATAACAAACAAATGCCGCCTCCGTCGATAGACGCGAGAGTTGGTGCATCACATCACAGGTACCCCCTTACTGTACTCCTCTTTCAATCAAGATATCACCAGTACGAGAAAGTAGGCAGAACTGGCCCAGTGATGTCAAATTTCTAAGTGATAAGGAGTGACGGCAGAAAGAAAGGTGTCATCGATATCGCTCGCTACAACTGCAAGCGGTAATATTATGATACCAGCTCTCTCCGGATATGAAGTGACACACGACCGATGAATTAGATATATAGGAGCCGAGGGGTAATAGAGATATATTACAGACACGCTCCTAGTACACGTCTGGAGGCATCCGATAAGGCATCCCGATAATCCGGTAACCGTTCCTGTCACCAATAGTCCGGGGTACATTACGGGGACGACTCCAGGCGGGCGCCTCCTGCGCTCTGCCTCCCAGCGCGCGATCCAAGCAGAGATCTTCGCGCGGCTCTCGACGTTCACTGTCGGGACGGTGCGCGCCCAGTCGAGCGACAGCGCGAAGCACGTGAGCTCGAAGAACGAGCTGTGCTCCGAGTACGGCACGCCGAAGAGCTGCGCGCTAGCGTTGAGCCGCGCGCGGGCCGGAGATGTGCGTGTGTGAACTCGCGGTGTGGTGATCACGCGAGGGTGGAGGCGACAGACGGCGTCGAGCTGGTACCAGCGGGCGGCGAGTAGTTGTGTATTCGTGGGGGTATGCAGTAAGTTAGTTCGGAAGGAAAAGGGACTTACGTCCATCCGGTTGGACGGAAGGCAACCGCCTTGGTCCAGTGCCCGTTCCACCGTCCCATATACTCCTTCAGGCGGTCTGACGTGGCAACGTTTAGGGGCACTAAGTGAACGTTCGCCGAGAAAGGATCCGCAGTTAGCATTCGGTGCAGTTCCGGGTCGGATTGACACCGAAGGATCGCGGCTTTCCGTTGATCGCAGTAGATCTTCGAATCCAGTGCTTTCGCGATAGCTGGAAGGGATAGTCAGCACCGGTGTTCCTACACCCCACGTATGGATCAGACCTTTCACGATGCGCTCCTTGCCGATGGAGTATGTGTTGTTCCAATGTCAGGTTTCACGTACACGAGCCTTAATACACAAGGCGACCCACCCAACGAGGATGAGTGTGTCGGCAAGTTTGACGTCACCTTTTGCTTCTAATTTAGGAATTAGGACCATTTACTCACGGTGCCCTTGTCGTCTTCCGCCGATCCTTTACCCGAAACCAAGCGTCTGGAGAGCTCTGCGCATGCAGAAATTACCTGCGCCTGGGCAGGAAACAAATACTATTCGTATCACTCGATGAGTAGGAGGCACCAGATACTTTTGCTTCGGCTCACACTGGAAAGATAGGTTGTATCCAAATATATAATATCGATCTTTTGTCCTTCACGGCCGGGTGGAGCGTGTGCTGCGGCCCCACAATGAAAGTACCGGAATATTCTAGCTGAGCCCACGTGGCCCGCTGTCACCAGCATTCACGGTCTGCGGACCAAAGAAGAATAGCGAAGACCCTGGACCTTTGAAACGTATGTATGTCAGACTAGCCGGTTAATCCGACCAAAACTTACAATGATTTGCTTCGATGAGGGTCACCGTGACGCCACCTGAATTGGGGACCATAGTGGGCACGTCCATAGGAAGAGGATGGACACATTTATGATCAACTGATAACATGTGGATTATTAAGTTAGCCGTGCCCTCTGCAAAGTTGTTAGACTCAAGATTGACCAGCGAATCCTCGGAACTTACCGGAGCAGTAGATCGAACCTGCCTGCCAAGTCGACGAAAGGCTCGTATAGTGGTCTGAATGTGCGTGTCTCGAAGACGCAGGGTCAGGTATTGAACAAGTAGAATCCAACGACGGCGGCGTACGTCAAGAAGTACGACGTCACACCAGGGATCGCACCATAACAGAAAGTATCGACGGCAATGGGCGTGCCCTGCATGACCTTGTAGAACGTTGCATTTCTGCCCACCGTTCGCTTTTATTATTGGGCGGAAGCTGCGGCCCCCAGCCATCTCGGCTCCATGCTTCGTTCGCCTTGCGCGAGGACATGAGGACCGAGAACGCGTCAGTCAGCGAGTCCTTCGCATTTAGACTGCCGTGGTACCACGGTCGGGTTGTGGGGAGGGACAAGCAGGCCTGGCGAAGGAGTCGAATGAGAATAGGAGTCACAGCAGTCGTTGGTGTGTGATTGTATGTCATGATACGAGACACATAAGACGACGTGACTGTAGATTGCAGAAGTGAACTGACGGGTGGGGCGGGGCTCGTCAAGCTGCTTCCGCAGAACGGACATTGGTCGAGAGCGATATCACTTGAGGCAGAGGGAGGTTCGTGAGTCACTGTCTGAAGCAACTATGACTGCCAATGAACGAGCGGAAGCGCCCAGATCCGCCGCCTGAATGAGGCGCAGAAGTAGGCATGCTCGCTTCGTCTCGTGGAAAGTTATGGCCACTGGCTAGGGATCTCTCGTCTCCAGTAGAATATTGCGTGCGCTCTGTCTGAACGAGTAATCTTGACCTGCCAAATTCAACAAAATGGAGAGATCCATCCTGAGGGAACGCGAAGAGACATTCAATACCAGAACCGACGAACCGAGCTCCATGTTCGATCTTTTCCTCCTTTCTAAAACTCGAAGCAACGAGAGTCTGCTGAGCATCTGTCTCGACCACCACCTTCCGCTTGGCACGCACGGCAGTCATCAGAGTCTATGACAATGATCTCTGCTGATGACTGTGGGTTTCGGTTTGATCTGAGAGCTCGATAAGCCCGCTATGATGCGTCGTGGTGCCTGAAGACTTGAAGAGGACACGCTCCGATTGATTGACGCGTCTGCTTTCGCAAAGAAATGGTGCAATGTTGCGTGAGGGGGTGGGAAAAACAAAGGCTTTTCAAGGGCGCCATTACAGTTACAGTACAGTACGCGTGCTGTATGAATCTTATGTCATCTTGATGAGATGACGTCGTTCTACATTTACAGCGTCGGCCACCCCTCAACGTCCTACCACCACCATGGAAGCTCAGATCTGGGTCTCCATACCATGGCTTTTGAGACTATTTCCTTTCCAGGGAGATGATATATCTAGCGTTGGTCACCTTCGGAGGGCCATCTGGAGGGATGTGATTTCACCCTTGGGAGCAACCTTGGGAGGTCAGGAGCTCACCATTTTCGACTGTTCACTCCGCTCTTTGGTCAGTGATCTTCAAAAAATCAGCATTCCGACTCACATTTGACTGTCCACAGCTTGTTCCAGTTCCCATAGAGCCACAAAATACCCTCCATAACAGGGCAGTGCACAGCTCACGTGTTAACGGATCGGTGGGTGCAAGGGACACAGACCCAGTGCCGCCTGGCTGGTCTGAGCCGGGGAAACTGCATGTCTACCTTTATGTCGATTTAGGTTCACGTGAGCACAATTCTTGACAATCCTCCTGGTTTAACACCCAGCTGCTCTGCCGCCAGAGGTGCAAGTTGCCGCAAAACTGTACGAAACATTGTGGGGCGAAGACTTCAATGTCATACTGGAGGAGATATCCGATGGTGGAAACACCTGGAAATATGTGCCGAAGACACGTATTGACCACCTGAAGATGAGTGAACTTGGTTACAAGGAAACACGCGGTCTTCTGGTTCGGCCAGAGTACAACGTTACTTTTGATGTGCTCCAACAAGACCACTGGGCTGCAGCAGAGGATTGTGGTGGGGTTGTTGTGACCGGTCAACCAGGAATCGGTAAACTCGGAGCTGATCATCGAATGATCGCCTCCTGAATGCAAATAGGGAAAACCTGCTTTCTTTATTACCTATTATTCCGCAGGTTAAGCGAAAGGAGGCCAGTGGCCCTTGAACAACCTGAATTTTCATTCTCTTCCACGAAGGCGGCGTCTATAGATACCCCCTTAAAGCAGATCCCAGGTTCCTCCCAGAGGGTACTTGGGTTCTTTCCGACTCCAATGACGAAGCGCCCCAGCCCTGTTCCACCTTTCGGAGCGCTACCAAGCTGCAAACTGCTTGGCTCATTCAGACCTCCTCTCCACTGAAGAAGAGGTGGGAGGATTGGGTAAAGTATTGCGATGCGGATACGTTTGTAATGAACCACGTTTCCATCGAGGAAATAACAGCTCTCAGGTTGGTGACTCTATGAATGTTTCTCACTTGTTTACCTTTCCCCACAGCAAAATATTCGGTCTCGACGTCAGCAATATCCAACGCCTTTACAGAAAGTGGGGTCCTTCTGCACGTACTTGCCTTAAGCTTTTGTCGGAAGGCAAAGAGGCCCCGCATGAGCTTAAGGTGAAGAGCGCTGCGATCGAGTTTGTCAAGACCGCGGATGCGAATTTCAATGTATCGAAGGTCTCCCACCTTATTTTTTCCGTCAGACCCGAGGCACAAGATAGGACGGGGAGAAGGAGTCAAGTTGCGGAGATGGCAACAGATCATATCAAGGACATTATTTCATATGCTGCCGCCGACGCCAGCGCCCAAGTTCAAATCGACTTTTTCCAGATGATATCGACACAACCATCCTTTAGAGGGCACGATGTTCGAAGGATTCGTCCTTAGCTGGTTATACGCTCGCCCCGAATGCGGAGCCTCTTCGCTGCTTTGCTACTAACCAGGCTGATCTCGAAATTCCGGCGTGTGGAAAGGAACAGACGACTTTTTTCGACAGGAAGAGCTCTTTGAATTCGAAAGACGTGAATGGGTGGAATAAACCCCCATTTTGTCTCTTGCCTAAACCCAAAATTTTCCCCACCGCCGATGCCATCGTTATCACCCGCGAGTTCGTCATTACGATTCAAGTGACCCTCTCCAATGAGCACGATGCAAACCAAGCTGGCTTCGATGAAATTAAGAAGATCATTCCAGCTTCCCTTCGAATGACCCCCTCTAAACAGGACAAACCATGGCGACATGTGTTTATAACGCATAGTGACAACTGGGCAGAATCCTTGAGAGCTCAGAATCTGCCTGGGCTCCCGGATGGCGCTCTCGTCTACTCCGGGGTTTCCGACATCTTACGGTCGGGCGTAACCCGCGAGCACGTGGAAGCGCTCAACGAAAAAAAGGTAAGTGGGTCTTGGCTGCACCGAATTAGCATTTATTGAGGGATAACTAATGATCCATCTACCAGCAAAGCGGAAATAGTATGGAGGTAGACTGTTATGGAGCCAAGTCTCCATTGGAATCGCGGTTTTGTCAGAAAAGGAGAAATAGGATCGATTACCGTAGGAGGTGAATGGCGAAGAAACATGTCACAATTGTGGACGCTTGTTGTTGTCTGTAATAACTGAAGAATCGCGAATTAACTTACGCTATGAATGTTACTGTTAAGCACTGAGTTTGGTCAACTGGCATATCAAGAGCGTGGCCGGCGAAACTGCGTACCTCCCCCGCGGGGCGGGCCACTGCACTGGCACTGACTGTGCCCTGCACCGAGTCACTGGCACACTCACTGTCTCCCCCACCCCACGACCTATACGTGCTCAATCGGGGAGCGCCGATCGCCCACATCTTCGTGTCACCACGGCTCAGGCTCGGGTTCAAGATCACGCCGCGCCTGAACTTTGCGCGTGACCGCGTGGTGCCGATGACAGAGGTTCTATCTCTTGCGTCTGATCTTGTATCTTATACGGCCAGCGAATCGCTTGCCACGAAGTGGTCTGGCGTAGGAAGAAGGCGGTGACCACCCTTGTTTGTCAAACAGTGCAGAGATCCCACGGTTCCAGGTCACGCTCGAGGAGAAAAGATAACAAACAGGCGTTCTTGGGCGCCGCTTCCGTCGAGGACCTGTCTGCGGCGAGAGTTGGTGCATCACATCACAGGTACCCCAGTGTACTCCTCTTTCAATCAAGACATCACAAGCGTCAGCAGCATGAGAAATTAGGCAGAACAGGCCCGGTGATGTCGGCTGGGATTTCCAAGTGACAAGGAGTGACGACAGGAAAAAGGTGTCATCGATATCGCCCGCTACAGCTGCAAGCGGTAAGATTATGAAGTGACCCGCGACCGATGAGTGAGATATAGCAGCCGAGAGATAATGGAGATATATTACAGACACGCTCCCAGTACGCGTCCGGCGAGGCATCCCGATAACCTGGCAACCCAATTACCGTTCCTATCACCAATACTCCGGGGTACGATACGGGGGAACGACTCCAGGCGGGCGCTTCCTGCGTTCCACCTCTCAGCGCGCAATCCGAGTAGAGATCTTCGCGCGGCTCGCGGCGCTCTCCACGTTTACCGTCGGGACGATGCGCGCCAAGTCGAGCGACAGCGCGAAGGACGTGAGCTCGAAGAACGAGCTGTGCTCCGAGTACGGCACCCCGAAGAGCTGCGCGCTCGGCGTTGAGCCGCGCGCGGGCTGGAGATGTGCGTGTGTGAACTCGCGGTGCGGTGGTCGCGCGAGGGTGGAGGCGACGGACGGCGTCGAGCTGGTGCCGGCGGGCGGCGAGTAGCTGTGTCGTGGAGGTATAGAGTGATTCGGCAGTCGTGGAACGAAAGGAGACTCACGTCTATCCAGTTGGACGGAAGGCAACCGCCTTGGTCCAGTGCCCGTTCCAGCGTCCCATATACTCCTTCAGGCGGTCTGACGTGGCAACGTTTAGGGGGAGTATGTGAACGTTCGCCGAGAAAGGATCCGCAGTTAGCATTCGGTGCAGTTCCGGGTCGGATTGACACCGAAGGATCGCGGCTTTCCGTTGATCGCAGTAGATCTTCGAATCCAGTGCTTTCGCGATGGCTGGAAGGGACAGTCAGCACCGGTGTTCCTACACCCCACGTATGGATCAGACCTTTCACAATGCGCTCCTTGCCGATGGAGTATGTGCTGTTCCAATGTCAGGTTTCACGTACACGAGCCTTAATACACAAGGCGACGCACCCGACGAGGATGAGTGTGTTGGCAAGTTTGACGTCGCCTTTTGCTTCTAATTTAGGAATTAGGGTGAACCATTTACTCACGGTGCCCTTGTCGTCTTCCGCTGATCCTTTAACCTGAAACCAAGCGTCTGGAGAGCTCTGCGCATGCCGAAATAACCTGCGCCTGGGCAGGAAACAAATACTACTCGTATCACTCGATGAGTAGGAGGCACCAGATACCTTCGCTTCGGCTCACTCTGGGATTAAGATAGGTTGTATCCAAATATATAATATCGATTCTTTTGTCCTTCACGGCCGGGTGGAGCGTGTGCTGCGGGGATTCTCTGAAGTCCCTACAATGAAAGTACCGGAATATTCTAGCTGAGCCCACGTGGCCCGCTGTCACCAGCATTCACGGTCTGCGGACCCTCAAAGAAGAATAGCGAAGACCCTGGACCTTTGAAACTTATGGGTGTCAGACTAGCGGGTTAATTTGACCAAAACTTACAATAATTTGCTTCGATGAGGGTCACTGTGACGCCACCTGAATTAGGGACCATAGTGGGCACGTCCATAGGAAGAGGGTGGACCCATTTGAGATCAACCGATAGTATATGGATTATTAAGTTAGCCGTGCCCTCTGCAAAGCTGATAGACTCAAGATTGACAAGCGAATCCTCGGAACTTACCGGAGCAGTAGATCGGACATGCTTGCCAAGTCGACGAAAGGCTCGTATAGTGGTCTGAATGTGCGTGTCTGGAAGACGCAAGGTCAGGTATTGAACACGTAGAATGCAACGACGGGGGCGTACGTCAAGAAGTACGACGTCACACCAGGGATCGCACCATAGCAGAAAGCATCTACGGCGATGGGCATGCCCTGCATGACCTTGTAGAACGGCGCTTTTCTTCGCCCACCGTTCGCTTTTGTTGGGCGGAAGCTGCGGTCCCCAGCCATCCCGGCTTCCTTCCGTACTTCGTTCGATTCGCCTTGTGCGAGGACATGAGGTCCGAGAACCGCGTCACAGTCAGTGAGTCCTTCGCATTTAGACTGCCGTGGCGCGCGGTCGGGTTGTGGGGAGGGACAAGCATGCCTGGCTCAGGAGTCGAACGAGAAGAGGAGTCGCAGCAGTCGTTGATGTGTGATTGTATGTCATGATACGAGACACATAAGATGACGTGACTGTAGATTGCAGAAGTGAACTGACGAATGGGGCGAGGCTCGTCAAACAGAACGGACATTGGTCGAGAGCGATATCACCTGAGGCAGAGGGAGGTTCGTGAGTCACTTTCTGAGGCAACTATGACTGTCAGTGAACGAGCGAAAGCGCCCAGATCCGCCGCTGAATGAGGCGCAGAAGTAGGCATGCTCGCTTCGTCTCGCGGAAAGCTATAGCCACTGGCTAGGGATCTCTCTTCTCCAGTAGAATGTTGCGCGTGTTCTGTCTGAATGAGAAATCTTGGCCTGACAAAATGGAGAGATTCATCCTGAGGGAACGCCACCTCAACATCAGAACAACTGTCTGCATGGACCTTCACCTTCCGCTTGGCACGCACTGCGGTCATCAGAGTCTATGACAATGATCTCTGCTGTTGCTGTGGGTTTCGGTTTGATCTGAGAGCTCGATAAGCCCGCTATGATGCCTGAAGACTTGAAGAAGGGAGCGATTAGGGAGCGATTGATTGACGCGTCTACTTTCGCAGTGCCATTGCGAATCTTATGTCATCTTGATGCGATGACGTCGTTCTACATTTACATCTTTCCAATCCCTCAACGTCCTCACCCCTCCTACCACCGCCATGGAAGCTCAGATCTGGGTCTTCATACCATGGCTTTCGAGTCCATGTCCTTTCCCGAACGATATATCTAGCGTTGGCCATCTTCGGAGGGCCATCTGGATGGAGGAGATTTCACCCTTGGATCACAAGCTCAGACTTTCTCACTGTTCACTCCGCTCTTTGGTCAGTGATCTCCAAAACTCAGCATTCCAACTCACATTTGACTGTCCACAGCTTGCTCCAGTTCCTATGGAGCCACAAGATACCCTCCAAAAAAGGGTATTGCACGGCACACGTGTTAGCGGATCAGCGAATACAAGGGACACAGACGCAGTGCCCCGTGACTGGTCGAACGCGGAGAATCTCCATGTCTACCTTTATATCGATTTAGGTCCAGGTGAGCACAATTCTTGACAATCCTCCGATCATGTTTAACACCCAGCTGCTCCGCCGCCAGAGGTGCAAGTCGCCGAACAGCTGTACAGAACCTTGTGGGGCGAAGACCTCAATGTCATACTGGAGGAGATGTCTGGTGTTGATAGAACCACCTGGAAATATGTGCCGAAGACACATATCGACTCCCTGCAGAAGCTTGGTTACACTGAATCATGCGGTCTTCTACTTCGCCCAGAATACGATATCGCTTTGCGTACAATCTGTAAAGATCAGAAAACTGCAAAGGCACGTCAATGCGGTGGGGTTGTTGTAACCGGGCAACCAGGAATCGGTAAGCCTTCGTCGCTGATCATTAAATGATCGCCTCCCAAACGCAAGTCTAGGGAAAACCTGTTTTCTTTACTACGTACTATTACGCAGGTTAAGCGAAATGGAGCCCGTGGCCCTTGAACGACCTGATTTTTTCATTCTCTTTCACGACGGCGGCGTCTATCGATACCCCAAGGCAGATCCTAACTTCCTCCCAAAATCTACTTGGGCTCTTACCGACTCGACTGGACAAACGCCCGAGCCCTGTTCTGCCTTTCAGACTGTTTCCAAGCGGCGAGAGGCTTGGCTCATTCAAACCACCTCTCCAGAGGAGACGAGGTGGCGCGATTGGCACAAGTATTGCACTGCGGATAAGTTCCTGATGAACCCCACTTCCATCGAGGAAATAACAATTCTTGGGTTGGTGACTCTAAAGATGTTTCACACCCGCTGACCTTTCCCCACAGAAAGTTACTCAAACCCGACGTCGACGTCAGCGATGATCTCCAACGCCTTTACAGAAAGTGGGGACCTTCTGCACGCACTTGCTTATTGCTATTGCAGGAAGGCAAAGAAGGCACGTATGAGCGTAAGGTGAAGCGCACTGCGATCGATTTTGTCAGGACTGCAAATCCGAATTTCGATCAATCGAAGGTCTCCCACCACCTTTTTTCCGTCCGGCCCGTGGGCCAAAGTAGGGCAGAGAGGGAGGATCACATTGCGGAGATAGCAACAGATCATATCAAGGACATTATTTCATATGCTGCCGCCGACGCCAACGCCCAAGTTCGAATCGATTTTTTCCAGATGATATCGACACACCCATCCTTTAAAGTACCCTGCGGGCGCGATGTTCGAAGGATTCGTCCTTAGCTGGTTATACGCTCGCCCAAATGCGGAGCCTCTTCGCTGCTTCGCTACTAACCAGGCTGATCTCGAAATTCCGGCGTGTGGAAAGGATCAGACGACTTTTATCGACAGGAACAGCACTTTGAGTACGAAAGACGTGAATGGGTGTGATAAACCCCCATTTTGTCTCTTGCCTAAACCCAAAAATTTCCCCACCGCCGATGCCATCGTTATCACCGACGAGTTCGTCATTACGATTCAAGTGACCGTCTCCAATCAGCACGGTGCAAAGAAAGATGGCTTCGATGAAATCAAGAAAATCATTCCAGCTTCCCTTCGAACTCAAAAGAACAAACCAAAACAGTACAAACCATGGCGACATGTGTTTATAACGCATAGTGACAACGAGGCAGAATCCTTGAGAAAGCAGAATCTGCCTGGGCTCCCGGATGGCGCTCTCCTCTACTCCGGGGTTTTCGACATCTTACGGTCGGGCGTAAAGGGCGAGCACGTGGAAGCGTTCAACGAAAAACAAAAGGAAAAAAAGAAGGTAAGTGGGTCTTGGCTGCACGGGATTAGCATTTATTGAATCCATCCACCAGCAAAGCGGAAATAGTATGGAGGTCGACTAGTATGGAGCCAAGTCTCCCTTGGAATCGCGGTTTTGTCAGAAAAGGAGAAAATAGGATCGATTACTGTAGGAGGTGAATGGCGAAGAAACATGTCGCGATTGTGGACGCTTGTTGATGTCTGTAACTGAAGAATCGCGAATCAACTTACGCATTGAATATTACTGTTAAGCGCTGGGTTTGGTCAACTGGCATATCAACGGCGTGGCCGGCGAAACTGCGTACCTCTCCCGCGGGCCACATGCGGGCCACTGCACTGGCACTGACTGTGCCCTGCGCCGAGTCGTCACTGTCTCCCCCATCCCACGACCTATACGTGCTCAATCGGGGAGCGCCGATCGCCCACATCTTCGCGTCACCACGGCTCAGGCCTCAGGCTCGGGTTCAAGATCACGCACCCATGCACGCGCCTGAACTTTGCGCGTGACCACGTGGTGCCGATGACAGAGGTTCTATCTCTTCCGTCTGATCTTGCATCTTATACGGCTAGCGAATCGCTTGCCACGAAGTGGTCTGGTGTAGGAAGAAGGCGGTGACCACCCTTGTTTGTCAAACAGTGCAGAGATCCCACGGTTCCAGGTCACGCTCGAGGAGAAAAGATAACAAACAGGCGTTCTTGGGCGCCGCTTCCGTCGAGGACCTGTCTGTGGCGAGAGTTGGTGCATCACATCACAGGTACCCCAGTGTACTCCTTTTTCAATCAAGATATCACGAGCGTCAGCAGCATGAGAAATTAGGCAGAACAGGCCCGGTGATGTCGGTTGGGATTTCCCAGTGACAAGGAGTGACGACAGAAAAAAGGTGTCATCGATATCGCTTGCTACAGCTGCAAGCGGTAAAATTATGAAGTGACCCGCGACCGATGAGTGAGATATATAGCAACCGAGAGATAATGGAGATATATTACAGACATGCTCCTAGTACGCGTCCGCAAGGCATCCCGATAACCTGGCAACCCAATTACCAGTTCCTATCACCAATACTCCGGGGTACGATACGGGGGGAACGACTCCAGGGCGGGCGCTTCCTGCGCTCCGCCTCCCAGCGCGCGATCCACGTAGAGATCTTTGCGCGGCTCGCCGCGCTCTCGACGTTCACTGTCGGGACGATGCGCGCCCAGTCGAGCGACAGCGCGAAGCACGTGAGCTCGAAGAACGAGCTGTGCTCCGAGTACGGCACGCCGAAGAGCTGCGCGCTCGGCGTTGAGCCGCGTGCGGGCCGGAGATGGGCGTGTGTGAACTCGCGGTGCGGTGGTCGCGCGAGGGTGGAGGCGACGGACGGCGTCGAGCTGGTGCCGGCGGGCGGCGAGTAGCTGTGTCGTGGAGGTATAGAGTGATTCGGCAGTCGTGGAACGAAAGGGGACTCACGTCCATCCGGTCGGACGGAAGGCAACCGCCTTGGTCCAATGCCCGTTCCAGCGTCCCATATACTCCTTCAGGCGGTCTGACGTGGCAACGTTTAGGGGGACTACGTGAACGTTCGCCGAAAAAGGATCCGCAGTTAGCATTCGGTGCAGTTCCGGGTCGGATTGACACCGAAGGATCGCGGCTTTCCGTTGATCGCAGTAGATCTTCGAATCCAGTGCTTTCGCGATAGCTGAAAGGAATAGTCAGCACCGGTGTTCCTACACCCCACGTATGGATCAGACCTTTCACAATGCGCTCCTTGCCGATGGAGTATGTGCTGTTCCAATGTCAGGTTTCACGTACACGAGTCTTAATACACAAGGCGACCCACCCGACAAGGATGAGTGTGTTGGCAAGTTTGACGTCGCCTTTTGCTTCTAATTTAGGAATTAGGGTGAACCATTTACTCACGGTGCCCTTGTCGTCTTCCGCCGATCCTTTACCCGAAACCAGGCGTTTGGAGAGCTCTGCGCATGCAGAAATTACCTGCGCCTGGGCAGGAAACAAATACTATCGCCCAATGAGTAGGAGGTACCAGATACCTTCGCTTCGGCTCACTCTGGGATTAAGATAGGTTGTATCCAAGTATATAATATCGATTCTTTTGTCCTTCACGGCCGGGTGGAACGTGTGCTGCGGGGATGCTCTGAAGTCTCCACAATGAAGGTACCGGAATGTTCTAGCCGAGCCCACGTGGCTCGACTTGTATGTGCTGTCACCAGCATTCACGGTCTGCGGACCGTCAAAGAAAAATAGCGAAGACCCTGGACCTTTGAAACGTATGCATGTCAGACTAGCTGGTTAACCCGACCAAAACTTACAATGATTTGCTTCGATGAGGGTCACTGTGACGCCGCCTGAATTGGGGACCATAGTGGGCACATCCATAGGAAGAGGATGGACCCATTTGGGATCAACCGATAGCATGTGGATTATTAAGTTAGCCGTGCCCTCTGTAGAGCTGTTAGACTCAAGATTGACTAGTGAATCCTCGGAACTTAACCGGAGCAGTAGATCGGACCTGCCTGCCAAGTCGACGAAAGGCTCGTATAGTGGTCTGAATGTGCGTGCCTAGAAGACGCAGGGTCAAGTATCGAACACGTAGAATTCAACGACGAGGGCGTACGTTAAGAAGTACGACGTCACACCAGGGATCGTACCATAACAGAAAGCATCGACGGCGATGGGCATGCCCTGCATGACCTTGTAAAACGGCGCTTTTCTTCGCCCACCGTTCGCTTTTGTTGGGCGGAAGCTGCGGATCCCCAGCCATATCGGCTTCCTTCCATGCTTCGTTCGCCTTGCGTGAGGACATGAGAACTGAGAACGCGTTACAGTCGGCGGGTTCTTCGCATTTAGACTGCAGGTGGTGCCGTGGAAGGGTTGTGAGGAGAGACGACGCTGGGCCTGAATCAGGAGCCGAATGAGAAGAGGAGTCGCAGCAGTCGTTGATGTGTGATTGTATGTCCTGATACGAGACACATGAGACGACGTGATAGTAGATTGTAGAAGTGAACTGACGAGTGGGGCAAGGCTAGTCAAGCTTCTTCCACAGAACGGACATTGGTCGAGAGTGTTATCACCTGAGGCAGAGAGAGGTTCGTCCTCGACCTTGAGAACGTGTTCGACTTCATCGTCATCAGTCAATTCCAGAACGTCGTCAAACTCGCCCGGATTCGGACGAACGAGCTCGTCATCACCTGTACTCCACTCGTCGTCAATTTTGATGAGATTATCAAGGCAGGATGATGGTGTCGTTGCGGAAATACGGGAGTCATCGTCTGAGGCAACTATGGCTGAACGAGCGGAAACGCCTAGATCGCTGCCAAGAGAGGTGCAGAAGTAGGCACGCTCGATTCATCCTGTGGAAAGCTAGAGGCCAGTGGCTAAGGGTTGCTCGCCTCCAGCAGAATGTCGCGTGTCTTCTGTCGGAATGAGTAATCTTGGCCTGCCAAATTCAACAAAATGGAGAGATTCATCCTGAGGGAGCGCGAAGAGACATCCAATACTAGAACCGCCGAACCCAGCTCCATGTGCCGTCTTTTCCTTCTTTCTAGAGCTCGAGGTGTGAGCGTCTGTCTCAACGACCTCAACATCAGAGCTACTCTCGGCAGGGTCCTTCGCCTTCCGCTTGGTGCGCATCACAGGTGCATCGTCTTCAGAGTCCAGGACAATTATCTCCGCTGGTGCATATTTGGTTTTCTGTTTAATCCGAGAGCTTGACAAGCCCACTTTGACGCGTTTTGGTGCTTTAAAACTTGAAGACGCGCTTCGGTTGATTGATGGGTCTGCTTTTGTAAAGAAATGGTGCAATGTTGGGGGAGGGGGTGGGGCAAACAAAGGTTTTTTCAAGGGAGCCATACCGTGACATTAAAACCCCCCAGAGTAACTTCTGAGCAGGTTTCCAAGGACCTCCGAAGGGTTCACAAGCGTTGTGGTCGGAGTCACGGTGACTGAGTGCGTCGGTGTACGTAATGACATTCCTTTTTAAGCATGTGAGTCTTGTGCTATGACGTCGTTACATTACAGTAACCAGCTTAACCCCTCACCACATGGCAATTCAGGATCAGGGTCTTCATACCATTGTTTGACATACTATGTCCTTCCAGGAGAAATCTGGATATATCTTCCATCAGCAACCTTCTGGAGGTCATCTGGGAAGAGGAGGGTGGGCGCTTGAACATGTCAGGAGGTTGAGATTTCCCAACTTTCACTCTGCTCTTTGGTCAGTGATCTTCAAAAAAATTAGTGTTCCAACTCACACTTGACTATCCACAGGTTTATCCAGTTCCCATGAAGCCACGAGATACCCTCCAAAAAAGGGTAGCATACAGTGCACGTGTTAATGGATTAGGCAGATACAGGTAACAAAGACAAAGTGCCTTCTAGCTGGTGTGACCCAGAGAATCTCCACAGTCTACCTTTATGTTGATTCAGGTCCAGGTGAGCCCTGGCTGTAGACATCACTCCAATCAGGTGTAATGCCCAGCTGCCCCATCAGAGGTGCAAGTTGCTGAACAACTCTACAACACCTTGTGGGGGAAAGACCTCAAAGTCATACTGGAGGAGATATCTGATGATGATGGAACCACCTGGAAATATATGCCAGAGACACATATTGACTCCCTGAGGATGGAGGTGCTTGGTTACCCTGAATCACGTGGTCTTCTAGTTCGGCCAGAATATGACATTGCTTTGGGTATGCTCAATGAAGGTCATAAAACTGCAAAGAACCTTCAACGTGGTGGGGTTGTTGTAACCAGACAACCAGGAATCGGTAAGCTCTCCTCACTGATCATCAAATCATCACCTTCCTAAATCCAAGTCCAGGGAGAACCTGTTTTCTTTATTACCTACTATTACACAAGTTAAGTGAAATTAGGGATGGCCCGGTCCGGTCCAAATTGGGGTTCGGACCCGAACCGGACCGGACCGCACCCGAGGTCCGGTTCAGGTCTGGGTCCGGTTCACAGCCCAGCTAGGGGGTCCGGTCCAGGGTTTGCCATTGACCAAGGTTGACTTGAACCCGGTCCGGACCGGACTGCACCTGAACCGCTGGCCTTGCGGTCACGAAAGAGCGGCCGGTACTTTTAGTTACTCAGTACTCGCAGTCTTAAGAATAGAGAATATGTTTTTTGAATAAGATGAAATATCTGCATATAGTAGCTACTAGACTGCCTGCCCCACCCCTTCGTCGTTGTCGCCATGCTGCACCGTCATCATTGTTGTCGTCATCATCATCATTGTCTATCGCCATGCTGCACCGTCGTCTATCGCCACGCTGCACTGTTGTCGTTGTTGCTGTTATCGTACTGTTGTCGTTGTTGCTACGCCGTCATTGTCACCGGAGTTGCTGTCACTGCACCTCCATTGCCGTAGTTGCTGTTGCCGCACCATTGACACTGCTGTCGCTGTCACTGTCAGCTTCGTAGCCTTCGTCACTGTCGTCGTTACGGGGCCGCAGGGTATGGAGGTGCAGTGGAGTGGCTGGGAGTCCACGCAGGGCACCGGTTTCAGTGGGATGTCGGCGATGGTGGGCGTATCTCTAGGGAAGTTGTGTAGTCCTGCAATAAATGTCAGCACGTCGTAGCATGAATGAACGAGAAACGGCCGCTCATTAGTTGGGGGGATGCAAGGAGCAGACAGGTTTGGACTTATGATCGTCCGTGATGAAAAGGTGACTCAGCTGGTGTTGAGACGCGACTGGATAAGTCACATGTCTCGTGGGATCTGATTGTGTCAGCCCACATACTAAATACGGTATCTGTCCCTTATGGACTCTTTTGGACACTCCGGACTCATACGGACCACTTTTGTTTATCTTTATTGACAGAGTCATATATGGCTCTTATTGTTCTTTATTGTAAAGATACTGGTATTGTCTGCTTTAGGCAGCTATTGTTCTCTGCCCTCCAATGGCACTTCTCCCTCTGGCGCACAGACCACATGTATTGTGTTTGGGTCACCAGTGCGCACAGACCATTCTTAGCTAAGCGTCCTGTATATAAGGACTGCTGTTTACGCCTCTACACTTCAGAGTTCCCTTCACCTCTGAAGTGTAAGTCCCTTATCTTTACTTCTCTTATTACCTTTGCTCATAGACGTTCTATAGTAACTTGTCTACTAGGTATGCAGTTGTAATAGAGTTCCCTTCACCTCTGAAGTTAACTTGTCTACTAGCTCTTTGCTATCACTCCTCGCTTGTTAGTTCTGTGCTCAACAGGTTATGGGCCCTGACGCCTAATAACTAACTCGCGTTTTTTCATAACAGATCTACTTGTGTCACCTTGCTCTCTCAGCCGACCACATTTCTTGTTGTCCCCCATACCTTCAGTGAGCATCCTCTACCATTTCATCGACACATCCTTTCTTGTCCACCATGACTTTGTCATGTGCCATTTTGGCTAGCCTCCTAAGGAGGTTCTCATGAGAGGTCTTACTATGACCTCAAATTCCTCTGTGCGCACTACTCCTACTATATCTTCTTTTCCCGGTCTTCGTCCGGAAGTGCTTTCATAGGCCAAGAGGGGAAGACCCTTGCGGCTATAAGCCTCTCTAATGGTTGGGTGATACTCGGTTAATACCTGGGTCACTTTAAGGGGTGTGAAGGCCTGGTTAATAGTCAAACCCAGAAGTCCTTCCCTCTGATACAACTAGGAGACGCTACTATACTATAATGGTATTTACACAGTAGCTATGAGTAGACCTCTGCCAGGAGAAGTATTCGCTCCCCTTGTGCAGGATTCGCTGCATGGCATGTATCACTATTCTAGTTACTTAGTACCAAGACCCTTAATGGTCTGGTCTAGAGACTCCACAGACGACAGTTGTGATTGTTATGGGAGTTGATCCCTATCATCACTTCTGGAATTCGCTGTTGGCTCCTCTCTAGGGTACTACCCTTTACTGTAGTTCTTGGATAGCCCCAGCCTTCATGCTACTAGGCTAGAGATGGACTTGGAGCGTCCTTCGCCGGACAATGCTCCTCTGATCCTTCTTGCTCGAAACCTACGGCGTCGCGCATGACTATCTGCCCTTAGTAACATTTGGGCCCAGGAGACTACAGTATAAGGCAGCCATCACAAAAATGATTCCATTACTATAATATAAATCCAAGTCGCACAAACTTGAGGCATGACACTTTAAGTGTTATGGAGTTATAGCGCTCCTATGGCTGGACTTCATTTTCCCTACCAAGATCTGGGCTGGTTCTGACTGCTCCTCGGAACCAGATTTACAAACATCTCAAATGTCTTTCCATCTTGTTTTCCCTCCGTCCGTCACCCTCGCCAAGTTGGATGGAACCAATTGGCAGACGTGGTCGTCAACCTTCTCCTCCCTTATGTTAATGAACGGGTGTAGGCGCCACCTCACCCATTCTAATGTGGGCGCTGTTCCCCACCACCCAGCACTCCCTGCAGGACAAGCAGGACCCACAGGTCCTACAGATGCAGGGCTGGCCATCATGGCCCTATGGGAAAGGCAGGAAGAGGTCATTACTGGCCTCCTATTTTTATCTGTGACATCGGAGGTCCTCTCTGGTATTCAATCCATGGCGCTGTACCCAAGCGTCCATGACAAGTACCAGCAGCTGGATCACCTCTATGGTCAGGTTGGCTCTATGGCCACCTTTAATTTGTGGGTGGGCTTGGCGAACACCAAGCTTCAGGAAGGTAGCCCCTTCCTACCTCAGCTCCAAAAAATGCTGGACCTGAGGAACACCCTCGTGGAGAATGGGATGCCCGTCTTGGACATGCAAATGTCCTTTATACTTTTAGACGCACTACCCCCCTCCTACAGCACCATAGCAGGTACCATCCTCGCCTCTGGCCCCCCTGCCAATCTCGTACCTCAGGACCTCATCAATAGGTTCATCAATGAGGAATCACGCATCTCTGGTCCCCTGGCATCTTTTACCAAGATAGCCCCCGTCAAACAACATCAGCCTCCACGCGATCACGTGTCGCAGGCATCGGGCAGCTCTGTGTCTCCGGACATAATCTGCCACTACTGCAAGCGGGCTGGCCATAAAAAGCCAGACTGCTACAAACTCAAACGGGACCAGGAAAACGCGAAGAAAGGGAGGGCTGGGCAGCGAGGGAAAGCTGCTCAGAATACCATATCTGAGGCGCCAGACTCCATTCCGGCAAACAGGTTTGCCACGGCCAATAGCATACCTGTACCAAAGAGCCAATTATTTACTATAGTCAATGGCTCTGGCAAAATAGAGGAGGTACATGAGGTACCTCAGGTTTCCCTTTACATGATGAGTGCAAATCACACTCAAATAGCGTCAAGATGGATGATGGACAGTGGAGCATCAGCACATTTTACCCCACACATTGAGGACTATGACACCTATACTTCTCACGAAGGTATTGAAGTCCTCCTTGGTGACAGCTCTCTACTCAAGAGCGTTGGCACGGGTACTGTTACTATCTGCACCAATCGAGGTTTCAACCTCAAAATATCAAATGTGCTCCACCTCCCCAACACGCATTCGCGTATTCTGTCCACCAGTGCCCTAGCAGAAAAGGGTGCTATAGTTAGTTTTGACGCCACATCTTTTGCCATTAGGCACAATGGGGAAACCATTGCGGAAGGACACAAGGCTTCTGGCCTCTATTGGCTAGACGGACACTATATAAACACAGTCCGAGCACCTGCATCTGCTAGCCTTGATGTCTGGCACCAGCGCATGGGACATATGTCCAAAGACGCGCTAAAGAGACATGCTCAAGAGTCTGTAGAAGGACTCAAAATTAATGATTCCCCTGTGGAAGACGGACTTTGCCATGGCTGTGAAGTCGGCAAATCTACTCGTCTACCCTTCCCACCTTCCTCTAAACGTGCCAAGGAACCCCTTGAAGTCGTGCACAGTGACCTTGTTGGCCCCATGCAGAGCAACTCTATCCAGGGCAACAAATACTTTGCCACGTTCATAGATGACTACTCCAAAGCTGCAGTAATCATCTTTATGAAATCAAAGGACCAGTTTAAGGACGCCTTTCTACACTACAAGGCGTGGGCTGAAAAACAACTAAATAAGCCCATTAAATCCTTACACTCGGACCGTGGTGGCGAGTATGTCAACAACGACTTAAGACACATTCTTCAGGAAGCAGGAATCGAGCATATGCTCACAATGCCTTATTCTCCACAACAGAATGGGAGAGCTGAGCGTTTTAACCGTACGGTTATGGAAAAAGGCACTAGCATGCTTCATCATGCAGGCCTTAGCCTTGGCTTTTGGGAACAAGCAGTTCACACTGCTGCGCATATATACAATCGCACTCCCACTCGTTCTAATCAGTGGAAAACTCCGCTAGAGCTCTGGGATGGTACTGTCCCAGATGTCTCTTACTTTAGAGTATTTGGCTGCAAAGCCTACTATCATGTACCCAAACACAACCAGCGCAAACTAGATCCTAAGTCAAAGGAAGCCGTGTTTGTGGGCTATGAACCCTTATCAAAGGGTTACAAACTCTGGGATAGACATAGCCGGTGCTTCATCTCTTCACGAGATGTTACATTTGATGAAGACACCTTCCCATCCCTGAGTGACCTGGCCTGTCACTCCACACCACCCATTCCATCTCCCTCCTCCGGTGAACCTTCCAGGGGAACCGATGGTGGTGAGATTTTCTTTGTAGTGCCTGGCCCGCCTACACCAGCTGTTGCCCCTGCAGTACCACAGACTACACCAGTCTTCATATTACCACCCATGGTACCTGCAGCATCTCAACAGCCTAGCACCCCTCTCACACCCCCTAACACTACACCTGCCCCGGCAGACCAGACTATATATCACACTCCCCCTTCCCAAGCCCCACTACCAACTACTCCTGCGCGCCCTCGCACCCGCACCTCTAGGCCTCCGGTAGTCTCCGCGCCTATACCTGCCCCGAACTTTAATCGGGAAGTGTCTCCTCCTAGGGAAACCCCTAGATCTCCCAGGAACACTCAGGTACCTTCACCTATTCGTCCTAGGCGGAGCACAAGGGTACGATTCATGAATCCTCGCTATCTACAAGAGGACGACGATGAATTTGTGCAGGGTAGTAGTAGGCTGGGAATGATGGACTTGCTGAACGCGGCCGAAGTTCCTGGTTACAAGGAACCTCAAACGTACAAGCAGGCCATGGAGTCTGACCAAGCTACTGATTGGCTTGAAGCATGCGAGTATGAACTCGATGCTCTCAGTAAGCTTGATGTCTGGAGATTAGAGCCCCTTCCTGCTAATAGGAAGGTGGTAAAATGTAAATGGGTGTTTAAAAAGAAAGCAGATGGACGCTTTCGTGCTAGGCTAGTGGCAAAAGGGTTCACCCAACTAGAGGGGGTGGACTTTGACGAAACTTTCTCCCCAGTTGCCCGCTTTGAGTCCTTGCGACTCCTTCTTGCGTTAGCCACGCTTGAAGATTGGCATATTCACCAGATGGATGTCAAATCGGCATTCCTTCATGGGGAACTGGAGGAAGAAATCTATATGGAGCAACCAGTCGGTTTCGTCACAGCTGGCTCCGAGCACCTTGTGTGCCGGTTACAGAAGGCCCTTTATGGCCTGAAACAAGCTTCCCGCGCATGGAACTTGCAATTCCATGGGGTCCTTTGTGACCTAGGCTTTACGCGGACGTACTCTGATGCAGGAGTATATGTGTATCATCTTCAAGAGGGGGGTGACACACTATTCGTGATCTTATATGTAGATGACATCACTATACTTGGGAGCTCCCTATCAAAGATCAATGATCTGAAAGCATCTCTATCAAGTCGATATGAGATGACTGATCTTGGTGAAATCCAGTCTTACCTAGGTGTTAATATCACCAGAGACCGTGCAAACTGCACAATGGAAATCAACCAATCAGATTACATCCGCGATGTGGTTGAGCGCTTTGGAATGTTAGACTCCAACCCAGTATATACCCCTCTTCCCTCTGGCGCCGAGGCACACTTGATCAAATATGACGATCAGGCCTCTACTTCTGAGATTAAGAAGTATCAACAGATAATTGGGTCTCTGCTATATGCGCAGATTGGAAGCAGACCCGACATATCCTTCGCTGTTGCGCGCCTTAGCCAATTTGCTTCCAATCCCTCACAACAGCATCTACGCCTAGCAAAATATGTCCTAGCATACCTAAACAGTACCAAGGACTATGCGTTACGCTATGCTGGAGGGAATGGCTCAGGTGGAGAAGGCCTTCATGGCTACTGCGACTCTTCTTGGGGAGATCAAGAAGAGAAGCACTCCACCTCTGGTTACGTCTTCCTGCTTGCCAATGGAGCCATCTCATGGTGTACCAGAAAGCAGAAGACAATTGCCCAGTCTACCACAGAAGCCGAGTACATGAGCCTCTCTGAGGCGTCAAACCAAGCTCAGTGGTACACTACCTTCCTTGGGGAACTAGGGTATGAGGTTGCCTCCCCTATTCCCCTACACTGTGACAACAAGGGTGCTGTAGACTTAGCACTAAACCCTGTCACTGGAAGATGGTCCAAACACATCCTGATCAAACACCATGTAGTCAGGGAGTATGTGGAAAACAAGGTCATAGACCTGATACGTACTCCTACAGGGGAAATGGTTGCAGATGGACTTACCAAGTCACTGCCCAGAGAACCCTTTGACAAAATGGTCAATGATCTAGGAATGGTGTAAAGACGAAGACTCAGAAACACTGTGCTGAAAACCCAGTCAATGGTCGTCGATCATAGGTTTATCAACAAGGACGTCACATTGTCCTGTAACAAGCACATCATGTTCTCTGATCTTCAAGAGGTTAAACAGAAGGAGGCTTCAGGAACGTCGAACTATTACAAATAAGCGAGCGAAGCTTTTGCAGACTTCCTTTGGGTCTTTTACAACCACGAAAAGCCCTTCTTAGAACTCTGAAGGAGTTGGATCTTGACTCAGAGAGCCTACAAATTCTGGCTCTTGAAAAGAATATCATCTTGTATATAATAGTCAAAAATCTCTTACTTCAGAGCTTCAACTTTAACACACCTCTGTTATTTACACAAATGGACTGTCCCAATCATGGAGGGATGTTGAGACGTGACTGGATAAGTCACATGTCTCGTGGGATCTGATTGTGTCAGCCCACATACTAAATACGGTATCTGTCCCTTATGGACTCTTTTGGACACTCTGGACTCATACGGACCGCTTTTGTTTATCTTTATTGACAGAGTCATATATGGCTCTTATTGTTCTTTATTGTAAAGATACCGGTATTGTCTGCTTTAGGCAGCTATTGTTCTCTGCCCTCCAATGGCACTTCTCCCTCTGGCGCACAGACCACATGTATTGTGTTTGGGTCACCAGTGTGCACAGACCATTCTTAGCTAAGCGTCCTGTATATAAGGACTGCTGTTTACGCCTCTACACTTCAGAGTTCCCTTCACCTCTGAAGTGTAAGTCCCTTATCTTTACTTCTCTTATTACCTTTGCTCATAGACGTTCTATAGTAACTTGTCTACTAGGTATGCAGTTGTAATAGAGTTCCCTTCACCTCTGAAGTTAACTTGTCTACTAGCTCTTTGCTATCACTCCTCGCTTGTTAGTTCTGCGCTCAACAGCTGGGGCAGGGTGGTAGCAGCAATGGGAAATTCTGAAATGGAGGGGTTGTCAAGCATGGTGGGACGGAGTTCGAAGTTCAAGTGAGACGACACAACCTCAGAGACGATACAAACTCAGTGAGACGACACAACCTCAGTGAAAGCAAACTTACATGGATCCAACAAAACCATTCGGCGAAGCGTGTACTCCAAACGGCGGCCTCAAGGAGGCACATGAGATGGAATGGCCTAATGACCCAGATGACATTCCTAGGTCTGATCGTAAGTGCACATTACTTGGTTGCACTTCTCATTCTCACCTTCACAAGGCCAGAGTGCCCTATCTCAGCGACCTAGTGGCCCCCCTACCCAAACCACTTTGAGTGCGTTTGGCATCACTGCAACAGGTCAGTGCTCTGTAGATGAAGAACATGTGGGCGGTCCCACCAAGTCGAACAGCCAACGACCCACTCGCCTCCGAATACCTACAGCAAAAGCCAAGGAAACGCTGGCCAGTGGGGGTGCGCGGACATCGAAGACGAAGAGAAGTGCAGCCGCATTTACCTCAGAGACTGAAGACAACCAGGTACAACCGCCAAAAAAAAGAAAAAACCAAAAAAAGATCCTGGCCAATGGTCAAACGGACGCTGAAGATGTCAGCCTTATTGAGGTTCCCCTCAAAACATCAAAAAGTCGTGTATTTGCACGTGCATCTGAGGATTCTCAGAGTGGTTGTGGAAATAAATCCTCAAATTCAGATGGTTTGAGTAACATGTCGATTGGGGAGAACGATGCGTCAGATGCAAAAGGAGAGTCATCAGATGATGAATGGGAGTTCTCGCAGCTGGACGAAATGGCTAAAAAGGATGCAAAGGTAAGCGAACTTTCTCCCTAGAACGCTTCGACTCACCTCAGAACACATACAGGGTTTTAAGAAACCCAAACTGTGATCGAGTACTGGGGGGAATATCAGAATCGCTGACCTGATAGGGATATTCAAGGATGGCACACATCCCCAGAGCAACGTGGATGCGCGGTGGTGTCGGTTGTGCAAGAGATGGCTGACAGGAAATGTCTCAATGTGTCGCACACATATCATTAGGTAAAGTCGTGGACCGAAGAAGTATAATCAATAACTGATTATGGACGCTAGACAATGGAACACTCACGGAGAGCCATACTTGGCTGGATGTCAACGTGAAGACGTCAAGCCAAATGAGCGAGTCGTAAGTGCTGTGAGAGAGACAATGACAGGAAGTAAATCGCAGGAGCAAGGAACATTGGAAGGATGGACTGCAGTCAAGGTACCACAGTGGTCGAAGGAGGGACTGACGGAGCACATCGTCGAATTGGTGTAGTCGATGACCAGGTGAGAAGTGCCGAAGTGCCAGTGCGAAGGCCGTTTATGTGACAATGACTCAACTCGTGACACACAGGCCTTTTCCCTTGTGGACCGTCCGGCATTCCGTCGACTGCTTAGGTTTCAACGTCCAGCTACTAAAGACAGTGATATCCCCCACTGTGCGAGCATTGCCAGGGCTGTCCATGCAAAAGCCCTCAAGGTCAAAGACATCTTGGATGACCTCTTTACGGTGAGCGTCGTTTACAATTTTCCCAGGTGCTCGAGCTCACATGTCCACACTAGAGCATACCTGGAGAAGTGTCAGTGACGTTGGATGGCTGGTCATCACTAGCCCGTGACCCGTACCTCGGAGTTACTATACACTGGGTCCATAGCACCCAGGAATCTCCCACTGAATGGAGTCTTCGCACGTTACTTCTCGCGTTCCGAGAAGTTAAAGGTAATCACAGTGGCGAAAACCTTGCAAAGTTGGTGATGGAGATCTTCAAGGCAGCAGGGTTGACATCCAAGGTATGTGTCGCGTACTAACAAAGCTTTGAGTTGATTGAACTGAAGTAACTTAGATCAGGATGGATCACTTCGGACAACGTTACCTCCAACGACAAGATGATGAGACACCTCGAAGTCGAGCTGGACACGATTGAGCGTGAATGGAAAGCTTCAGGATCGACGTGTGAGGTACAGTGGGTAGTCTAACATTCGGAATAGCTTCCAACACGGTGACTGACTCCTGCAGGTGCGTTGCACACATTGTACATCTTGCCGCCAAGCATATTGTCGAGACTGTTCACTCGAAATTGCCGGACCATGGAGTCGGAAATTGCAATGGATGACTTGCAAGATCAGGCCATGGGTGATGCGGAAGACGACGAAACTTTGTACGCATCTGGGGACACCCTCGGAAAGTTATGGGCATTCATCAATCAGGTGCGCGATCTTTCTGATTCTTATGAGCAAAAGCTGATAGGCTTCAGGTCCGACTTTCCCCACAGGCGTCCTCATTTTTCTTCAAGTGTTGTGCTGAGGAAGAGCTGCCCTGTCTCGAACTCGTCAAATATGTTCGGACGCGCTGGTCCTCTATGTACGACTTACTCGAGCGCGCATTCTTGTTGAGAAAGGTATTTCCTGTCCCCCTATCGTTGTATCGTCGCACTCTATCTCATTAATCATCAGGGCATTACCAAGTTTGTTCAGCTCGCCGACGATAGCCCACATGTCCCCAATCTACAGAAGAAGAGTTACGCAGACTTCAAGCTTACCCCAGACGAATGGGGTAAGCTCGATCTACTTTGTCAAATACTCATGGTACCGCGGTAATCCAAGTCTCTCACACGGCCATTTGCTAAACTGTAACGCAGCACCCTGCTCTGGCTCAACAACAATTCTCTTCCGAACACGTTCCCACTGTTTCCCGCGTCTTTCCGATAATCGAGTGTTTGCTTTCGTCGATGGAAGCCGCTGAGAGAGCCCCTAACTTTGGGCCAATCCGAGAAGCCATAGCCGCTGGCATTTCAAATCTCTCGAAGTGGTATCGAACACTTGATACCTGCCATGTGTATGTAGTGTGCACTGGTGCGTCAAACGACTTGGGTGTGGTTCGTAGTGCGATTGACTAATCTATTTGACAGTTCTCGATCCCTCAATCAAACTAGGATACATCAAGGGGAACTGGAGTCCTGAGTTCGTTGAGCGTGCCCAGACAATCCTTGCTGAGATTGTAAGTCCTCCATTGTTTCAACGTGTTCAGATACTGAGTGTCCAATCCAGTTTGATAAATACAATCAAGCAGCTCAAGACGTTAGAGGAGACGTTGTAGCCCTGTCTTCGCAGCCAGGTTCGTACTACAATACCCAATCCGATTATCTCACATTGACGTAGATCTAGTAAACAATGTCAATGTAGGCTATGGATCAAATTGGATACAGCTGTCACTTAAGGACGACGACAACAATGGTATTGCTGACCCTCACAATGAACTAAACGGGTATTTAGATTCTAAACGTGAGGTGCCGACGGAAGGGCTCGTTGAATGGTGGGGCGTAAGTGTATTGTTCATGTTGTTAGACGTCTAACTAACAAATCATGTCTCTGTTAGCACAATTCCATCCGTTATCCTACACTCTCCCTCATCACGCGAGATTATCTTGCAATTCAAGGGTCGTCCGTCGCCTCGGAGCGTGCTTTTTCGAGCGGTTGGCTCACTGGGACCTACTTACGCAATCGACTCAACACAGACACATTTGAGGCGCTCCAGATTGTCAAGAGCGCTTTTCGCAATGGCATTCTCAATGCCAGTGGCGAAGCAGCGGCTCATGTGGCAGCAGAGTGGGACTTTGGTGGTCTCATTGACATAGAAGATTCATTGGATCCTATTTAAATATCTTTATTTTGTAAATGTTGTTAGTTGTGCGCACTTTTAGGCCAGTTACTACAGTAATATCATGAGTCTTGCGCAGTTTGGGCACGCCGGTCACAGGCCCAGTTTTGCAACCCCACGCTGTTACCATACCTAGAAAATCTCTTGACCGCCCACCACGACTACAACTCGTGGTCCTGCCTTGGTGCATCTTTCTCCAATAGCTGCTGTATTTGGTCCCTCAACGACTTGGCAACCCTCTCCCTTCAGGAAGGCCCCGAAAATCTCTCGGCCGTCCACTCAGACCGCTCCTGCCTTGGTATGTCTTTTCCCGCTTCAATGTCGATGCACCACCAACCATGCGCATGCTGACGACAACACCCTCATGGTACCCGAAGTTCCACATCCCGTGATCGACTTTCTCTTACTTCTCCCGCTCCCATCGCCATTGTTGTCCCCATTGGGGCCTCTTAGCGTTACCTTCAAAACCAGCGAGATGAGTTTGACACTAAAAAAAGGTCCGTCCCTTGATAGCTCCTGATGTTCTTCATTGTCATCATTGTCATCTGTATCAACACCCGCTCCGGCTTTTCCCCACTCAATATGCGAACCCGACAACACAAAACCACCAGCAACGCACACTGACCTTTCTTCTGCCGAACAGGCTCGAATCAATGCTAACTCATTCAAGACTTTCGTGCAGGTTTTATTCACGAACCTCATGTAGCGTGCTTCAAACCGCACTATGTTACATTGAAGCCCTCCATCCGAAGATCCCTTGTGCGTCAAGAACAAACCAGAGAAGGAATTCATGACAAGGTAGATCAGAGCGCCCAGGTCGTCTTCTCGAATTACTGACCCGTACCGGAGTCTCCAAAAGGGGTCAGTATTGATGAGATCATCGATCCTGTGCATCTTGTTGGCTCGGAAAACCACCTCAATGACGACGCACCACAAACCGTGCGCATGACAGCCGACAACTCCCTCACGGTTTCGAGTTCACAATCTGGAAGTGACACGGAGAAGGAAGCGTGCCCACAGGTCCCGGGGATTACCCTCTACCCCCCATTGTAAGTGTCGCCGTCGGGCCTTAGCGTCACTGATTCTTGCGTCGTCTAAGTTCATGCAAGACTATTCCAGCCATGCATGGGCCAAGCTGGGGTCCCCACGGGAGATGGCCGTTGCGAACGTGCCCTTGGTGAACCTGAGTGGAGACTCTGGGTTGGAAAGGTACCCTCACAGTGTTTGCTGCCATGTAGCCAAAGCAGCCGTGCCTCAGCTGACGCTTTCTTTACTCCCTCTGGCGTAGTATGGTGCCACTGCCAATATCCGCAGGCTCGAATCGCTCGATCAAGAAAACCCCAAACTACTCCGCGAGGATGACGAACTGCGGCACCAACTACACATGCGCCGACTAGACGGCCATCGCAGCTCCTTCCACTCGTCCATCTTTGCGGCACGGGGCCACCCATTGCGACATCAAAAGGTTTTTTTTCGCATTCACACGCATCCCCAGATCGAGTCTGCTCGTTGCTACTGCCACACAGCGGCTAACCGCCCTCTCACCACCACGTTGGGTATTGGCTCGGGTTGCAAAGTGGGGAGAGAAAGAGAAAGGAGGGCCTCACGATGGAACAAGTACCTATGAGCATGAGCATGGGAATGGGTTTCGCGTGGGTGTAGAACAGCCGTAGGACTCCTGTAAATATTTTTTAGATTTTTACAGATTTTTTTTTTGATTTTTCGTGCATGTTGGGGTCCGGTTCGGGTTCAGCCCCCTGCGAGCCCCAAACCGGACCCGAACCGGACCGGACCTCTCAGAGGTTCTAGGTTCGGCCTAAGAGCCCGAACCGGACCCAGGTCCGGTTCGGGGTTCGGAAAAAACGGTCTCCGAACCGGACCGCACCGGACCGGGCCATCCCTAGCGCCGCAGGCCGCCTGATCCAGAGAGATCACTAGGGGCGTAAAACGTGGCAACGGCAGAGTGATGAACCTTGATGGCACCATCAAAGACGGGGCATTCCTCCATTGTTGATGGAGCAACGCGCTCATCTGGGTGGCGAAATTTGTAGAGGAACTGAGCAAAAATAAGTGGAAACATGGGCTGCTTGATGTACGCTGCAAGGGCATGGAGTTGAGACGGATAACCAGATTCTGAAAGTTTGAGAAGTGAATGATACGCTACTCTAAAAAAGCGTACACTTACAAAATTTAGTTGCAAGCTTAACATCAAACTCACTCATATCTTGAGATGTACCCAGGACAATTGCCTCGTCTTCATCTTCAAGTTCTTCCGTGTTATCAATTGGCACACTGGCTACAGTATTACCAAGCTCAGACGTGGAACGAAGCCCATGCAGCATCCCACTGTCCCCAAGATACCGGCGTAGCGTCAACATCTTGTCCATGCGTTGGAGGGTCGTGAGCATCTGAGTGAGAGCCTGATATTGACTAGATCGTCGCCAAGGTTCTTTGACAGCCCGAATATGTTTTGATTCAGTGATTGATGAGCAGAGTCCGTTGGGAGAGCCGAAGAGGTGTATTGAGTGGTAGAAGTGCTTCAGAGTGTGCTGGCGTGGAAGGGAGAGTGTCGCACGAACTCCTGCCTCAATAAAGATGGCACGTAGTTCATGAAACGTCTCGACACAGTCTCGAAAGCGTTCAAGAGATAGGGAATTAATGGAATTTTGACGGGCAATATAACAGGCATCCATGAATGCCGCAACACAGCGCACCATTGCAGACGGGACATAGCCAGCGATTGCGGCAAGAAAAACCTTGAAAGATAAGGTTAATGTGCCAGATGCGATAAGATAATCACCGCACGCATACCTTCATTAACGCCTTAGAGTCATCGCCCGTCCACTGTTTAAAATCACGCCCATCTGCAAACCGGCGAAGACCAGGGAATGGGGCAACTGCCGAGATCCTGGAGTCAGACGAGTCATGAGCCGTGCACCAAAAATGAAAGAAAGATCATACTGGCGGTCAATATCTTCAATAGTTTCCAGCGCGACTTTCTCTCTATGTGTCAAGTGTAGATACTCCAGGACCCATTCAACGAGGTGGTCTTTGAATACCCCTTTGATTAGTTGATGGAGGAGATCAGGTGCGAGTAGTTCATGGATGTCTGCATGCGGGAATGAATGCGTGAATGGCTGTCCAACACTTTATCAGGCATTGACGTCAAAATGAAAGTGTAGTACATACCACAATGTTGTGCCGAACACTGAAATCATCCCAGAGGATACTGGGCTTAAATGTCTTGATGAGGAGGTCGGTTTTCTTGTGTGAGCGTTGATGACTTCCCGGACCATCAAGGTCAGTGGGCACCGCATCACATCTTACATAAGCACAAGACTTTAGTGATGCCGGACAAGAGTGATCACCACGACTTACTTTGGACACCATGTGGAGACAATACCAGCGAGCCAGACCTGTTCCGGATAGTCCGCAATGTATGGCCCAAGACCAAAAATCATGCGGCGAAAGTGTCCATCAGGGCACCTCATGACTCTTGGCTTCGTCATATAAGGCTTGAGAGGCATGAAAACTAATTCGAGACAGCTGTGGTAAAGTTGGCGACAGAACATCTGAAACTTGGGCCGTTTTCGCTGGCGTTTGCTTGCTTGAAAATGTACTGTCCCTCAACAACGAAGACAAGATGACAAAGTATGTTACAACATACTCTTTGGGATTGGAAGAAAAGCAATAGGCATTACACCATTTCCGTGTCCACGCCAAGCGGTATTTGTGATGTTACCAAGCGATGTGTATACAGGGTGATATTCTTGACCTCCTGTTGCGACGGAAACAGTCGTCTTGTCACTCCCAGCAACGATTGGGACAAACATCGATCCTTCCGTGTTCTTGTCTTGAGAAATTGTGTCCTAGAGCCGTTCATCAGACAGACAACTATACCACAACAACATGGAGGTACTTACCGCCTCACAAAACACCCAGTTTCCCGACATAAGATTGGAATAAACATGATGGCCCTTTGCATCGTACTCTTTGTACGGCGTGTACTCGAACTGTCCATCGAACTCCTTCGAGGCTAGTTGTTCCTCGAAAACAGAAATGATATTCCTTATGTTGAGCTCGTAAGTCTCCTGCATCCACCGGGGAAGAGTCCCGGTTGGTTGCGGTCCATTGTATGACAGTTGATAAGTCACCCAACTAACTCCACCGACTGATATTGAGTCGATCGTGTTGTACATCTCCTTAGCACTCTTCCATGGGACACCGTCGCAGCTGTCGTGGTCCATCTGATGTGTTGTAGTAGCCATTGCCCTCCAGAGGTCAAGGCCTTGTCGAATGTCTTCTGCGGAGGACTGAAGTCGTACATAGTGGTAGTAGGCCCATTCGTATTGCAGCCTGTCGTTAAAGGGAAGCCACGGGTTGCCACATGACTCGGACAAGTCTGATTTTGGTTGTCGTGGGACAGGTTCTCCGAGGAATGCACCATCAGACGAACAAGGACGGGCTTATAAGTATTCAGTACCTTATACAAGCAATTATGTACCAGTCTGTGACATACCTGAGAGGTGGGGATGGCGCACAAAGGTGTGCAACTGTGACGCTTTGGCCATCCCCGCAAGTGTACTGTTTTTGTTGTGCTTTGAGTTCACATGCTTTGTCAAGCCTCCTTGTGAGCGGAAATTATCTTGACAAAAGGAACAGACGTAGGACATGGCATATAGAATATGTAGGCTGAGGTTCGGAGGTAGACTTGCCCAAAAATGTTGAAGGCGACTGAAGAGAAAAGACGCTTCCCATTATGGTCAGAATGTTGGACGTTGCACGAACTGCTGAGGCAATCAAGTTACGTACCTGTGCCACTCACCTTTCCGCCTCCTTCCGCTTACACTGTGATAGGGAATCTTGTTGTCAAGAAGCTGAAACTGACAGAACCAACGTATGTACATGGCTATTGCCGACAAATACACAAGCTAATACACTATACAGCCATATCGTGGGGCTCAGGCTCAAGTTGCGAGACAACAACGGCAATCTTATATCTATCTCCTACACCACACCACGACGCCGTTGTTCATCCAAAGGGACGTGCTGCGGCGATCCTCACACAAGTCAATCGAGTTTCTGCACCATGTATGTCGTCACGTCACCCCACCCGATTCGCAGTCGAGCCTGCAATGCTAATGACTCGTTGTTCATAGGGTCTCGAGCAGGGCTCACCTTTCCCGCCGTTTTCCGAATACCAAGATACATTCTCCAACAAGCTGACCCCCAACATGTTCGCTGCCTTCGCCGTTCCATTGTGGATTCCGCAACCACAGCAGCTACTTTGCTTTGCGAAGGCCACTTACCCTTACTGGAAAGAGCGCCGAATTGAGCAAGGCGGCCATCACATAATCCCTACCCTTAACGTGAGTCTGACGCATCGTTGTACCTCTCTTCATCTGAGGCATTCTCGCTCTAGTACGTTGAGTCGGATATCAAAAATGAGTCTTATATTTGCTTCAGGCGGTGTGATGTCAAGGCGATGCGCAAGACTCGCGCCTCACAAGCGTCCTCCTCAGAAAAGCTTATGCTTTTGAAGCAAGAGCTCGCCACTGCCGCTGAGCTGACCAGTGTTCTCAAGCGCGAGCAATTGATGCGCGAGCGGGGCAGCAAGCAAAAGCGGTATGGGAGAAACATGAGGATCTCGCCAGTCTTAAGCGCAAGTTTCCCTCCTTACTCAATGCCAAAGAAGACGAAGAACTGTTCTACGACAAAGAGAAAGTGGTCAAGAAGCCGAAACTGACAGAACCAACGTATGTACATGGCTATTGCCGACAAATACACAAGCTAATAAACCATACAGCCGTATCGTGGGCCTCAGGCTCAAGTCACAAGACAACAACGGCAATCTTATATCTCCTACTCAGCACCACGACGCCGTTGTTCGTCCAAAGGAACGTGCCACGGCGATCCTCGCACAAGTCGATCGTGAGATGGCCCGGATTAAAGACCGCGATCATCATTGGGAAGACAGAATCGAGGTATGCTTTCTACTTATCACAGTCTTAATCCCTACTCACCTCTCCACAGAATGCATATCAGCCCCAACCGGTCGCTCATGCGCAGTGGCACTTCAATGGATCCCCCCACCTGAGCCAACTCGATCGTCATCACTACTGCTGTCGTCATCTTCGTCCGCTTCTCTTGATGACCAACTGCCCACTCCAGAATGGCGTGCCGTCCAAGTATGCCGAGGTCGTGGAGGTGTACTACGTCTGGACTTCCGAAGGTCTCTATCTCTTGATGAACTAGTGCAATACCTTCGACGTTGAATTTGGAGTGTCCGACGTGGCGGTTCAGGAGGACAGTATCAAATGATGGCCCGGGCCCCGAGGTGTCTCTCCTTCAGTCGCTGTCGATCTTATGGAGGCCGGGCCCACCACTGACAACCCTCCATCTGTAAACACAATTAGGTGTTCAGAGCGTTCAGAGCTGTTCAGAGTGTCCTTGAACGGCTCTGAATGGCTCTGAACACCTACTGCACTTACAGATGACTCACTCTCACCACCATGCTGTCACCTCCACCCCAGCCAACTCCAGTTTACTCGCAGCATCCCTTACCTCTGTCTCTTCCTTAGTCTTCCTCCAGCTCTTCTCGAGAATCTTCACCTTCATTCGCGACTACGGGATCAGAGGTGAATGAAGAGCAACGTGCGACCGACAGGGAGGTTTCGTGGCCGATTCACGATCGTTGGTTATTTGATGCAGACAACGAGCCTTCTGTCAGAAATGATGGTCCCGATGAAAAAGATAGAGCGCTTTTGAATGAGTTCCATCCCACGTACGTCTTTCCTACTTGAACTGTATGACGCCGCTGATAGCTTTGCTCAGGTATCTGCTCAAAGGAATGTCTCTCAAGAAGACGATCATTCAACAGCTTACAACAGATCCCACAATCTATACGCCGTCGTCTGACGGGCGTCTTTTGGGGTTTTGCCTTATTGGACCAGCATCGCCTCCACGTTTCGTCGCGACACCATCACTGTTGTTCCACGTCCCCTTGTCCCTGAGACCCCCTTCCTGGGCTGCAGCGATGCACCAGCACCAGCACCAGCAGCAATCGGCACAGCAAGGCGCTATTGGAACGCCACAGACGACGGGGCACCCATTTCTATGCAGTAGCAAATGAAAAGGCTGCCCTTGGTATTGAACGTCCCACGGGTGTGTGTCTTGTCCAATGGCAGCCTGCGTCCTCCTGTGACACCCGTCTTGACTGCGATCACCCCTTCTGCACCTCAGACTTCCTTGTCGTTATCTCCAACGCCGACAGCTGTCCATGGCCAAGCCAGTCCCAACCCCGCTCTTCCTTCCGTCAACGAGTCTGGAGAGCCGTAGTCATCGCCCACCCACGCATTACCTAACTGAAGTTGCTGCACAGTGAGTCCGCCCTGCTGTGTGCCGTTTAAAGTCGTTGTGCTCAAGGAACCTTTGGTCAGACGTTGCTGGCTTGTGCGTTATGTCGGTACTATCATGTGGGTGAGCGGTTCAACAGTGTCCTCATGAGTTGTTTCATAAGTCCCCGTCCCACTGATCCGTCATTTCGCACATCAATTCACTTTCTTGACGACCCCCTTACTACTCCAGAATGGGATTTTGCCACGCTGTACTACTGCAACCCCAGCGTCAGTGTCGCGTTTCATCCAGTGGACTATACCCTAATGAGGTCTATCCTTCCCTTTCGCCGTGTTCCTGTTGCCGGAGCCGTCCAGTTCCGCCTTCATTGCAAAGGCTTTGGTGCCTCTAGGTAGGACCTATAGATATACTTGACTCGCCGTGCTTGCCTTATCAAATTTTCAGTTTTCTCGTTCCTTCAGCTCATCATTCGCATTCACTCTTAGGTCCTTTCTTACTCGTACTGAATCACATCAAGATGCCTTCTCGAAGAGCCACAAAGAAGACCGCCAATGGAATCCCTGGCGCTACTACATCCAACGACGAGACATCTACACCCAACAATGGCAACACCGTCTCTCCCAACAAGCGTCCTTCCACCAAGCAGCCGGGTGAGCAAAATCAAGAGCCCACTATTACTACTATTAACCATTCTTCAGGTGCCAAAGTCAAGAAAGGTCTCGACCCGCTGGCTGATAACGAAGAGATTGATGGGCGCCGGGGCAAAGCACAACAAGGTGGGGTTTTGGCCATGGCGACAGTGACTGTGCTAATAACAGACTAGCCCCGAAAGCGAATGTACGAGTAAAGGCCACCATACCCACTCGCGCACTTCCGAATCGAGTAGGCCGTAATGTTCATCCTGCAGGTCTGCCGAAAATCCAGCGCAGCAAGGAACAGATCGAGGCTGAGCGTGAAGCTGGAGTGAAGGCTCTTAAGGAGAAGATCAAAGCGGTTCGGATGGCAAAAGAACACCTTGCGCAAATGAACATAATGGAAGAACGTGACGAAGACGACTTGCTATCTACTACAATCCATAAGCGGCGCCATGTGGATATAGAGACTGACAGCGACGAGTGTTTCAACCTTAAAGATGTTGACCATGGCTCGGACAAGGACTCTTCATCCGAATCTGACAAGGCCACTAAAACAAAAACTAAGGTCAGTGGTCAATATCATTTACCATTCACGACTCACGCTTCTAGTCTCAGGGTAAAAAACATGTCAAAGGTGCTGCTCGTCAAGAACTTCTGACGAGGACAGAGGAGTTGCGCAGTGTTAAACACAGTCAAGGACAGCAGAAGGCGAAGCATGACGTTGGAGGGTGAGATGCGTGCACGGTCACTGCATATTTCCATAGCTGATTCGTTATCAGGTTTGTGGCACAAGACCTTCATTGCAAAAAGTATGCCAACTCAGGCCTTCGATTGCGATCTCTCACCCCAGCCAACGCTGCTCAGCTCCAGCAGCCAGAAGTTGCAGACCCGTTTGAGCTTGGCGGCCTCTGTGACGATGACCTTGAAGAAACTTGCCCGGTTGTAGCGGAAGTCAAGGGACTACAATACAATCTCTCTTGTGGAAATGAGGTATTATTTGCGCGCCATCTCATTAGAAGTTAACATTATCCTATCAGCTTGTGAGGGTCAGAACGAAAACTGAAGACATCAACCTAGGTACTAAACCCCAGGCCGTGTGCAAGGTGGGTCAACATCTTTCCTTTGCTGTTCAGCTCGTAATATATTATTAGGCACCAAAATCAAAAGCAACAAAGGCGACAGTTAAGAAAGGCGCTTCGTTCAAGAGTCTCGAATCTCCCAAGCCCTTTGTTGGACTCGGAGCATGCCCTGATATTGCCCAGCAATGTCTCGATGACCCGCATTGGAAGCGTGTTTTTCTTCCAACACTGTCCCACACCTTCTACATCACCGATCACCCATTCACCGACTGGATATGGGAGTCTAATACCCTTCTTCAGACCATTCAGATTGTGTTCAACCTCTCATTTCCAAATATCTCTTACACGCTAAGTGTACAGGACAAGGTCGTCAAGGCGGTATGTCTCACTTAAACTTCACAATACTAAGTCTGAGTCACTGATATTTGATAGGCCTATGACCGAATGAAGACCCGAAGGTCCAAGATCACAAGTGACGTTCTTCTACTGGTAAAAACATTTTTCGAGGGCACTGAGTTCCGGAACCGACCAGAGAGGATCAAGGAGCATGTTCGCTGGGCCTTGCGGTTTGGAGGGGGAGCGTACTATGAAACGCCTGTCCCGAAGTCATGCACGCTTAAGCCGAATGATCCAGGTTGCCCAGTGAGCTCTTTTTTATCATTGGAGACTTGTCGCTCACGATCCACATTAGAAACCAGATGGGTTTTTGCGCTCCCAATTTATTCTCCTGGTTGCCAAGATGTATGTAAACTTTGCAGAAAAGTCGGTCCTCCATCCCTCCCTGGGACCAAGGAGCCCACCAAAGGGTCTTTATGCAATGGTTTTGACTGCGGTACATTGGCATGACTGTTCACAGTGACTCTAAAACTTTGTCTGATAATTTTAACAGGTCGAGCATGCGATGAGAGCCCATATGACAGGTGCATTCCATGCACCTGGTGACTTCAATCACCAAATCACCTGGAACTCTATGAAAGACTTCTATAAAATCCTTGACCAAGTCCGTGAGTCTCATTGGGCACAGGCTCTGAAGTTTGATGACTTTGATGACATGGAGAGTGGTGCTGACGAATCATTCCTGTCTGCGTGCCGGGTTGACTTTTACCTCCCTTCTAGCCCCACAAAGTCTGGGGCTTAGTATTGCCCATTATTTCACGGGTTTCACTTCTTTAACTTGTTGTGGTTCATAATCTAGCTAGAAGAAACCTGTACCCCACTCCATTCCGTTCATCCTGGGGGAATATTTACACATACTGTGACATAGAGTACAGTTTCCGAGTTATTAGAGTTTTCTACAGTATTTTGGGTTTTATTTCTTATCACTACAGTAGGTTTCCGTAAAAATCGACTTGGGTCACCAAGTCTCTCAGTATGCCTCGTTTTCGCCGTTTTTTATGGTTTTTTGGGTTGTGAAACCCAAAAAAACCTAATTGCCCAATTACAGATGCCTAAGTAGGTGTTGGCTGCATGTGATTGACACTTAACTAGCAATCTACCTACCAGCAACCCCCTTGCGAAAGTAGTGTGGAAGTCAACGATGTGTAGATGGAAGTGACTACAAGTTGTTTGGTAACTTGTAGGACTAGAAGAAGGTGCGGGCTGGTTGCCTGCGTCCAAGAACTGCTAACTTTGTTCTGTTGAAACAGACAGTGACGCAAGTCTCAATTGGCATCACGGTTTAAAAAAGAGGGCATATAGAACAGGGTCAATTGCTGCAAGTGAGGTGAATCGCATCACGACCGTGGACGCTTGTAGTTTTCGTGACTAAAGAATAGCGAATCTGAATGTTACTGTCAAACGCTAAGTTTGGTCGAAAACAGCTCCACTCGACGTGGCCTGCCAGTGTACCGTGACTGGTGACCCTCGGCGGGGGCCACTCCTCGACCTATACACGCACAATCGGGGAGCACACTTGCGCACATATTCCCAGCATTTCCTATTCGAGTCGAGTCACCACGGGGACCACGTGGTGCCGATTATCTCTCTGAAATGGCCGGCGAATCGCCTGTCAGCGCCATTGAGCTTGAGTGGTGTGCAGAGCTGAGCTCAAACTGAAGCCTGGGAAGCCCGGTCCACAAAACCCAAGCTCATCCCAGCCTCGGTGAAGGGCGTTGAGGGCCTTAGGGCCACCCAAAGCCCGGGCCAAGGTCGTGTCGTGGAATGATCTGGATATCAGTCATCGGTGTCGGCGCCATCACGGTTCAGCCCAACTCTTACTATTCGATGGAATCGTTCGTGAGAAACAGCTGCACGGCCAATACATCGCTTGCCACGAAGCTTGCGGCACTGGCACATCCGAGTCACCAAAACGGGTCTTTGTGAGTCGCTAACTGGCTTCCGTTTGGGCCAGGTTCCGAGCGCGCATGAGGAAGAGCCAGTGTGAGAGATACAAAGGGTGGTGACGCGCAATGCGGAACACTGAGGGGTGACCGTGCGACAGTCTATTTGTCGCACGCATACCGGGAGCCTATGTACATGCGGGGGACGCAGGCCCCTTGGGTTTAGGTAGTGAGACAAGTACTATTGAATGAGGGTAGGTGCATAGAAGACGGGCGAAAAGCGCGAAGCGCTTCCGATCGAAAATGAGCTCCTGTTGCCGAGGCGAGGTCGCGACACCCAATCTGTTAGGAATCGATGACGCGGTGAGTGAGACTCGGTACCCCCTGTTTAGGAAGAGATAGTATAGGGCTACTCACCCTGGCAATGACGCCCGTGGCGCGAGGCGACGTTTTCAGCGCACTGGGGGCATGGCGTAGCGTATGAAGGCCTCGTGTACACCAGGGACATCTTGAATATAGGGGGCGATAATGACGGCGTGTTTTCTTAAGTAAAGCAAGAATGAGTCCCCGGCCCAGCGACCCTTGGCCTTCATGACGTCAAAGGGGACGCCCCGCAGGAGATATTCGAGAGTAGAGCCGATTCGAAGACCGTGCCCTTGCAACGGCTCGAGCCCAGCTGCGCGCGCGGCCTTTCCAACCCTCTCCAGGAACTTGTTTTTGGTGAGCGCGCGGCGTGTATTCTTGACCCGGTATGCGAATAGGTGCGAAGCCTCGGAGGGCTGGTTGACGCACAGGTGGTTTTGCAGGGCTGCCGTGGGGTCGGTCTCGCCTGCCTGCGTCGCCCAGTAAACGTCCTCACCATCCCTGCTCGCGGCTTTGGTGGAGGGGAGGTGTAAAACCGTGACCACGTTTCCGCTGCGGTCCTGATCGTACGAGAGGTTCAGGATGGTGGGGTGTAGGCTGGGGCGAAAGCTCTCCAGAGTACGCACTGTAAACTCGCCGAGCCTGGCGGAGGCGTAGAAGCACGTAGATAGACACGCAAAGACAGCTGCGTCCAGGGGTTTCTCCATGGACAGATCCCGCTTGATGGCTGCTATGAAGTCAGGGGTGTAAGGTCGGCGCGGTTTTCTCTTCGAGGTGTCCGGCGTGAGCTTGGCTGCGGCGCGCAGCATGGTGTCCATCTCGTTTTTGTCGAGCGTCCATGGGACGCTATGCAGGATGTGCCAGGCCCGCACACCGTTTAGATAATTGGAAATGGTCCTGCCCGAGTACGCTGCAGCCATATGGGCCACGAACGCGGATAGCAGGGGCTGCGCCGCCGGGGCCCTTTCGGACTCGGGGACCCTCTTGTCATCGCAGAAAACATGCCACATCAATAGACCTGATCCATAAGCCTCGCGTGTGTCCTCCTCCCATGCGTGCACCATCGTGTCTTTGACGCGTTCCCGTTCCGCTGGGCTGAGGGCCGGGGCGCAAATGGACGAATCTTGGACGTCGGCAGGGGTCCAGAGCCTCAGGCGGTGTTTGGCTAGGCAGTGTGGACGGAGGCGGGATGGGAGAGGGGTGAGGGACGTTGGATAAGGAGCCGGCCTCTTATGAGATGGGGAGATGGCGGGTGGGATGGCGAGATGACGCGGCCTCATTTCGAGGGGTTTTCGCCGTTTGAGGTGGCCTTCATCAGCGCTCGGTTGGGCAACCTCGAGGCTGCGCTTGCGGACTAGCCGATCTACAATGGCCAGCCTCGTTAAGTCACGCGAGTTGGGCGTCGACGAGGAAGGGCCTGACTTCCTCGGGGATGCTGATGTATCCAAGTAGGAGCTCCGAAGAGGGATAGTGACCCCTTGAGGGGGCGTCGGCAGGATTTTGTGCACTCGGAACGTATCTCGTGTGAATGCTTCTGTTGCGGCTGTCTGACAGCTCGAGGATGCGGCGGAAAACGCGATTTGTTGGCTTGTTCACGCTAGACCTTTTCCACCATCCTTCGACGACGCCGCGATTGTCCCCATATACTTTGATGTGCTCGCCCTCGCTTGAACATGTGCATAGGCCGATGACGAGAAGCTCAAAGCCGATCGCCTCGGCCCACTGGATGTCTCGCCCCTGGGACTTCCAGCCCGCGACCAAGCGCCAGGCTCTCCATCTGGAGCCGATTGTGATCGCGACTCCGAAGCCAGAGCTCGCGTCTGAGTAGGCGTTGTAATCGACGAGGGGATTGGGCCCTGGGATGGGCCTGAATATGTTTGGACGGCTGAGTTGCCGCGTCCACCACTCAAGATCGCTCGTATTGTCCCGGGGTGGGGTGTGAGGAAGGAAAGGACTGTTGTTACACAAGGCCAACATGGCCTCCATGTTTGTGAGATATGCGCGCCCGGCCGGAATGACCAGCGACGCGTGGTGAAGCTTGCCGTATAATCTCTGGGTTTCGAGAAGATTGTGAGTACGCTTCTCTTCCCACTCTGCGATGGCCGCGAGGTATTTTGTCCTTTTCTTTTCAAGCAAGTGGACGATGCGTGTACGCAGGTCCCACCGCAGCCCGAGGTATGGGACCTCCAAGGCGAAGGGGACCGTCTTGGAGGATTCCCATTGGATGCCGAGACGCGCTGATAAGGCGTCGATGTCGGCGTCCGCGTACGTAAAATCTTGGTCCTCCTTGGGGCGCGGCGAGTCATTCGCCAGGTCCCGAAGTGTTGCGGCGCAGTCTTCGTCGAACTCCTCCGGGACATCATCCGGCAGGTCTTTACCCCGGTACCATATACGACTGCCGTCTTGTATGCGGCCTCCATGTGCGTGAATTTCGCAGTGCCATTCTGCGCATTGTGCGTTGTATTTGCGTAAGTGGGTGCGTGGGATTCTGAAGAAAATGTGGTCATCGACCCATTTAGACAGGGGGCCGATGCCGTTGCCCCGGAATACGTCTGCACCAGCGTCGGCAATCCTTCCATATACGCCCCCGGCTGAGGTGAGTCCAAAGTTATTGCACGTGTTGACCGTGAACTGGTCTTCCGCCTGCAGGCGGACAACGAGGCCGGGCCATTGTGACGGCGCGGCAGGAATGGTCCGATATGCTTCAGCCACATCTCGCACAGAGGCCTGAGAGCCAGAGGGGAGACGGGAAACGAGAAGGGAAATGGCCATGAAGGTGCCCCAGGTACATGGAAAATCGTCGCTTTCGACGTGGGAGTTGATGGACGCTGTTCCGGGCAGCGGGCTATGAGGGTGTGAGAAATTGTGCACCGCTCGAAATTTGCCCGGCTTGGCCGTTTTGGGAACGAGGGATAAAGGGGAGGTTTGGAAGGGGCCGATAACGGCCTCCAATTGTATGCGCGTGAAGGGTCCGATGTAGCGGCCCGTCACGAACTCGTGTTCCGTGATGAGATTATATACAGGGAGCAGGCTACTAATAGAGGAATGATTACGAGGGGCAAAAGTGCGTGTAATTCGTGGTATCCCGAGGTCGAAACCCCTCGAGAAGCCTTTGATGAGTGTCGGGTACTTGGCCAGCAGGCCAAGTCACGCGAGCTCCGACGCCCAGGCTTCCTGCTTGTACGGGGATAAGGCTTCAAGCCTTCTCTGCTCGAGGGCACGCTTGAGCTCCGTGATCGGATTTTCCGCAGCCCGAGCACCTGTGGCGCTCGGGGTGGCTCGCAGAGGGGCATCCTCTCGCGACTTGCCAATCGAAGCAGAGCGGGAGGCCGTCTGCCGCGACCAGTCTCCCTTGCTCGTTTTTTCTGGGCGTGTCTGCCGATCCGTCCCAGAGTTTTTGTGCCCTGCACTTGGCGAAGACGTGTTCGTGGCGTCCGAGGCAAATTGCGCAGACTCCCCCACGTGGGCCTGCGCCGGACTGAAAAAACTCAGGGTTGTCCCGCCGAGAGCGCTGCGGGGTGTCTCGGGCGCGCTGTACGGAGCCGAGTCCGTGTGAGTTCGAAGGCGGAGGGGATCCCGCAGGGGTTACAGAGGGAGGACAAGGAAGCCGAGTCCGAAGCGTTCGCAACGGCGTGAGCCGGTGCGAATGCGAACGGGCGAGGGCGGAAGCGAACGAGACGAGACGAATGGGCGGAGACGAGGCGAGACGAGACGAGGCGAGAACCTTGCGAACTGATCCTTCGAGTGCCCGCGGTAGGGCCTGTCTTCCGGGATAAGCACGCAGAGTTTTAGAGGGGGAAATCGTTGGCGACCGAGCGCTCTCTATTCAGCAGGAAACAAGACGGTTTAAATACAAAAGAGTCAGTAGCTACCCCAGGCAAGTAAGTAGGGGTGAAGGGGTAAGGTAAGAAGGACAGGAAGAAGTGGCAGAGGGAGCCGAGAGACGAAACGCGAAAACGATCGAGTCAGACAAATGGTAAGGTACGAACGGGCGAGACGATACAAAGGAGCCGAGGAGACAACAAGATATGATGAACAGAAGGAGCCGAGGCAGTGAGAACGGGCGTAGCGAGCTTGACATCTTGAAAGGGAGATGGGCGGTGCGACGAGACGGGATGGCGATGGACAAAGGGGACACGAGGCGCGGGGACGCGCGGCCTGTGTTCGAGGGGCTGGGGAGTATCTTGAAAGGCGAATACGAGCGACGGCGGTCCATGGCGACGGCGGGAGAGAGAGAGAGAGAGAGTGTGTGTGTGTGTGTGTATGTACACACACGAGTGAGAGGGAGAGAGGGAATCCGAGTCTGATCGATGGGGAGCGATAGCGAGGGGCGATGCTGGCGCGACGCCGTGGGAAGTCGAGACGATATGACCGATATGGCAGCTATGCCACGCGAGGCCGGACCGAGACCGAAAGTACCGAAAACATACGATTTCGGGCCCAGCGCCCGAGCTATCCTTACACCTCCCGGGGGGTCGAAATCTTGACCGTCCCCGGTCAAGCTTCTTCTAGCGAGTTTTGCGGGAGTTTCGGCGCCGAAATGGATGAGAATGGGACCTTGAACGACGGTGGTGATGGATGTGTCGTGCGTGATGATAAGGGAGCCGCGTGTCTTCGTCTTGCGATGGCGAGCGTGTGCCGTTTGCGTTAAAGAGGGCCGGACTAAGAGAGGAGAGGGTGAGGGCAGAAGTCCCAAGGCTGTCGCTACGAGGACGAAGGAGACGAGGAAAGTAATGAAGGGGATGAGAAGAAAGCAAGGGCGAAAGAGGCATATATGGCAGAGCAGTCGAGGGTCCAGATACGACGCGTAACGAAACGTCGATTCTTTGACTAAAGGGAACGAGGGAGGGCACGAGGAGGAAACGTCGGTAAGCGATGAATGGGATGGACCGAAGGAGCAAGACGGGGCGTAGATGAATGACGTCAGGGGCACGGGAATAGGGTCGCAAGGGCGTGGCGAGGACGGCAGGGGAGGAGGCATGCTGGCGATACTTTTGTCGAATACAGAAGGTGCGGGGGCAGAGCAAGTGACGAGGGCGAAGGTTTTGACTTGGTGAACGCGAGAGGGGGTGGTTACAGGGATTGAGCTCGCAACGGGGAAGGTGCTTCGTGTCCTCGGGTTTCGTCTAAAAACATCCTCGTGGGTCGGGTCTAGAGCCAAGACTAATCCTCCGGGGTTAAACACAAAGCTTAGGAGGTGGGGCGTGTACTGCTCGAGCTGGAACCGATACGCGAAAGGGTCGCGCGGCTTGGCGGCGTCGCTCAGGCTGCCAGCGGCGAAGATTTCTCGCTTGCACCAAAACTCGTGCGCGTGTGCGGAAAGGGTCTTAATGAGATCTGAGAGCGAGGCAACCATGGCGAGGGTAAACACAAAGTTGAAACGAGCTAGGCCAGAGCGGGACAGCGGCAGTGGGGGTGAGAATGATGTGTCTAGTGGAGCTTCGAGAGGAGGAGAAATCGAGCCGACCGACGTGAATCGCGTGGCTTCGAGCGGGCTCGGCGAAGGTGGCGATATGGGGACGTTTGGAGAGAGTCTGAGCAGCCCGGGTGGCGTAAGAATGGCGAAGTCAATCGGCAAGGGAAGGGGCGTGTTGGCGACAGGAGCGAGACCGGGGCCGGATGAAGTCGAGCAGATCGGCGTGACTCCGAGCGGGCTTGGCGAAGGTGGTGTTATGAGGCTTTTTGGAGAGAGCTTGAGCAGCCCAGGTGGCGTAAGAACGGTGGAATCGATCGGCGAAGGGGGGCGCTCTGGAGAACTCAGCGGGACGGTGTCCGAGTTGACAATAGTAGGCTCAGGGGTAGACTCCAGCTCGAGATCGCCCAGCACGAGAGATGGAGCCAGCGTCGCCGATGGTAAGTCGCTAGATGCAGGGAGGACGGGGAACGCCGAGGGTAAAGGCTCTAGATTCGCAGGGGGCTCAGTAGGGGAAACGGGCGCGATCTCGGGAACTTCAGCAGCTAATGACGTAAGCGAAGGGGTATGGAACGGGGTAGGATAGGTCGACAGGAGAACTGAAGGAGTCGTCGCGGGCTCAATCTCGGGCTGGACGATCACCTCCGAATGCGCAGGCGCGAGCTGGGACTCCGAAGTCGAGAACGAGGACGAGAAGTCGGAGGGAGGATGAGGGACTGGTGGAGATTGCGAAGGTGTAGGTAGTTCGCTGGGGTCGCTCGTTGTCTCATCGTTCGGGGTGTCATTGTAATTCAGTACTCGGAAACCGAAGGTGACTGGAGGGGCATGCTCAGAGGCTCGGACTGGCTGTTCGCGTTGTACGCTCCGGGGCTTGAACGGTTCCTCTCGGGGCCAGGACGGGAAGGGATCATGGTACGCAAAGGCAGCGCGGGCGCAAGAGAGAACGTCGTCAAAGGGGAAGGGATAGTCGTGGGGCTGGTAAGGATACTTCGCGAGGAGAGCCGGTTGAAGCATACTGCGGTCTGTGGGGTGGAAGCCGCACCAGAACGCTGCATCGCGTTGCATTTCTGATAGGTGGCGCGTGTGGGCGATGGGTGCGGCGAAGCTCGAGAATCGCCGGTAGTACTGTAGCACGTCGTCTTCACAGAACATCCGCTTCCTGGACGAGTTCTGAACAAAATCAAGCAGCTTCTGTCTAGCAACCAGGTGATGCGGTGTACCGAAGACGTCGACTAGGAATTGACGGAAGTGGGACCAGTCGCGCGAACAAAACTCGTCAACAGATCTCAAGACCTTGCGTACGGAGGGCGCCATGTAGCGGGCTATGGTTTCTACTCGCTGCGGGTCGGTAAGCATGCAGCGATCCGCGAGTGATTCGAATTCTTGTAAAAAGGTCTCGAAAGTGCCTTGGCGGCCTGAGTAGTATGGCGCGTACTCCGAGCTGGGTGATGGTATTGTTACAAGGCCGGTGCACGGGTCGCTGTATTCGTAGTACATTTCGGCGGCGCGGGGTACAAGGGAAGATGGAGACGAAAATGGTCGGGGCGAGGTTGGAGCGAAGTGGAATGGAATGGTGGAGCGGACGAGAAAAGACGGGGTGCGAGGACCGGGGGTGAAGAAACTGGGGTGATGGCGCGGGTTCGGAGATGGGAAGTGGGAGGAAATTGGAATGCGAATAGTAGAGATGGGAGGGATGGCGAGATGGGAAAGCGAGAGTCTAATGTCAGCGGTCTGGGGAAAGCAAACGACACCGAGGTCAGCGGCTCGGATGGCGAAGGCGAGAAACTGGGCGAGGGTCCAAGGTCAGCGGCTTGGACGATACGGGCGGCGATGGCTAGGGCGATTCTTCTAGCTAGATCCTTCTGAGCAGGGCTAGGCTTCTTCGGCGGCGATGGCTAATCTTCTGAGTGACGGTGATGGCTAGGCTTATTCTTCTGGCTAGGGGTGGGCTATTCTTCTTGGCTAGGGCTGGTACGAGCGAGGCGAACGAGAGCGGAAACTGGCGGGGCCAGGCGGGCGTCCAAGGTCAGCGGCTTGGACGATGAGGCGATAACGAAGCGGGGCGAATGGTAACGAGGCAGGAATCGAGCGAGGGAGGCCGATGGAGGCCGATGGATATAAGGCAGGCCACCAGAGGCGACCGAAGAGATGGTAAGACGTAGAGGATGGATAAAGGAGGGGGGTTGAGGGGAATCAACACGACTCCGCCTCACTGGGGCAGCCAATTTGTACGGAGCCGAGTCCGTGTGAGTTCGAAGGCGGAGGGGATCCCGCAGGGGTTACAGAGGGAGGACAAGGAAGCCGAGTCCGAAGCGTTCGCAACGGCGTGAGCCGGTGCGAATGCGAACGGGCGAGGGCGGAAGCGAACGAGACGAGACGAATGGGCGGAGACGAGGCGAGACGAGACGAGGCGAGAACCTTGCGAACTGATCCTTCGAGTGCCCGCGGTAGGGCCTGTCTTCCGGGATAAGCACGCAGAGTTTTAGAGGGGGAAATCGTTGGCGACCGAGCGCTCTCTATTCAGCAGGAAACAAGACGGTTTAAATACAAAAGAGTCAGTAGCTACCCCAGGCAAGTAAGTAGGGGTGAAGGGGTAAGGTAAGAAGGACAGGAAGAAGTGGCAGAGGGAGCCGAGAGACGAAACGCGAAAACGATCGAGTCAGACAAATGGTAAGGTACGAACGGGCGAGACGATACAAAGGAGCCGAGGAGACAACAAGATATGATGAACAGAAGGAGCCGAGGCAGTGAGAACGGGCGTAGCGAGCTTGACATCTTGAAAGGGAGATGGGCGGTGCGACGAGACGGGATGGCGATGGACAAAGGGGACACGAGGCGCGGGGACGCGCGGCCTGTGTTCGAGGGGCTGGGGAGTATCTTGAAAGGCGAATACGAGCGACGGCGGTCCATGGCGACGGCGGGAGAGAGAGAGAGAGAGTGTGTGTGTGTGTGTGTGTATGTACACACACGAGTGAGAGGGAGAGAGGGAATCCGAGTCTGATCGATGGGGAGCGATAGCGAGGGGCGATGCTGGCGCGACGCCGTGGGAAGTCGAGACGATATGACCGATATGGCAGCTATGCCACGCGAGGCCGGACCGAGACCGAAAGTACCGAAAACATACGATTTCGGGCCCAGCGCCCGAGCTATCCTTACAGCGCTTCTCTGGGCGGTCCGAAGGCGAACCCCGGCGAGAATGTGGCGAGCGTGAGCGGGGCCGCTTTCTCGATGACTCGTGGCGACGGGGGGAAGAGGAGCGGTGGCGGCTATGCTGACGGCGGCCGCGATCGCGGTGGCGCCTGGGGGATTCCCTGTCGACTTGTGCCCTGTCGATCTGGTCGATGGCGGTAAAAGGCAGGAATAAGTGGCAAATGGCGACCACGAATGGCGAATGGCATGAGGGAGATATGGCAGATGGCAAATGGCAAATGGCAAATGGCGGATTGAAAATGGCAAATGGCAATAAGCGAAATACGATGAGATAGCAAAGACGACGTTTGGATGGAGAGAGAGGGAGGGGAAACACGAATATGAAGAAAAGGAGGGGGAGGGATATTAGCGCGTGAAAAAACAGAGGGGGTACACCTATCCGCACCATTTCGATCCTCCTTTCCTGGATTCTATTGTTTAGATCGTCGGAGATGGTGCGAAGAAGTCCTTCGCTGATTATTTCAATGTTGAAGCCCTCGTTGCGTCCTAAGGCGTCGAACCACTCCCGCCTGACTCGGCTCTGATATAACAAGAGGGCTTTTCTGCCATTAGTTTGGACGCGAATTGGATGCACGTCTAGGACGACGAAGAAGGCTGCCAAAGCTTCTGCGTTTTCAGCCGGCCAGACTCCTGACTTGGCTATGAAGTGCAGCATCGAGTTTTTGGCTTCCATTAGCTCTAGCCAGCTCAAGTCCTCGTCGTTTCTGATGCCCCTGGAGGGTGCCATGGCGGCTAGCGGGCGCATGGCGATCGTGCCTCCGAGCTGCGTGAACGCGAGGGTGTCTTGATTTATCGACCTGTTGGAGTCGGCCACGGCGTCCTTGCACCCCTTCAGGGTGAAGTAGTCCAGCTCGACCCATTCCAGGTTGTTTATTTTGTTTATGGCGTACTGGGCTGGTCTCGGTTCGATCCAGTCACCGAGACAACGCCGAGGGTCGAAGGTGTTCATCTTCGGCCTTTTCTTCTCGGCCTCTTTACGTTGTTCTTTGGCTTCTTTCTCGCGCTGAGCGAGCTGTGCTGCTTCTGCCTCTTGGTCCAACCTGTCTCGCTCGTCCTGGACTGCTCTGTCTTCTTCGAGCTGCGCGTCCCAGGCGACTATTTTGTTGGCGTTTTCTCGTGCCCATGCTTCCCTCATCTGTAGGGCAGCTTCATCTCTGGTAAGAGGATTAAGCCCTTGATGGGCATCAATCATTGACTGTCTCAAGAAGTTCCACTCATCGCTCTCAAAGCTCGGGCAGACTGCCTGATTGGGGTCTGCATTGATGCGTGGCATGTTCTTACGAAAGTGCTTTATGAATTGGTTCTTTGAAGTGTGTACTTAACACGGGGATTCTACGAAATAAAAGAATACCAGTTTTTCAGACCGGTTGGAAAAAGGGCGGAGAGGTGGCAGCACGAAAGAGGAAGCTGAGCACGTGCCGCCCTCTTCGCTCGCGCAAAGACTACACTCTAAGGCTCCGCTCGTTTCTTACTCCGCCGCAGACTGGCCACAGGTACCAGACTTGGCTCTCGGCTTCGGCCCAACTACCCACGGGAAGTCAGTGGAGTAGCCGTGGGATATGCTAATCTAATGATTACTTTGCGGCTCATGGACAATTACAGACCGACGAAATCAGATCCTTCCTATCTAGCTATACCTTTAAATCGGTATCTTGTGCGTGGTCGCCTTGTTCTGCACCCATGTCACCTACATCCTATACCAACGTGTCTGCCGTCGCAGCCTGCATCTGAGAAAAAGGCGCCACGGCCCGCCACGATTTTGCATCGCACACCATGGCACCCGCCTGTTGCGGTTAGCGGACATGGGGATCTACATCACCCTCGAGGACGGACGGGAGGTCATCGACGCAGCTGGTGGTGCCGCTGTCACAGTGTCTTGGGAACAGGCCACCCAGTCGTACTGGAGGCCCTGAAAGAACAGGTTGACAAGCTTGCTTGTGAGTAGCTAATCTCATTGGGGAATGTGCATGAGAGCTGACGAGTCCCTAGTCGTATTCAACGAGCAGTTTTTGAATGAGCCTGCTGTCGAGCTCTCTAGAATCCTAGTGGAGTCGGGGAAAGGGGCGTTCGAACTTTGTAGCTTCCTGGCTGGAGGTGGGCCCGACCCCATTCGTACTACTAAATCATAAACAGTTCTTGTTTAGGCTCGGAGGCAATGGAAGGCGTTCTCAAGCTTGCTCGCCAGGTGAGCACCAAGTTTGATGTCTCGATGATGGATCATTGACGATGTCTCTCGTTAGTACTGGTACGAGCAGGATCAACCACAACGCAAGAATTTTATTTCTAGGGACCTTTCCTACCACGGCAATACGATTAACGCGTTATCTCTGTCTGGACACCCTGCGCGGCGTGCGCCGTACAACGAAATTCTCCCACAGGAGATCTATCACAAGGTGTCTCCGGCATACGCTAAGCGCTTCCAAAAAGCCGACGAGACTGAGGAACAATACGTGGAGAGGCTTCGTCAGGAACTGGAGGACAAGATCGTTGAGCTCGGACCGGACACGGTCATAGGCTGCAGGTCACCTCACCTCCTGGTAGCGATCAACGAGCTGAGCGCAGATACCTTCTTCTCACAGTCGTTGCCGAAACCGTGGTCGGGGCGACAACTGGCGTGGTTCCTGCGCCAAAGGGCTACTTCAGAGCCATGAAATCCGTTTGCAGGAAGTACGGTGTCCTTTTTATTTTAGATGAAATCATGTGTGGGATGGGCCGTGAGTCAGCTGGTCTGCTTCACGGCTGACGCATTGACGGGTGACGTATAGGGATGGGGACGACACATGCCTGGGAGAGCTTCGGTGACAACGAGCCACCGGACATTCAGGCCGTCGCGAAGGGTCTTGGTGGAGGGTATGCCGTTCTTGTCCACGGTTTCTGACATTTATTCTGAGTATGGTATAGATACTCCTGCATTGGGGCGATCCTTGTGTCTAAACAGGTTGCGGACGTGGTTACGAAGAATGGCGGTCACTGGAAACACGGACACTCCTTCATGGTATGTGATGATCACTCGATGTTATTGCATTCCTGACCTGGTACGATCAGGCGCATCCGATGTCCTGTGCGGGGGCAGTTGCTGTGCAAAAGGTGATAGCGGGGGAGAACCTGCTTGCAAATGGGCGCCAAACGGGTGAATATCTGGGGCAGCTGCTTCGCGAGCGGCTACTGTCTCCCAAATCACTTGCAAGACCGTTTACCTTTGACATACGCGGCGGAGGGTCATTTTGGGCAGTTGAGTTTGACTTTTCCGGGACCGAAGAGAGGAGGGAGACAAAGCAATTTGCAATGGCTGTGCAGGCACGATGCCTTGAGAATGGGGTGATCGTGATGGGGATGCCAGCGGGGGCGAACGTTGAGGAGAGAGAGGGGGGACACATAATGTTTGCACCTGCGTACAATATCACAGGTTCGGAGGTGGAAAGGGTGGTGGAAGTGTTTGTATCGAGTGTAGAGGATATAGTTAGGGGGCTCGGGTGCGCCACGAGCGGAGATTAGTAGCCACCGTGCTCTCAACTTTGACTTTGACTCGTCGTTGGTCTAAGCACACTCGATGGCTGGCAGCCAGCTCTAAATGGACTTATCACTCTCCAACTCTCAACAAGCCATTTCTGCCAACCTTCCCCAATCCACCCAATCCCAGTCCGTTCCTCAACATCCCCCATCTTCCCTCCAGTCCACTTCTATCCCTTCAGACTCTTCCAGAACCCTCAGATCGTCCACACGCGCCAAGGCTCCTAAGCAGAAAGTGGCCAAGGACAACATCATTCCAGATCAGACAACGTCGGCCCCCGCAGAATCCTCTTCTTCCCGTCAAACCCGTTCCAACCATCAGTCCAACTCTTCCAAACGCACTCGCGACGCTAAAGGCAAGGGAAAATCCCAAGAAACAACAGAAGACCAGCCAGCCTCTCGCACCAGCAAGAAGTACGTTTCACTTGCGAAACAACTCCCCTTTGACTCTGACCGTCGACTACCCTTCCCACTCCACAGAGGTCGCCGTACGACTTATCCCGTCACCACTCCTGCTCTCACCATCAACGAACCCACCCGCGATACCAAGGGCAAGAAACGCGCAGCCGCAGAAGCCCCTTCTGAAGATCTTTCCGCTAGCGCTCCTCCCGGTCCCTCCAAACGTCCCCGTTCAGCCACTACCGCCTACGCGCTCCGCTCTCGCTCGGACGCCATTCAATCTTCAGAGATGCCGAAAAAAATGAGGTAATGTGCTGACAAGCGCTTCTCCTCGGGTCAATTCTAACGCCTCTTCATACAGACAAAGCTCCACTACAAAGGGAAAAGCCGCTGCTGCCAAGAGCAAGGCGATGGCAGCCCCTGCTGGCCCTTCGCGCATCGAAGACGACGACGTTGAAATGATGGACGTGGAGTACAAGCACGAGGCATCAGATCACGACGATCAGATGGACCTTGCACATGATGATCGTGATGAAGGTGGGGATGAAGACGGCGATGAGAACGCTGGCAGTGGGCCCGCGGGCGACGGCGCAGGCGAGGACGACGGAGGCGGAATGATCAACGGTGTCGGGGGTTTGCCGCGCGGCTTCGCTGGACTCGACGAGAGTGCGGCGATGGCCATCTTTGCCGACTACCGGCAACTTGGCACTTATATGTCCGGACTCAGCTCGCGCCTCAAGACTATGCTTAACAACATCAAGGCAAGCGCCGATCCGACGACGCGCGTCGTCACCCTTCAAGAGCTCAGCGAGTTACTCAGCATCAGCACGGAGGACACTTTGGCAGGCTCTTTCCAGGTCGACGCTTTCGTACGCGAGCTCGTCAAGATTCTTGGGGGTACCGGAAACGCGGCTGATGATGACGACGGAGACGACGACGACGAAAGCCACGAACAAGATGAGGATGCTCAACTCGCCGCTGCACTCGCTCTTAGTGGAGGCGGCCAGTATCAGGGCGACGACAATCTCGAGGCTCAAGTCCTCGCCGCTCGCTGCCTGGCAAATCTCATGGAAGCCCTTCCCGGTGTCGCCCACACTGTCGTGTACCACGGTGCCATCCCCGTGCTCTGTAGTAAACTCATCGAAATCTCCTACATTGATTTGGCAGAACAGACTCTGAGCGTATGTTTTACCCATCCTCTGCTGATCGCCACATTTTCTTACAAAATGATTTCGCAGACCCTGGAGAAGATCTCTGAAGAGTTCCCAAGCTCCATCGTCCGTGAGAATGGACTTGCCGCCCTACTCAATTACCTCGACTTTTTCTCGATCGCCGTACAACGAACCGCATTACAGGCAGCGTCAAATTGCTGTCGCAATGTACCCCCGGAACACTTCCAGATGATCCGCAGCGTCTGGCCTATCATCCGCAATTGCCTTGGTTACTCAGACCAGCGCCTGGTCGAGTTTGCGTGCCTCTGCGTCATTCGGGTTATCGATTCTTACTACCGGTCGTCCCCGGAAAATCTCGAGATTCTCGTTGACGCTGAGCTCATCACGGCTGTCAACGTGCTTCTGCTTCCTGCTGGTGGCTCTCCTTTGATTGCAACCAACACATTCACGCAGTTACTGCGCGCTCTGGCCACTTCTGCGCGGGCAAGTCCAAACATCACGATCGTGTTACTGGAAGCGGGCATCGTCGATACTCTATACCAAATTCTGACGGGCGTCCTCCCGTCTTCCCAGTCCGAAAGCGAAGAACAAGGCGATGCGCCGAGCGGTCAAGGGCTCGGAGGAGGGCTTGCCGATATGACCGTAATGCAGAACCTCGCCCACCGGCCCAAGGATCAGGTCGAGGAAGCTCTGAGCCTCATAGCCGAGCTTCTCCCGCCCTTACCGAAAGGTATGCCGAACTGCAGTTTCCCGGCTTAGCCGTGCTGACCTCCCGTTCGAGATGGCGTCTATGACCACAAGGCATATACCGAGAAGTCGCTTGCGAGAATGATCAAAGCCAAGGCCAAAGCCGACCGCGCTGCTGCACGCCAGGCGCAACATGCGCAGCTATATGCGTTCGCGGGAGTATCCACACCGTCATCATCGTCTGCAACGGCGACGCCGGCACCTGCCTCGGGGACGGCCACTCCAATACCGGCTGATAGCCCGCACGAGGCCGACGAACCGCCTAACTCGACCAAAGAGTCTCCACCTGACCGGACGGAAATGCTACGCGGGAAACCCGAGGTTGTTGGCAGGTTCATGCAGCTCATTGTACCTATTCTAGTGGACGTTTACGCAGCAAGCGTCATCACCACGGTGAGGATCAAAACGCTCACGGGGCTCCTGAAAGCGATAAGCTATTTGGAAGCTGACGAGATCAAACGGGTCCTCACGGTAAGCGGAAGCCTACCTGGCTACTTAATGCAGGGGCCCTAACTCACCATATTCCTAGTCTGTACCCGTTGCCAGCTTCTCTTCGTCCATCTTATCATCCAAGGACCATCCGACTCTCGTCATTGGCGCTCTACAACTAGTCGAGTTGCTACTTTCCAAGATCCCAGAAGAGTACCGGCCAGCTTTCCGACGAGAGGGTGTCTTCCATGAGGTTGAGCTTCTTGCCGATCGCACGCTCATTTCCTCGAAGAAAAAGGGCAACAACAACGATAAGGAAAAGGACAAGGACCTTTCCGATGCGTCTTCGGCTCCAGACCTCCCCCCACCACCCATCCCGGTCTCACCTGCGGTTGCTGCTGGTATCCCAGGTTTCAAGAAACTGTCCTCACTCTCTCTGGACCCCGAGGACGCGGTGACTCTGCGAGCACGCGTTATTCGTTTCCGTTACCTCACAGGAAGAGAGAGCAATGACGCCGACAATGTGTTTGCGACGCTGCGCCGGCTGGTTGAGCGTATCTCCTGATTCAAGTGCCAGCGAGAAAGAGGTTGGAAACGCGCTCAAAGAACTCGCAACGCTCTTTACGTCAGCGCATACATCCGTGTCGAGCTTTGAGCTGCTGCAGAGTGGCGTGATAGATGGGCTGTTGCAATTTGCTACAGACAAGACACGGAGCAGTACGTCGTGGAGTTCAATTCATTTTGTGGAGCCCTCGCTTAGTTGACTTGCCTCAGTTTCCATCGCCCGACGCCAGGAGCTGCTGCTAGGACGCATTTATTGTTCGCAAGTCGAAAGTACTCGCTGGTTCACAGACACCCTTCGCTATCTTCGTGAAGAAGTTACAGGAAAGCCTGACAAGGATGGAAGCATTTGACGTCGTCACGGTGACCCAAGGTATGGATGGTAGGTCGACAGCTCTTTCGCAGTCGAAGTTCTCTCTCATGATCCGCCCTCATAGATTCAAAACGGAGCAGCTCGCCTTCACTCCTCGCTCGGCAGTTACGTCTGCGCTTAGTCGCGGCCGAAGGCTCTGACATACCGAAAAATTTCAACAACATTGTCGTATCCATACATGCTATTGCAACGTTCCAGGCTCTCCACGACTACCTACGGCCGCGCGTCTCTGGCCTCATGTTTAGCGGGTCGCGCCTCAGTGGTATGCTCGCCGCGCTCGCTGGTGTCACGTCTGGCGGTCTTTCTGCCACCAAGCCACCGGACCAGCCGGAAGCAAGCACTTCCGCCGGCCCTTCTGCAACGGTCGAAGCGCAGGCGCAGCCAAAGACTTAGCGCCAAGAGCGCAGGCTGCGGCGAGCGAGGCTGTTCCGGAACCTCCTGCCGTGGAAGCCGGCCCATCTAACCCCCCGCCAGCATCGCTAGGCTCGAGCGCGGAACCACCAACCTCCGCGGCGGGTGAAGATAGTTTTGGTGACAACGCCGAGTTTACTGCAGATTTCACGGACGATGATGTTGAAGCCGAGGTTGGTTCTTTCACATTGTCGAGATCGAAGTCGAACTGAGGCGACTGATCGACAGGTGTTTGACGACGAGATTGATCCCGATAATGTGTCGGCGGAAAAGACGGTTACGCTGTCGGTTGCAGATGGTTTGTGGTTTAGCTGTTTGGTTCCTTTTAGGATTTTTCAGGGGTTTACTTATCAGATGGCTCCAAAGTTGAGGCGCAGACCCCGGAAGGTACGAGGGTAGGAACACCCTCGGCGGTACCTGGCAGCTCGAAGGGCTCGGCATCACGTGGCTGGCCGTCAGGAAAAGGTTCGTATGCATCTGCGCTCAAGGCTAAGCAGACAGATTGGCACCTCGAATTCTCCATGGACGACCACCCCTTACCACTAGACTTGACGATCTATGGCGCCATCCACCAGCACGAACTCCGCAAGAAAAAGGCGGGGTCAGGCTCTGCGCTGCCCCCCCACTTGTTATGGCAAGGAGTGTACACCAGTCAAGTTCAAGAAGGTCCCAGGCCCTGTTGGAGGCAGCAGTGAGACCTCAGAACCTGTTGCACGGAGCCGCTCTCCTACTCCTTCTTTGTCTTCGCTTCCGGAAGATGCCCCGCACGCCAAGATTTTGCGCCTACTTCGGGTCTTGCACAAGCTGAACGTCGTAGAGGCCGAGCGGCAGTACCACCCGAACCGCAGCTTGCCCGAGTCGGCATTTGTGAACAATAAACTTTCGGCCAAGTTGACGCGTCAATTAGAGGAGCCAATGATCGTTGCAAGGTAGGAGCCTGAAAATATATTGTGCGTTGATTGCTTGCTGATGGGACGAATGATTTTCAGCCAATGTCTTCCTGATTGGGCTCTTGACCTACCGCAACATTTCCCCTTCTTATTCCCGTTCGCAACACGTTACAACTTCCTGCAGTCGACGTCGTTTGGGTATGCACGTCTTATCCTTAAATGGCAGAGCCAGCAGAACCGCTTCCAAGACGGCTCGCGACGAGACGACGGCGTCGGTTTCCTTGGCCGGCTACAGCGACAGAAGGTCCGGATCTCGCGGAAACACATTCTCGAGAGCGCCATGAAGGTGTTCGAGCTGTACGGATCGTCGTCCTCGATCCTCGAGGTGGAGTACTTTGAGGAGGTTGGCACGGGCCTCGGCCCGACGCTCGAGTTCTACGCGCTGGTGTCGCGCGAGTTTGCGAGGCGCGATTTGAAAATCTGGCGTGACGACGATCCGCTGCGCACTGGCGCGGCGTATGTGCTCCACCCACGGGGACTGTTCCCGGCCCCGATCAGCGCCGAGGACATCGCGAACGATGGCGATCCTAAGCGCACGCATATCATCCGGGTTATTGGGCAGTTCGTGGCGAAGGCAATGTTGGATTCGCGCATCATCGACATGTCGTTCAACAAAGTGTTCCTCAAGCTTGCCCTCGGGGAAGATGTCCCGCTCACCATTGACTCGCTGAAGGTGTGTTTGGTTGTTCGGGTTGTGCCTGTGTGATCGATACTGAAATGGTGAGAAGCTCGTCGATGAAGACCTGGCAAAGTCGCTGGAGAAACTAAGATCTCTCACGTCATCAACAAAACCGCTCGACAAGGTTGGCCTTCTCTCCGAAATTCACTGATTAGTTGTTGGCTAAAGTTGATCATAGCTGCAGAAGCTTTTGAAAGAGAAAGTAGACGTTGAAGACTTGGCACTGGACTTCACAATCCCAGGATACGACATCGAACTGAGGGTAAGTAATTCTATCTCTGTGGCGGCTGACGGTTGAAGCTGAATGCCTATCCCTTTAGCCAAACGGCAGGAATATAACCGTGACCGAGGAGAATGTCGAGGAGTACATCACAGAGGTTATCGAGGCTATCATCGGGGAAGGTGCTAAATTACAAGCCAAAGCGTTCCGAGAAGGCTTTTCGAAGGTGTTCCCAATCACGGACCTGCAGGCGTTCGCGCTTGACGAACTAGTCATGCTCTTCGGTAATGGCGAGGAAGACTGGTCGATCGAAAGTGAGTAGTGACTTTTTTAACTCTCGCCTGAAAAAAACTTATTTGTCGTAGCGTTGAACGAGGCGATCAAGGCAGACCATGGATTCAACGCCGAGAGCCGGACCATCCGTAACCTGATCGAGGTCATGTCCGGGTTCGAGGCGCCAACACGCAGGCAGTATCTGCAATTCCTCACCGGAAGCCCAAGGCTCCCCATCGGAGGTTAGACCCTCTCGCTGAGAGTCACCGGTCATCGTGTACGATGCTCACACACACATACACTGTAGGTTTCCGCGGGCTCAATCCGCCACTGACGGTGGTGCGCAAGCCGCACGAGGCGCCGCTCAAGGCGGACGATTACCTTCCGAGCGTCATGACGTGCGTCAACTACCTGAAGTTACCAGAGTACAGCTCGAAAGATGTCATGTTGGAGAAATTGCAAGTGGCGATGAAGGAAGGAGTAGGAAGCTTCCACTTATCATAAGGAGATGAGAGAGCGAGGCCGAATGGGGCATGTGTCCTTTGTAGAACCGTTTTTTTTTGCGCTGTGTAGTACTCTAGTCTATTATCAACATCAACTCTTGCTTTTCCCTTGCTGAGTCAGCACGCCTGAAGTTCGCCTTCGGCCTACGTATCAGTCAGCACACGCGCCGTTCTTATCGACCTCCACCACCATGTCTAAACACCATCCCGGTACGCGCCCATTTCGCTGGTACAGAGGACCTGATCTGATGCACGAAGCATAGATTTGATCATGTGCAGACGCCAACCGGGAATAGGTGAGTATTTTTCTACCACAGAGTGTAAACCAGCTGACTGACCCAAGCGACCGACCGTACCGTAGCCTATCGGCCGTCTCTGTGAGAAATGTGACGGAAAATGGTACGTCCGTCCTTCTTGGCCAAAAAGGGAGTGTGTTGATTGTTTTTGAATATATATTTAGCCCCGTTTGCGACTCATACGTCCGCCCAGAAACTCTCGTGAGGATCTGCGACGAGTGTAATTTCGGAACGTACGGTGGTCGCTGCATCATCTGCGGCTCTCCAGGTGAGTTTTTGTTTGAAGGAACGTGTGCCGGCTCATATCTCATCGCGCATTTAAAAGGGATCTCGGACGCGTATTACTGTGCAGAGTGCACGCGCTTGGAGAAAGACCGTGATGGCTGTCCGAAGATCGTCAACCTCGGTGCCAGTCGAACTGACTTGTTCTACGAACGGCGTCGTCTCGGTGAGCGCTTTCTTCTTCCATTTGTCCTCGTGGTGACGTGTATCCGCTGACCTACGTTGCGTTTTTTGCAAGGGTTCAAGAAGGGCTAATCTGTCTCATTTCCTACATTGTATCCCTAGTACATTGCTGGTCCATACTACAAATTTTTCTTAGAGAGATGATCGGACGACAAGTTCACGGACAGCAGTTGCAAAGCACAGCAAAGCGAAGCAGAAACTCGTACAGTGATGATTGTTACTCGCGTTGTGGATGGTAAATGTTTCCGTACCACACTGGTGGACTATTACCCGGATTTTCAATGTTGACAAGTTGTCTGTCGAGAGTGAGTGGAGTCAGTGTCGACGTTGGTTTCGTGTAGGTACGGCAAAACGCACCGGAACACCTGCTCGTCAACGGGAGCCTTGAACACGAGGAAAGTGTGAGTGCTGTCGTGGGTATCCAGCGCCTCACAATTCGCGCAAAGGTCTTTGGCGCAGAATGCACAGCGGTACCACTTTCCAATGATCCGTCCCCGTCCCCGGGACCCGTGCCTGCCGCAGCGCGCAAAACTATGTTTGAGGTCACGAAGATATGCTGTTTCGACGTCGATGAAATATTTTTAAAAAAAATACGAGCGAGCGAGTTTAAGCGATGTACCTTCGGGGTCACTTGATATATCAGAAGGACTGCCTGGTGCCGGCCCAGCAGGATATCGATATCTGCAAAAAAAAGTATGTAGTTGAGTTTCTTTACTCGCGTATCCCCAAAACATGTATCACGAACAAAATTGGTATGATAGGGAGTTCGGACTCGAGTGGGCCAGGGATGTCCACCGGTCGAGGTATCTTGAGGAACGTGTGCATCGGGTTATGGACTCTGTATGACTTGACCTCGCAGTCCGAGCACTGAATCAGATGGGTAGTGAGAGGCGATGCACGAGTAGAATTAAACCATTGTCACATACCAAATTGAATGATGAGGGTTTGGAGGGGCAGCTAAGGCATTGATACCTGACGCCAATAATGGGCTAGAAGAGCAGAGCGAATAATCGGAACCGTGGTAATTAAAGTCAAATGGGAAGACAGACAGACCTCTTCGCACGAATTACAGCCTTGCGGGTGGATATGGATGTAGTCTTCCACTGTATCTGTCCCGGCGCCGTTACCGTATGAGACGGTGTTCACAGACATTGAAGAGACAATACCAGGGACCGAGCGCACGGTAGCGCTGCCTTGGCTATAACGCCGTCCGTGAGTAAGCTGTGAAACATCCTGGGTTTCGTTGATCGGCACTGGAATCTGCCCCGACGGTTAGCCAACGCGAGCGAGCATGATAGAGATTGTTACCTTCATCGTGATGTGGGAAGAACTGTGTTCGCCGTTGGATGCATAAGAACTTCCAGGTAAACCAGCAATATCGCAATCCGAACAAATGTTGACGTCCTTCTCACAGTCGACACAGTGGAATCGAGGACCAACAATATCTTGCTGACAGCTGCACGCACGTCAGGAAAAAGAGTATCAATCAATTGAGAAAAGCACGAACTAAGAACATTGGTAGCCAAGGTGTTTTAGAGCTACTGGGGGTGAGCAGAAATCAGCGCGGATGTATGAGGTTACTGACATGGTTCGTCCACGCTGTCATCTGATGTGGCATCGTCCGATATTTCGGAGTAGCTGCGTGTTTCGGAAGTAGGGTTATTGGCCTTCATTTCCAAGAATGCGTGTATCGAGTGGATCTCGTGCACTTTGCTGTGTTCGGTACAACCGCATGAGGAGAGGGATAGAGGTATGAGGAAGTGTAGATGCCCACTAGCACGCTCGACAAAGGGTAAACTTCTCACAGATTCCGCATTTGTACCGATCCCCTGACAGCTCGGATTCACATCTGGAGCAAGGGCACGACGTGTCCTGCTCTGCAAGTTTTTTTTTCAACTTAATGGAGTACAGGCCAGAGGGGTAATCGCGTACCAACGACCTTCCAGCCGCGGAGATCACAAAACTGTTCCAAGAACGCGTGACGTAGTTGCCCTTTCCGTTTTGGCGCACCACGTCGCGCGATCTTGCGCTCTTGCGGGGTCGGCGGTAGTGTACGAGAGTATGAAACCTTGACGCTACTCGCCGAGGAATGATCGGCGCCGACCTTCTCGAAACACGCGGCACAGAGTTCGTATCCAGCGCTGACCGTTGAGGAAGAGGATCCCGATGAGCCCGGGCTTCGGGCAAGGATTGTCTGTGTGGGCGAAGAGGGTTCGCCACTCCTACCCTTTCCCTGCGCTGCGATGAACGTAGCCCGTGATGTCAGAGTCTTCTCGCCACAAGTCGTGCAGGTGTACTTGATCTGGTCGAGGATACAATCGCACTCAGAGCAGCAAGTAATTTCCTGGGGTACTGGGAGTTCGCGCGTACTAATACCTGTATCGTAGTCTGTGTAGGCGCATGTCAGTCCTGGGAGAAGGGCGCGCAGCGCCGCAGTCCTGGATTGCTTACTGGACCGACTCTGGTTCACCGGCGCTTCATATTCTGAATCTCTGGCAGGCCTTGAGGATCTGGAATCCGTATAATACTCTCTGCGCTCCGGCGGGGTGTTCGTGTCGGGAAGACCATCGGACAATAGAGAATTAGTGTTGAGGGAGAACGAACTGCTGATAGTAGAAAGTGTGTCGAATGCGGCTATCATTTGATGAGAGGCTTGGGCCTCCTGCAGCCACTCCCGGTCCCTAGCAGTCCGGAACAATAAGCGCTCACGAAAGGAGGCGTTGCGCTCCTCGTCAATACTGCCGTTTAGGATACTTCTCTCGGTTCCATCTTCGTCTGTACTTCGAGTCGATGCGCGAGAGGATCCCGCTGCGTCCTGAGAGCGTGCACCATTAGTCTCTCCACGATCGTGACGAGACAGTGTATGACCTTCGAGCCTGTTGTCATGGCTTGAGGGCCAGAAACCTCTCCCCAGGCGAAAGAGACTTGATCTTCTCTGCCAGCTAGCGGAGAGTGACTGGGTCCATTGTATTCGAGAGAGATTTGGACGAGCACTGTGACTGAATTTTCGACGGTGGAATGGTAGAATTTGATGGCGTCGTCCAACGTCGCTTCGTCGTGGATGCCGTTCTGCTCTCCGTCATCATCCTTCCACTGTATCTTGAAGGGACGTGCGGTGAGCCTGAAGCCTTCCTTGACCTAAGGAATGCTTTTTCAGTACGAATGATGCGGTAGAAAGGGGAGGACCTTCGATCTGAGTTCATCGTAGGAGCAGTCTCGTGCAGAATCGAAGCTCAGGTTTTGGCGATTGGTATTATAGTCGCACTCGATGATCAGAGGTTTATGCGTCCGTTCTGGTCCATTGGGGTCCAACGAATATCTGGGCCCATTGCTCATGTATGCGTAGTGGAGAAATGAAAGCGTATTTTTCCTAGGACCGCAGCAGCCAGCAACGTGTATTTATGTAATCCTATCCGAGCTAGACTAGTCCATCGTATCCATGATGATTGCATTGTATCCCTGGCACTCCCCGAGATGATCATTAGCCCAAAACTAATAGAACAACCACACACAGAACAGTCGAAAAGCATAGTAAAAGCTGAACTGATATACTACTGTTGTTACCCAAGTAAATGTCGGCCGTCTCTGTGAGAAATGCGACGGAAAATGGTGGGTCCCTCTTGGGAAAAAACGAATGCCGTCGTGCTGATTGTTTTGAATATAACCCCGTCTGGGACTCATACGTCCGCCCAGAAACTCTCGTGAGAATCTGCGACGAGTGTAATTTCGGAACCTACGGTGGTCGCTGCATCATCTGCAGCTCTCCAGGTGAGTTTTGTTGAAGGAGCGTGTGCCGGACTCGGCTCATATCTGCTTTTTTGGCATCGCGCGTTACAGTAAGGGACCTCGGGCGCGTATTACTACGCAGGGTGCACGCGCTTGGAGAAAGACCGTGATGGCTGTCCGAAGATCGTCAACCTCGGTGCCAGTCGAACTGACTTGTTCTACGAACGGCGTCGTTTCGGTGAGCGCTTTCTTCCATTTGTCCTACGTGACGTGTATCGCTGACCCACGTTGCGTTTTGCAAGGGTTCAAGAAGGGCTAATCTGTCTCATTCCTACATTGTATCCCTATTACATTGCTGGTCCATACTACAATCTTTTACAATCTTTTAGAGAGATGGTCGGACGACAAGTTCACGGACAGCAGTTGCAAAGCACAGCAAAGCGAAGCAGAAACTCGTACAGTGATGATAGTTACTCGCGTTGTGGTTACTCACGTTGTGGATGGTATATGTTTCCGTGCCACACTGGTGGACTATTACCCGGATTTTCAATGTTGACAAGTTGTCTGTCGAGAGTGAGTGGAGTCAGGGTCGACGTTGGATTCGTGTAGGTATGGCAAAACTGCACCGGAACACCCGCTTGTCAACAGGGAGCCTTGAGCACGAGGAAAGCGTGAGTGCTGTCGTGGGTATCCAGCGCCTCACAATCCGCGCAAAGGTCTTTGGCGCAGAATGCACAGCGGTACCACTTTCCAACGATCCGTCCCCGGGACACGTGCCTGTCGCAGAGCGCAAAGTTATGTTTGAGGTCACGAAGATATGCTGTTTCGACGTCGATGAAAAAAGAAGAAAAATACGAGCGAGCGAGTTTAAGTGATGTACCTTCGGGGTCACTTGATATATCAGAAGGACTGCCCGGTGCGGGCCCAGCAGGATATCGATATCTGCAAAAAAAGTATGTAGTTGAGTTTTTTTACTCGCGTATCCCCAAAACATGTATCACGAACAAAATTGGTATGATAGGGAGTTCGGACTCGAGTGGGCCAGGGATGTCCACCGGCCGAGGTATCTTGAGGAACGTGTGCATCGGGTTATGGACTCTGTACTGACTTGACCTCGCAGTCCGAGCACTGAATCAGATGGGTAGTGAGAGGCGATGCACGAGTACTAGAATTAGAACATTGTCACATACCAAATTGAATGATGAGGGTTTGGAGGGGCAGCTAAGGCATTGATACCTGACGCCGATAATGGGCTAGAAGAGCAGAGCGAATATCGGAATCGCGGTATTGAAGTCAAATGGGAAGACAGACGGACCTCTTCGCACGAATTACAGCCTTGGGGGTGGACACTGGATGTAGTCTTCCACTTGATCTGTCCCGGCGCCATTACCGTATGAGACGGTGTTCACAGACATTGAAGAGGCAACACCAGGGGCCGAGCGCACGGTAGCGCTGCCTTGGCTATAACGCCGTCCGTGAGTAAGCTGTGAAACGTCCTGTGTTTCGTTGATCGGCACTGGAATCTGCCCCGATGGTTAGCCAACGCGAGCGAGCATGATAGAGATTGTTACCTTCATCGTGATGTGGGAAGAACTGTGTTCGCCGTTGGATGCATAAGGACTTCCAGATAAACCAGCAATATCGCAATCCGAACAAATGTTGACGTCCTTCTCACAGTCGACACAGTGGAATCGAGGACCAACAATGTCTTGCTGACAGCTGCACGCACGTCAGGAAAAAGAGTGTCACACCAATTGAGAAAAGCACGAACTAAGAACATTGGTAGCCAAGGTGTTTTAGAGCTACTGGGGAGTGAGCAGAAATCAGCGCGGATGTATGAGGTTACTGACATGGTTCGTCCACGTTGTCGTCTGATGTGGCATCGTCCGATACTTCGGAGTAGCTGCGTGTTTCGGAAGTAGGCTTGTTGGCCTTCATTTCCAAGAATGCGTGTATCGGGTGGATGTCGTGCACGTCGCTGTGTTCGGCACAATCGCATGAGAAGAGGGTGATAGAGGCTTGAGGAAGTGTAGATGCCCACCTGTAGCACGCTCGACAAAGGGTAAACTTCTCACAGATTCCGCATTTGTACCGATCCCCTGACAGCTCGGATTCACATCCGGAGCAAGGGCGCGACGTCTCGTCCTGCTCTGCAAGTTTTTTTTTCAACTTAATGGAGTACAGACCACAGAGAGGTAATCGCGCACCAACGACCTTCCAGCCGCGGAGATCACAAAACTGTTCCAAGAATGCGTGACGTAGTTGCCCTTTCCGTTTTGGCGCACTACGTCGCGCGATATCGCGCTCTTGCGGGGTCGGCGGTAGTGTACGAGAGTATGAAACCTTGACGCTACTCGCCGAGGAATGATCGGCGCCGACCTTCTCGAAACACGTGGCGCAGAGTTCGTATCCAGCGCGGACCGTTGAGGAAGAGGATCCCGATGAGCCCGGGCTTCGGGCGAGGATTGTCTGTGTGGGCGAAGAGGGTTCGCTACTCCTACCCTTTCCCCTTCGCTGCGATGAGCGTAGCGCGTGACGTCAGAGTCTTCTCGCCACAAGTCGTGCAGGTGTACTTGATCTGGTCGAGGATACAATCGCACTCAGAGCAGCAAGTAACTTCCTGGGGCACTGGGAATTCGCGCGTACTAATACCTGTATCGTAGTCTGTGTAGGCGCAGGTCAGAAGGGCGCGCAGCGCCGCAGTCTTGGATTGCTTACTGGACCGACTCTGGTTCACCGGCGCTTCATATTCTGAATCTCTGGTAGACCCTGAGGATCTGGAATCCGTATAGTTCTCTCTGCGCTCCGGCGGGATGTCCGTGTCGGGAAGACCATCGGACAATGGAGAGTTAGTGTTGAGGGAGAACGAACTGCTTATAGTAGAAAGTGTGTCGAATGCTGCTATCATTTGGTGAGAGGCTTGGGCCTCCCGCAGCCACTCCCGCTCCCTGGCAGTCTGGAGCGATAAGCGCTCGTGAAAGGAGGCGTTGCGCTCCTCATCGATACTGCCGTTTAGGATACTTCTCTCGGTTCCACCTTCGTCTGTACTTCGAGTCGATGCGCGAGAGGATCCCGCTGCGTCCTGAGAGCGTGCACCATTAGTCACTCCGCGATCCTGACGAGAACGACAGCGTATGACCTTCGAGCCTGCTGTCATGGCGTCGCCACCCCGTTGAGGGCCAGAAACCTCTCCCCAGGGGAAAGAGACCTGTTCTTCTCTGCCGGCTAGCGGAGAGTGACTGGGCCCATTGTATTCGAGAGAGATTTGGACGAGCACTGTGACTGAATTTTCAGCGGTGGAATGGTAGAATTTGATGGCGTCGTCCAACGTCGCTTCGTCATGGATGCCGTTCTGCTCTCCGTCATCGTCCTTCCACTGTATCTTGAAGGGACGTGCGGAGAGCCTGAAGCCTTCCTTGACCTAAGGAATGCTTTTTCAGTACGAATGGTGCGGTAGAAAGGGGAGGACCTTCGATCTGAGCTCATCGTAGGAGCAGTCTCGTGCAGAATCGAAGCTCAGGTTTTGGCGATTGGTATTATAGTCGCACTCGATGATCAGAGGTTTATCCGTCCGTTCTGGTCCATTGGGGTCCAACGAATATCTGGGCCCATTGCTCATGTATGCGTAGTGGAGAAGTGAAAGCGTATTCTTCCTATCCTAGGACCGCAGCAGCCAGCAACGTGTATTTATCTTATCTTATCCAAACTAGTCCATCTTATCCATGATTGCCTGGCCTGGCACTCCGATGATCATTAGCCCAAAAGTAAAAGAACAACCACACACACAACAGTCGCAAAGCATAGTAAAAGCTGAACTGATACACTATTGTTGTTACCCAAGTAAATGTTTCCGCGCAACACTGGTGGACTACCAGCTGGATTCTCTAGATCAGCGAAGTGTCTGTTATACGCAGTCTGTCAGCAGGATTCGTTGGGGTGAGGAAGAACGCACCGGGACGCTTTCATATCGACGGGAGCCTTGATCACGAGGAACACATGAAGTGCTATCGTGGGTGTCGAACACCTCGCAGTCTGCACAAAGGTCCTTGGCACAGAACGCACAGCGGTACCACTTGCCAACGATACGCTGCATATGTCGGTCGCATCGTGCAAATGCATGGGTGAGATCACGAAGATAAGCTGTTTCGACGTCGATGAGCAACTATTGCATACATGGGCAAGCGAGCAAGGTTATGTTACATACCTGCTGGGTCACTCGCAGAAGGACTGCCTGGTGGGGGTCCAGCGGGATCTCGATATCTGCAAGGAGAAACAGAGTACCTGAGTTGATTTTCTATTCGCATAGTCCAAAAAAGGATGACAAACAGGATTGGTATGATAGGGAATTCGGATTCAAGTGGGCCAGGAATGTCCACTGGTCGAGGGATTTTAAGGAACACGTGCATTGGATCATGGACTCTGTACGACTTGACCTCGCAGTCTGAGCACTGAATCAGATGGGTCGTGAGAGGTAACGTAGAGTAGACTTGAAATAGTCGTCACACACCTAGGTTGAATGATGAATGCTTGGAGGGACAGTTGAGGCATTGGTACCTGACGCCGATAATAGGGCTAGTAGAGCAGAGCGGATGTCAAAATCTATGTACAAAGTCAAGTAGCACAACAGACGGACCTCTTCGCACGAATTGCAGCTTTGGGAGTGGATGTAATCGCCCACTGTATCTGTCCCAGCGCCGTCACGGTATGAGATTGAAGAGACGCTACCAGAGGTCGAGCGCAAGTCAGTGTGGTCTCGGCTGTGGCGCTGTCCGTGAAACGCGCTGCGAAACATCCTGTGGTTCGTTGATCGGCACTGGGACCTGCCTCGATGGTTAGCCAATGCGAGCGAGCACCTTTGAGAGCGAGATATATGATAGAGAACGTTACCTTCATCGTAATGTGGGAAGAATTGTGTTTGCCGTTGGATGCATCGGGACGGCCAGGTAAACCAGCGATCCTCGCAATCCGAACAAATGTTGGTGTCCTTCTTACATTCGATACAGTGGAATCGAGGGCCAACAATGTCTTGCTGACAGCTGCCAATGCACGCGCGTCAGGAAAAGGCATCAACAATTGAGAAATGTACGAACAAAGAGCATTGGTAGCCACGGTGCTTTAGAGCTACTCAAAAACAGAGGGGGTAAACGGAAGTTGGCGCGGATTGATGAAGGTCGCTAACATAGTTCGTCCACGTTGTCATCGATGTCGTCCGATGTCGTGCCAACCGTTATTTCTCCTGTTCGGGAAGTAGGTTCAACCTCCATGGTCAGTTCTGACCCAAGGGAAGATCTGGGCTCATTATTCATGTTGGCACAGTAAGGCGGGGGTGAAAGCGTAGTCTTCCTGGAATCGCAGCAATTGCTTGTATCTTTTTATTTTTATTTTCCGATCTATGTGCGCCTTGGGGTACTACAGAACCCTGGGCCCTATGTAGCACTCGTTAACGTATCTCTCCATCCTACAACAAACAAATCTTATCTTATCGCTACGATGGCTGCGGCTAGTCCGTCCTATCACCGATTATATCCCTAATACATTGCTGTCTATATTACAGTCCCCGAGATGATCCTTAGCACAACAGGAAAATAACACACAAAGCAAAGCAAAATCGAAAGTCGATACAATATAATGGTTACTAATGTCGTGGATAGTAAATGTTTCCGTGCAACACTGGTGGACTACCAGCTGGGTTCTCAAGATCAGCGAAGTGCCTGTTGGACCGCCGTATGTCAGCCATGGAGGTGAATTCGCAGGGGTGTAGGTAAAGCGCACCGGAACGCTTGCATATCGACGGGAGCCTTGAACACGACGAAAAGGTGAGTGCCATCGTGGGTGTCGAGCACCTCGCAGTCTGCGCAAAGGTCCTTGGCAGCAGAACGCACAGCGGTACCACTTGCCAACGATACGCCGCATATGCCGGTCGCAGAGAGCAAAGGCATGTGTGAGGTCGCGGAGATAACCTGTTTCGGCGCCGATAAGCAACTGCCGCACACGAGGAAGGTTATGTTCCATACCTGCTGGGTCACTTGGTATGTTCGCAGAGGGGCTGCCTGGTGGGGGTCCAGCGGGATCTCGATATCTGAAAAGGCGCTTGAGTTGAGTTTCTACTTACATAGCCCAAGACATGTATCACAAACAGGATTGGTATGATAGGGAATTCGGACTCGAGTGGGCCAGGAATGTCAACAGGCCGATGGATCTTGAGGAACGTGTGCATCGGGTCATGGACCCTGTACGACTTGATCTCGCAGTCCGAGCACTGAATCAGATAGGGTAGTGAGAGGCGATTCAGATGTACGAGTAGCATTAGAATATCGTCACATACCAAGTTGAATGACTGAAGGTTTGGAGGGGCAGTTAAGGCATTGGTACCTGACGCCGATAATGGGCTGAAGAGTAAAAGTATATGTCAGAACTGTTGTACTCGTACAAAGTCGAGCGGGAAGACAGGCCTTGTCACACCCATTGCAAATTTGGAGGTGGACGTAGTCGTCCTCTATCTCTGTCCCAGCGCCGTTGCCGTACGAAACAGTGTTCGCGGAGAGGAGAAGAGATGCTACCGGGGCTGGAGCGCTTCGGCGGCGACTACTCCGCGTAAGTCAGCGCGGTCTCGGCCATGGCTCAGTCCGTGCGCGCGTTGCGAAACATTCTGTACTTCGTGCATGTTGAGCGGCACTGGTATCTGCCTCGACAGTTAGCCGATGCGGGGGAGCACATTCGAGAATGAATGGAGAGCGTTACCTTTAACATGATATGGGAGGAACTATGCCCGCCATCGGACGCATCGAGGTTACCAGGCAAGCCGGCAGTCTCGCAGTTCGAGCAAATGTCAATGTTTATGTTCATGCAATCAACACAGCGGAAGCGGGCGCCAACAATGTCTTGTTGACAACTGCGCACGCGTCAGAAAGAATGTGTCAAGGCATCTGAGAGGAAGTACCAACTTGAAGCATTGGACGCCAGGGTGCTTGAGAGCTACCAAAACCGAAGGATATGAGTAAAAGTTGGTGCAGATAGATGAGGTCGCTGACATGGTTCGTCCACGTTGCCATCGCAATGTGATACTTCTGAGCGGCTGCGTGTTCGGGAAGCAGGCTTGACCTCCATTTCTAAGAACGGGTGTATCGGGTGGATGTTGTGCACCTCACTGTTTCGACATCGTTTCATCAGGGGAGGAGGCCTAAGGAAACGTCGATGCAGACCTGAAGCATGCTCGGCAAATCGTAAAGTTATCGCAAATTCCGCATTTGTACCGATTCCCTGACAACACGGATTGACACCCGGAGCAATGGTGCGACATCTCATCCTGCTCTGTTTGTTTTAGCTCGCACAATCAGCTCACAGAAACACAAGCAACAACGAGAAATCGCGCACCAATAACTTGCCAGCCATGGAAACCCCAAACCTGTTCCACAAAAGCGTGACGTAATTGTCCATTCTGCTTTGGCGCGCTACGTCGTGCAATTGCAAGCTCTGACGCAGTTTGTGGTGATGTTGGAGAGGATGGGGCGTCAACGCCACCCACCAAGGAATGGTCGACGCCGACCTTTGTAAAGCACATGTTACAGAGTTCGTACCCAGCGCGAGCCGTTGAGGACGACGACCCTGACGAGCTGGACGGAACCAGAGTCGTTTGAGAGCCGATTCTTCGGCCGAGGACTGTTTGCGTGGGTGAACTAGAAGGTAGGGCAGGTAGAGGCTTATAAGACGGATATGCAGGTATGTTGGCACTAGCTGAGAAGCGAGGCAGTGACGTGGACACGGTGTGCATGGGGAGGGTACGTAGGCTCCTCCAAGTTATACTCGGTACTGGGACCGTGATAGTGGTGTACGTAGTTGGGGAATTCGCGACTCTTGCCCTTTCCTATTACTGCGGCGGCTGCGACTTCGAGCGCAGCGCGTGACGTAGGAGTCTTCTCGCCACAAGTCGTGCAGATGTACCTCATTTGATCGAGGACACAACCGCACTCATCACAGCCAGTAACTTCCTCGGGTATCAGAAGCTCATGCGGAATGCCCACATCATTGTCTGTATGGGCGCAAGATGGTACTGAGAAAGGTTGAGCAGTCCTCGATGCGACGTTGCTTACTGGGGGGGCTCTCATTCGTCACCACTTCATACTCTGTATCTCCTGCGGATTCAGAAGATCCAGAGCCCGTATAGTTATAATAGTATTTCCCGCGCTCGTCTTTCTGGAGTAGGATGTCCATGTCGGGGACCCCGTCAGATAACGGTGAGCTGGTGTTAAGAGAGAATGCGTCATCGCTTGTGGAAGGTGCAGGAACTACGCCGAGTGAGGCTTTCGTCTGATTACTTTGTTCCTGTAACCACGCTTTCCTCCGATCAGTCTGAATTGACGAGTGTTCGTGAGGAAGAGAGCTGCTAAGCTGCTCCTCAAGCTTGAGACGTGCAAATACGGCGGATGGATCGTTTGTATATGCTCTTTCGGTATTTGCTGGGTTGTCCGAGCTGGGTCCATTGGTGTTATCTCGAATGCTTCTTCCGGTAGGGTCTTCATCTGTATACGACGCGCGAGAACGAATGCCAAACATACGCGAGCGAGACAGTTTCCGCGGCAAGGAATTTTGAGATGAACTTCCTGCGGCCTGAGAGCGCGTACCACCAGTCAAGAGTTTCTTGAATAAGGACGGGTCTCTGCAACCCTGACGAGAACGATGGCGGGTGTCCTTCGAGCTCACCGTCACGGCGTCATCATCTAGTTGGGGAATAGAAAGCTCTCCGGGCGCGGGGGAGAAGGAGAATTGGCTTTCTTCAGGTGAGTCCTCTCTGCTGGCTAACGAAGAGGTATCCGAGAGACTGGGCCCGTCGTATTCGACACGGACTTGGACGAACATTGTTATCTTGTGGTGCCTCGAGGAGCTGCGCGACGCGAATGCCGAACCGGATGATCTGACAGAACCTTCATCGCCTGAATGGTAGTATTCGATGGCTTCGTCCAATGACACTTCATCCTGGATGTAGTTCTCCTCTCCATCATGGTCCTTCCATTGTATCGCGAAGTGCTGCGCAGAAAGTGCGAAGTGTTTCTCAATCTAAGGGGTGAAAGTTTTCAGTATGAAAGGAACAACAAGAGTGGGGAGGACCTTCTCCTTGAGCCCATCGTAGGAGCAGTATCGCGCCGAGGTGAAGGACAGTTTTTGGCGACGGGCATTGTAATCGCACTTGACCACCAAAGGCTTGTCTGGACGTTCTGACACAAAAGGAGAGCCGGGTTCATAACTCATCTCTGCGCAGTCGAACGGTGGAAATCTCGACTTGCTGCCAGCCTGAGTGTGACTGGCACACCTGGGACCGCAGCAGCATCCCGTGCTTGATTATGTATGCGGAACGCGCCTATCGCAACGTAACGCTCCTAAAAAGGAAGGTTTGTAAACCGCCCGCAGTAACTTTGTTCCGGCTCGCTGACTAATTTCCTTCATTGGCCAGAAACCTGCACCGTACCCATCTTTCCTATCACGCGTGGTATGAAGCACTCGCCCTTCCAAGTTCCAACAACTGTTACAAACCTGAGGTAGTAAGTTACCCTTTTACGAGTCTAGCCCAAGCTGTTCCCAGACGCCGTCACATTTTCGATTCGACTTGTTTGTTTTTTTTCCTTCAGATCAGCATGTATGGGGACTGCGGGGCCGTTAGAACCTTCTAAGCCCGTCGGCTGCGTCCGCTGGTACCCCAAGAGAGACCGGCGTCGCGTAACGTTTCCGAGGCGTTCTATCGCAATGTGGTAGCCCATGTCATCAACTGCGCTTCTCTATTTTCGTCGCGAACATTGTGCTGGCTCGTCGGCCTTTGTCGGGCGCATGGGGCATGTCCGGCAGGACCCCGCAGCTGAGGCCGGCCCTTGCCTTTACTTCCACCCAGTCTTTGTGGGCGGGCGTACTGTTCTCCGTACGTGCCATGGGGTTTCTGTGTCGTGCCCCGGGGTGGCGACGTAGGTCCGCTAAAACCACCTTTCGGAGCAGTACCATTACGTAACCCGAAAATCTACTCGCGTTCAGTAACTTAGGTCCTTTTGTCGAGACCGCGACGTCGACTGTCATGCCAAAACCCCATGGGGGGTGAAAAGACAGCCTGCGAACAATGAAGCGAGGCCCACCGTGTCTCCGTCGGATACCTATTTGCTGACTGTAGCCCCGCTGCCGCTGCCGGCTCGCTTGTGCGTTTTCCCGATGTTCCTTCTATATGTCGCTTCTGCCTCCACCACCGTTAGCCGTCTTAGCAGCGACCTATTGGAAATGACAATGCCACTTCAACACCGACCTTCGCACCTCAATGACACGGTCAACCATTTCGATGAATAGAAAGTTCGTTGACAATGACATACCGTTGTGGCGCTCTCGTATACTAGAGGCTCGGTTGCGCTTATCCCCGAACTTCACAAGGTTTTGTTACAGTCTTCTACGGTTTCCGCACTTCTACTACTGTATAGGAATTTTGCTTGGGCTCGGCGTCTCAGGGGAAACAATGCTGATATAACTTCTCACACTTACGACCACTGTTTGCCGGTGGTGGGGTCATCTCGCCAAGTGGTTCAGTAAGCGTTCCCTCTTCTTTTCCCAGTCTTTATGCACTTGAGGTTGAGAGAACCCATCACGGTATGCACTACCCACCAATGACAGGCGACAGAAATCGTTTATTGCAACATGATGTGCTGGTTACATGTGGCCGGAGCTGATGACTCCATCGATTCAATTATCTGCGACTTCGCTTTGTACGTTACAGCGTGTAATACCTTCCTCCAAACTTAATGCACCACTATCATAAGCCTCAATGAAAACAAATGTGTGAGGTTCACAACCAAAATCTTGTTGAAACCCTCCTTTTGGTCTTTTTTTGAACCGTTTTGCATCCCATGGGTAAGGACTGGCCTTGGGCAGGACTACATTCAGAAGCGTGTACTAGGTACTATCCTATCTGGACCTTTGCATGTGTACACACCTTCGCACATTTAAGAGATCTGAGTAGATCATGGCTTTCCCGGTCTTTCTTCCTCCCCCGAAAAAAAAAACAGCAGATACAGTAGGTTCTGTAGATGCGAGATCGAATAATACTGGAGATTTACTACGACTACGAAAAAAAAATTCCGGGGTGGTTTGGTGCATGATTTCACACCTCAGATCCGACGATCTTGATGCCTCAGGCTCTACACAAATTCTTCACTAGGACAATAAAATGCATGGCAAGTACCATGAATAGTGAATTCATAGTCAATATTTTGAGGCGATCGAGAAACAAAACCACATATGGTGCCTCCAGGGCAAGCTCCAGGGTGACAAAGGTATGCAAAGGTGCGGAAAAACTTAAAATCACTGAACGACCTGAGAAACAGAAAATAAAAATAAAAACTGCAGTATAGTTTCTCTATGGTTTTGTACACTTTGAAGTGTCTACAATTGAAGCTATAGAAAGTTAGAAACAGTTTATTGGTTTTGAGCAAAGGTCAAGGCAAAGGTCCAGATACAATATTAAAAGTTTGCGGGCAGTCAAGCTTGTGTCCATCAGGCTGCCTAATCGATTCTTTTTGGTCTTCCTATTATCTTAATCCGATCTGCGCTTCAGAACGCCGTGAGGGATGTATATACGTATGGTGAACGGGAGCCGCACGATAGCCGGGTACCCAAGACAGTATACCAGGGGCGATCCGAACGTAACTTCGACAGTACGCATCCGAGCGGTGGGTTTCTGTAGCGACATTTATTATAAGAAAATATGATTTGACGGCACTGCCCTGGGTGCTGCTGTGCAACGTCGCTTTCCGACGGACTCGATGCCGGGCGTTCGGCTCGGAGCCGATACGTGTGGTGGCAACAGGTAATACAGTATTACAGTAGGACGAATCTGTGCTGGATCTGTGCGTGAGAAGTACTGTAGAGCGGGCGCCAAACGCCGCTTAGGAAAAATAGCAGGTCTACGAACTTGTCATGGGGAAGACTCAACAGCTGTGTCGTACCAAACTCGAACTCTATGGAGACCGTCGCCTGCACTGTCGGTACGGGCGTAGTCAAACCGTTCATATTTGTTACCACCCGCCGCTGTGAATGCCGTGAAGCGGCACTGATCCAATAATCGCGCACTCACCAGAATTTCTCAGGCCGAGCATATAAAGGTGAGAGCAGATGAGGAGGAAGACGACAACAACACATATTGGAGCAACAGCAACCAGACCACCATTTGCCATGAAATCTGCTTTCATCCTTACCGCCATCATTCTTCTCGCCACCGCCGTGCACGGTAGTGTGGTCGAGCTCGAGCCTAGAGCCACGGGCGGATATATCCAGAATCCTTCTGGAACTGCGTCCTTCACGTTCTACTCCGGCTGCAGCCCTCCCGGTAAGAAACGCGAGTCGAGCTTCACAAGAGCGCACATGCTGAGTACAGTGCCCCCGAAGCGTGTGGCAAATCTGCCACTGGCCTCACGGCCGCGATGAGCCAGCTCGCCTTCGGTGCCCCGTCAGGTCTTGGTGCCGGGGACGCGTGCGGACGCTGCTTCCAGGTGACTGGGGACAAGGACCCGTACTCGCCGGACTTCGCGGGCCCGTTCAACAGCGTCGTCGTAAAGGTCACCAATCTCTGCCCTGCCTCTGGAAACGAGCAATGGTGCGGCCAGACGACTTCCCAGCCAACCAATTCGTTAGGCATGTCGGTGCAGTGCGTGATCCCCCTTTGTTATCTGTCATCAAAGCTGGCGCGCTTAGATAAATTCCGTCGTAGCTTCGACTTGTGCCAGGATACGGGCACCGATAAAGCATTCTTCCCGTCGGGGCGTGGCGCGCTGACGGGCACGTACCAGGAAGTATCGTGCAGTCAGTGGTCTGGCACGGACGGCCCAAGCCTGTGGAATGGCGCGTGCCTCTCTGGCGAAAGCGCTTCTAATTGGCCCGCAGTTGGGTGCGGCAATAAAGGTGCGGAGCTCTCCTTGCCTACGCCATGAAAAGTGTTGCTCATGTATACTGTAGGCACCGCACCCTGAACGAGTGGAGTGGAAACCCAAGACGTCATATTGAAAAGGCAAAGAGACGAGATAGACATTCAGTGTAGCATAGTCCCTTCAGCACAAACCGAGAGAATATGAAATACTACTTTTTGGCTTCAGTGGATGGGGTTCTATGAGCCCTCGGAGCTCATCATATGTTGTAGTGAGTGAGTGAGTGGCGGCCGGCCGCCCCCGCTCTCACTATCGTCTCCTGGTTCATCTTCTGTCACTTATACATTCCGTGGGACGCAGCGAAGGCCGGGGGTCAGTGGCGGCCCGTGTACATTGTCGAACAGCAGTTGTTTTAATAATGCCGGTCTTCGCACCGGCCTCGGTCCGAGTCGTAGACTCAGAATATGCTCCTCAGGACCGGGTATATAAGGTGAGCATTGCAAGACCCGGGACTATTCCGCTGTGCGCCAGAAGTGGTATAGATGGCAGAAGCGTTTGCAGAATAATTCTGTCTGGGAATATGGAAAGCGGGCCCGTTAGTCTTCCGGGCTGTGTTTCTCGTTTGCCCGGCGTGACACGGCGCCTTGCAAGTGGTCCCATCACCGCTGCTACCGTCGTCGCTGTAAGGACCCACGGTGCGGCCGCGGCAGTACCATGTCGTCATTGGCATATGCACGGCTTAGTGTAGCCATGTGCCCTGCCCGCTTCGCAGTCCCTGTCGTCGTAGTCACCGAGGACGCGCGCGACAGGTGACGACACCGGTAGGTGGTTCCATTGCTGTTCTGCAGTCACCACCGTCGAGCCTGAGGGAGCGCGGGGCTGCCACTGGCAGTGGCGACGGCAGCGAAATGTCTTCTGTCGCAGCACCCGTCGTCGTCGTCGTGCCCTCGGCACGTGGAGGCAGCGTCACGGCGTTCAGCAGAAAGAAGGTCTGCTTAGCACGACCACGATGTTGTGTGACTTTTTGCTGTCTGACCAAATGTTTACTACCTTACTTGCGTACAATACTGCGCTGTGAAATTTTTATGTAGGGCAAACTTTCTCATGAAGATGACGAATGCAAAACTAAAGAGCGACAATAGAATTGAGGAGGCCCCGATGGGCCCTCCGAATTTCTAATACGAAACTACGAGAAATACGAGAATGGCCGAGTCCTACAAAGCGTCGAGTCAACATGTTGGGCCGAGTCACGCGAACGTTCGAGAAGAGGAAAGAGACGAAAACCGAGTCCGCATACGTATTAGAGCGTAACAACTCTACTTCCTCAGGCGAATATGGGGGGCGTGCTGGTGGGCAAGCCTGACGAGATGCCTGACGAGATGCCGGACCGGGTGCCAGTGGCCGCGCTGCCTGACGGGATGCCTGACGAGATGCCGGACCGGGTGCCAGTGGCCGCGCTGCCTGACGAGATGACTGACGAGATGCCGGACGGGGTGCCAGTGACCGCGCTGCCTGACGGGATGCCTGACGAGATGCCGGACCGGGTGCCAGTGGCCGCGCTGCCTGACGAGATGCCTGACGAGATGCCGGACCGGGTGCCAGTGGCCGCGCTGCCTGATGGGATGCCTGACGAGATGCCGGACCGGGTGCCAGTGGCCGCGCTGCCTGACGAGATGACTGACGAGATGCCGGACCGGGTGCCAGTGACCGCGCTGCCTGACGGGATGCCTGACGAGATGCCGGACCGGGTGCCAGTGGCCGCGCTGCCTGACGGGATGACTGACGAGATGCCGGACCGGGTGCCAGTGACCGCGCTGCCTGACGGGATGCCTGACGAGATGCCGGACCGGGTGCCAGTGGCCGCGCTGCCTGACGGGATGCCTGACGAGATGCCGGACGGGGTGCCAGTGGCCGCGCTGCCTGATGGGATGCCTGACGAGATGCCGGACCGGGTGCCAGTGACCGCGCTGCCTGACGGGATGCCTGACGAGATGCCGGACCGGGGTGCCAGTGGCCGCGCTGCCTGATGGGATGCCTGACGAGACTGCCTGACGGGGTGCCAGTGGCCGCGCTGCCTGACGAGATGCCTGACGAGATGCCGGACGGGGTGCCAGTGGCCGCGCTGCCTGACGGGATGCCTGACGAGATGCCTGACGGGGTGCCAGTGACCGCACTGCCTGACGGGATGCCTGACGAGATGCCTGACGGGGTGCCAGTGACCGCACTGCCTGACGGGATGCCTGATGAGATGCCTGACGAGGTGAGGCACGGCGTGTCAGTGGCCACGCTGCCTGACGGGATGGCTGACGGGGTGCCAGTGATCGCGCTGCCTGACGGGATGCCCGACGAGATCCCTGACGGGGTGCTAGTGACCGCACTGCCTGACGGGATGCCTGATGAGATCCCTGACGGGGTGCCGGTGGCCGCGCTGCCTGACGGGATGGCTGACGGGGTGCCAGAGACCGCGCTGCCTGACGAGATGGCAGACGGGGTGCCAGTGGCCGCGCTGCCTGACGGGATGCCTGATGAGATGCCTGACGGGGTGCCAGTGGCCACGCTGCCTGACGAGATGCCCGACGAGATGCCTGACGAGGTGCCAGTGTGCGTGCTCGCTAAGCCACGGACCTTGACCACACTACCGTGTACGGCGGCGGCGAGAAGAGAGGTCACAGTGAGGATGAGAGTAGACTTCATGGCGGGTATCTTTGCCGTTGTCCTCTTCTTCCTCAACTGCTCTCGCCTTTATACGCTCGGCCTGAGTAATTCTGGTGGGAATCGTGGCAACACTAGCGACGGTACCATTATTAGTTCAAGTTCATGCTGTCATGGCTCGGTTCAATATGTCTGAGCCAGCTGAACTGAGTTACATAAGCCGACCTGAGATAACTGGCTTGGCGATTCAGTTCATGAACGTGCATGCATGAACACACGAGCAAGTGAGCTGGGTTGGGCAAGTCGGCACAGGAGTTGGTACCCACTCAGCGGGTATTGTATACGATAAACCCACTTCTCTTCACACAGCTGCAGCAACCAGCGGCGGGCCGAAAAAAGGGTCTTAGCCCGACCCATACAGACAACAAGGAGGGTGCGAGGGCGAGTAGTTGCAGCTATGATGACACCAAGAAGGCGGAACAACTGACTCGGAACACATGCGAAAAAATCTACGGACGAGGCGGAGGTGGTGAAGGATGCCATCGGGAATGAGCCAGTAACACCCGAGGGTAGAAGTCACACAAACCCCCATATGGATAGTAGTCCCGGGAAAGCAACGACAGTATCAAGCCCCAGTACCCCATCCGTGAATGCTGGCATCTACTATAACACCTAAGTCCCCGCGTGTGTACAGGCAACGCATACCTTCGAAACCAACGATTCGGACGATATCTTATTTATGGAGGAACTGTGGTTCGGGCGAGTCGGCCCAAGGAGAGACATTTGGAACGAAGGTGTCCGGTGCGAGGGTGCGGCACACCCTAAATGGGAGTTGCCGTACCCCCTGGTGACTTCCCATGAGCCTACATCCTACATATTTTCCTGTCCTACATGTATTCGGAGTTATTTATGATCTGCCTAGGTTAGGATAGGATTGGTTGCTAACCATAAGACCCTCAAACCAAAGTTATGCCTGACTCCCGATGCGATCACCGCCAACTGCACTTAGATATGGAAATCGCGATGGCTCTTTCGTTGAAACTCACTGGCAAGAGGCAATAGCACATGTCGACGCTTTCAGATCAATGACCACGCTTGCTGTCGTAGTCGTACATGGGTCAAGTGAGCCCGAAGCCGGATAAGTCAATCAATATTTACACTGCCTACTCGATCCCACCTGCGAATGTCACAAAAAATCGTGTTATCAAAGTTATACCACATCTCCTCATCTTGATCCGTCCAGGACCGGCTTGTAAACTCTGCTTATCGCGGTCACAGCGATGGACGCAGCGCTGCGTTGTTTGTGTCCTTGCCTCTTGGCGGCAGTGCTTGGTGCTGGATGCACATATGATGATGAGTTGCATGTATGGGTGACAAGATGGGTGAGGAAAACTGGTAGTGCAAGTGCAAATGCTAAACGACCAACATGACACTCGGTACAAGAACGTGAATGAAGATGCGACTCAGAGAGAGAGAGGGTATAACTTGAAATTGTTGTCCGTCGTCGTACATGACACGCTGTAGGCGGGTTCAACGCGGCCTTTATGATGGAGGCGCACCACCATCATCCCTCTCTACACCGTCCTCGTTCTCGTCCTCATGCTCGTACTTGATCTCCGCTTTGAGCGCCTCCCTCTCGGCTTGCGTGAGTGTCGGTACGCCGCTCTGGATATCCTTCTCAAAATACCTTGGCACGAACCTACTGTCAAAACTCGGGAATGGAAAACAGAAAGAAGGGGACCCACTCGACGTTGCGTCACTTCCGGTCGGCCTGCCTCGTCCCGCTGGCGCTGTTCGATGACCTGCTTCACGCACGTCGCCTCGCCGTACTCCTTGCTCAGTAACTTGCTCGTCACGCTCTCCCACAGCCGATGGCTTTCGCTTGGCAGCTGCCGCGAGATGGGCTGCACAATCTTTTGGCAGAGCCTGCAGCGACATGGGGTCGGTCACCGTCGTCCATTCCATCGGGTGAGCCGCCTTGCCGCCCGGTGATGGTGTGAACCTGCCGGATCCATCGGATGCTGGGGTCGCGGAATGCCAGCGCACGACGTTGCGCCGGCAGCCCTCAAAGTACGCCACGACATAAACCAGAGGGATGTCTTTCAATTTGGTCCATTCTTCGTGCTCGTGTTTGGATGGGTCATACCGGTGCGCGACACCCTCGACCAGATGGTGCGGTGTCACTTTTTCAATCGCATCAGTAATTCGTACATGAGTAGGAAAACACGCAATTCTTCCTTGTACTCGAAATCAACCTGTTTACCACATATGAGTTACCACTACACTTTCATGGCCACGGGCAGCACAAGGTCGGAGCCCGAGGGCCCAAGATTTTCGCGAAATTGCTGTCCGAGATTTTTGCCTCGATTTGGCATAAATTTTGTACTCCGACGTGGTGTAGAATTATTGAGATTAATCCCCCGATTCCAGGAACAGGAACAGGATAAGAAAATGTAGGATGTAGGCTTATGGGAAGTCACCCACTGTGCGCAACCTACCGCCGCATCAGAAGGAAAGTTCATGGCAACACGCCTAGCATATAATGGGGCGCGAGACAAGAGACTGGTTCCCATAAGCGTGCGGCCTCTGCCTGCTAGGCAAAGGGGGCGCTCGGGCTGTCAGATCCAACATGGTACATCCGTCTGCCACCCATCTCCGAGGATGAGGGTCAGTACAGTATTCCCAGATGCGGGCAAGGCCAGGCAGTCAGTAGCGGTTTCGAACCTGCGAAAGTTCTCATCAGGGGGCTACCGCTACCCCGACCGCTGGGCCTTCCGAGACCATTTAGGGAGCCTACCAGTCTTACGACCTACCAGGGGAGTTGGCCAGCATAGCACGGTGCAGCGCGACCCCTGGTGGACTGGTTGCAATTGGGGTGAGCATAAGTGGGGAGGAGGGAGGCTTCCTGCTCGGCTTATATAGCCAGCCAGCCAGCACGGCATTGGCACTGCACTCTCACACGCACTCCGGGCAGCCGAAACGGGCAACCCCTTTCGAGGCCCCGGCTGCTCTTTTTCAACCCCATGTGGTCCCCATCAGCGAGGTCATATCGCTTGGGACCCCTCTGCCATCCGAAGATCCGATAGCGGCAAAGTCCTCGAGTTACGTCCCGCAACAGCAACTAGACTATGGCAGGCCACCCGTCAACTCCGAGGTGTTACGTCTGGGTCGAAACACGCACAACAGAAAATATCCAGAGTACGGCCGCGACTCCTACGAGGATTACGATACGGGCGTGAGGCTGTGCGATAACAGAGCCACTAAGCCACGGTTCGGGGACACGTCGCGCACGAAGCACGTGAAACCCCAGGAGGGTACCGACGATCCAACGTCCCGGGGGGCCGCCGCATAGTATGGACGGTCACACCACACGTCAGTTATCCAAGTGTCCGCGTGGGATACCGCCAGCGCGGCTACGACGTGGCTCTTTAGGACCGGTAGAATTGGTAGGCTGGCAAGGGGAAAGGTGACAGACGTCACAGCAAGTAAAGTCAAGAAGGCTTTCATGCGACTAGTGGTAACGCAATTTCCCGGAAGGAGTCAATTGATATCCGGAAGGAGCGGAGCTTCGCTCACCCAGGGACAGTGGTGACCAAACCCCAGGCAGCATACACCGCATGTCGAGCAATGATGTGGTTTCCAGCGCATTTGGCAGTTCTCCCGGGAGTAAAAATCGAGACTGCCATCTCGGCGACACTCGAAAGATTCAGTGATGGTTTCTGGGTGCGGGCTGTGTATGCAGGGACGCTGTGCGTTGTGCGGCCTGAACAACCGTGTAGATATACTACCGCAAGGAGAGAAAGAGCGTTCCCACCGTCATCATGTAAACCCCTAGACTCACAGGCCATCGCGTGCCTCAGTGTGTAAGATTCAGGATTCATTCGAACCAACCTGCAGTGATGTGGCGTCTCTCATGATGCATAACCAACCAACTGCCGAAAGAAGACGAGAGTACAAAACGGAAGTATCAAATTCGGGACGCACCGCCGATTTCTAAAAAAGATACGTAGTATCCGAAGCTGTTCAAGGCAAGGTTCAAGGATTCGACATCAGAAATGTGTGACGATTGGATGCGCTTTGGCGCTGTTGCATTAGAGGGATGCCTAGTTAACGTTATGATAGCCCATGGAGCTGCGCAATCAAGGAAGTGATTACGTACGCTGCACACTCAAAACCTTGCCACTGCACTGCAGCGCAACCTGAATTCATGGAACAGGAAACCCGCCCTGGAGACCTTCAAAATGAAGCTTCCCTGTCTTTCCTCTCAATCTTGCCATCACCACCATCCCCCCCCTCCGCTCTCTCTAATATGCTCTCCATCAATACGCCGACTTGGCAGACATCCCTCCTGACTGCTGCACGGGAACGTAGCGGGCGACAATGGCCGTCATTCGATCGCGGGCGCACAGCCAGCGAGGTGCTACCGAGAGTCTACCTTACAGACCTCTTCACTGCGCGTGACGAGACTCAACTTTCCACCCTTGGAATCACCCATGTTATTTCGGTCATAGAACATGCCCCGACGTTCCCCGAAACGCATCCGCTTCGGACGTTGCATATTCCCCTCTCGGACAGCTCGGACCAAGATATCCTGGCGCATCTTCCAACCACGACGTCGTTCATCCGGGATGCACTCGCTGAGAGCCCCGATTCGCGTGTCATGGTCAGTGACCCCGCTACGTTTCATGTTTTGTTTTGTCTGAACTCATAAATCCGATATGAACTAGGTTCACTGTCTCATGGGCATCAGTCGGAGCGCAACTGTCGTATGCGCGTACCTTGTCGCCACCGCGAGAGTGACACCTCACGAAGCGCTCATGACCGTAAGGGAAAAACGTGGAATCGTGAGCCCCAACATAGGGTTTTTGTCGCAATTGGATCGTTATGCGGACCAGTTGCTGGGAGGACAAGGCAGACCGCGCCGGGCTAAGATGGGGAAGAACGTAGCTGAGACGATGCGCAAGCTTAGAGAGGCACATCGGGGACCAAAACCGGGAAGCAGCTCTTCGATCTCGACTTCGACCATATCCGATGTTACATCAACGCCGAGCGGGTAGAGCAGGACAGCCACGCAAAGTTCTTCTTACCTTTCCTCATTTTTTTATGTTTTCATGGTATACAGGAGATTAATGATTGGCAGAGCAGAGATATCCTTCGAATGTATGTTATTTTGGCCATCATTTGTTGTACAGTATACGTCCATACATGTATACCCAAATGGTTACAGTGAGCGACGATGACATAAATCGGTAACATCTTCCATTCGATTCGGTACCATATCACGGGAAGCTTGACCGCCATATCGGAATCAGACTGTTTCTATATGACTCGAATGACTCGACGCAGCGGCCAGCGCCTTCCGATACCTGGGGCACACATGGTCCCAATGACTCACTTCCTATCTATCGCACAGCTTTCTCGATACTGTACATAGCCAGGTACGCGCAATGCTCGCGAGTGAGTATAAAGTTTCGCATATCTCGTCCATGGAGATATTTTCGCTATCACAAAGCTTCCTCCAAGCATCTTCATCTTCATGAGTTTTGGGGTTCCTTTCTACGAGCTATCTTTCTCCCAGCATTACCCAAATTCCCTACAAGACCAACTAGAGAAGCAACGTACAATGCGACCTGATCGCTCCGCAGCAAAGCATAACAAGCGCGTGGCAAGCAAGATAGCGCCGCGCCTATACCTAACATGTCGCTCCACCGCCAGCGACGTGGCCCAGCTGACCAGCCTTGGGATCACACACGTACTCTCGGTCTTGGAGGACGCACCGACTTTCCCGTCTACCGTCCGCCTGCGCAGGCTGCACGTATCAATATCCGACTACGACAGCGAGGACATCCTGACGCACCTCCCTACCACCACCTCCTTCATCCGCGGTGCGCTCGCGGAGAGCCCGAGTAATCGTATAATGGTGCGTCACGGGTACGACCACTCCCGACGGTATAATAATAACAACGAATAATAGGTCCACTGCGCCATGGGTGTCAGCCGGAGCGCGACCGTGGTGATAGCCTACCTTATCGCCACCAGCCACATGACGGTCCATGAAGCGCTCGCCGCGGTCCGGGCGAAACGACCGATCGTGCGGCCGAATCGCGGCTTCGTGTCCCAACTCCACCAGTACCACTCGAGGTTTTCTAATTCTTTACAAGCCGAGATTATCGACGAGCCGCCAATAGACGAAAAGAGAGAACAAGAGAAGAGCCGGAAAGATGGAAAGCCGCGCTGGGACCACAGTACGCGGAGTTCCAGGGAGGCGGCGAACGGATACGTTTACAAGGCCTTGGCCACGTTAACCCTCTCCCCAGTGACCTCCTTTCCGCACGAACGTTTCGGGGGACACGAATATTGGAAACTTGAGCATCGAATATCTTAATTTTGTCAACCACCTTTTGGGATTCAAATCTCCGGCACGTCCAAGGAAGGACTACAGGACTGCAGTCGAAGACTAGATAGAAGACCCATACGTATAGTAGCAGGATGGATTCATCCAGGCAACCAAAGCGAAGAGAAGAAGTGGGAAAAGAAACAGTGATGACGCGATGATGTTCCAAAAGACACTTCTCTTGCATCATTTAATACGTGGATAGTTCGTTACCATGTCTTATCGAGAAGATCACGATATATATATATATATCCACAGCTGCAGATCGATGGATGGATCAACACCTCTTGAGCGATCGCTCTTTGCCTTGCTCTTGCTGTCAGTCGTGAATGAAGACTATTGACGAAGGGTCATCAGGTACAATCGTGTTGTCAGTCCTATCGCTATCGTAATTAAAGCGATATATATTGTAGTCTAAATGTCGTGCTTATCGCATGAATAATGAGGACTATGGTGTTGCATGATGTTTTTGATCTGCCAGTCCTGTCTCTTCGTACCACCGGATACCCTCCTCTGGATTCGGATGAGCTGGCGAATCCGGCACATGCGCCCGCCCGACAATGCCCGCCCCACGCAGGAACACACACAACAGCGTACCTGTGAAAAGAGGGACGAGGATGAGCAAAAGGTTCCGAAGTTTTGGGCACCAACACAACACGCACAGAGTATGCCGAACGCGAATCCGGTCCACATCGCGGCCTTGTACGCCTTGAGCTGCGCAGGCAGCGGAGCGTTATCGCCCTGCGCGTCCGCTACGACACCAAGCCGCCTCGACTGCGTCCTCAGCACGCTGTTGAACACGATCGTAGATACGCTGACCCCGATCGCCGACCCAATCTGCGTCATCGCCTGGAATAGCGCCCCAGCCACGCTCTGCTCGTGCGGAAGAGACACCTTGGCGATGAACAGCGTGCCGGAGGCGAACGTGAAGTCCGCGCCGAGTACGATAAGACACGCCGCGGGAAAGCCGAATGCCCAGTATGATGCGCTCGGGTCGATCACGGCGAATAGGACGTCCGCGCAGCCAGTCAAGAGCGTGCCCGTGGCGACGATGTACATAACGTCCAAGCGCCCGATCGTGAGCGCGATCAGGATGTTCGCGACGATTCCCGAGGCGAACGTCGGCAGCAGGCGCAGCATCGTGTGGATTGGGTTCAGGTTCAGGTACGTCTGGTAGTACAGCTGCACCCACACTAACCATATCGTGAATGCCGCCCAGTTGACGCACGCGATCGTTTGCATGACCGCGAAGCGACCGTGAGCACGCGTCCACATCGATGGTTTCATGAGCGGCGGTGCCGTCCAGCGCGTGCGCGGAAGGTCCGGGTTCTCGAGCCGACGCTCCAGATAGTACTGCCAAGCGACGAAGAGAAGGACGAGCAGGACGCCAACGACGAATAGGGCGATGACGTCTGTGCATGCCATCAAGTTGGGATAAATATGAAAAGAGCGCAGATGCGGATGGGGAAAAACTCACGTGGGCTCTTCCAGCCTTTACGCGCCGTCGGTGAGTCGCTCAGAACGAACACGATCAGAACAAGACCGGCAGTGATAAGGGCCGCGCCGATCCAGTCCACACGCGTGTCTTCCTCCGTTGACGGCTCGTCTTCTTCGAAAACAAAGAATCCCAAAACCATGGACGCGAGAGCAATCCCCGACAGCAAGAATACAGGTGTCCGCCAAGTGGCCCTGTAGCGGACAATGAGCTCGTCTAAATTTCAACTGGTGTCGTGCAGACGTACTTGGTAACTTGTGTAAGGACACTCCCGAGAACTAATGCAAAGATCGCTCCGATTGGGGCACCTGCAGAGAAAGTGGCAAACGCGATGGAACGTGACTGTCCTGGTGGGAAAGCCTTGGCAAGAATTCCGAGCTGGTTGAAGTCCGCCAAAGGTCAGGGCGTCTCAACAAACGACAAAGAAAATCCTCACGGAGGCTGGGATTACAGCTGCGGAGCCTATGCCTTGTATCCCTCGTAGAGTATCGAGCGCCTTCTCGGCTATAGTATCAACGTGTGAGAATGACAAATCCTGCGTCAAACCCGGGACAGAACATACATTGGGCGAAACCAGATCCGATACCGAACACCACCAAAATCGAGTATCCAACAAGCCACACTCGTTTGCGACCATAGAGATCTGCCAATCGCCCACAGAGAAGAAGGAAACATGCCTGTGTGTGGGGCAAGGGTGAGCTCTTTGTACTGGGGCCGTTGCTTAAAATTATTTACCGAACTGATGGAATACGCGTTGAGGATCCACTGCAAGTTCTCCTTTTGAATGTGCAAATCTTTGCCGACAGTATGGAAGCGAAATAGCATAGGCAGGACCGAGACCGATAGTAGGTCATTTGAGCACTGGTACAGGCTGCGATGATGCATATGGACGCGAAGGTGCTGCGCGTCGACGCCGCTGGTGCCGGAGAGGGACTTGGCGAGCGGCGATCTACCTCCGCCTTCCCGTTCCCACGCTGCGGGACTCCTGGTGCTCTGTGATACTGGGCGTGTCTTCTCATCTAGGGTAGCTACAGGCGTCAAGTCCGACGGCGTGGTCATAAAGAGTGGTCGTGATGGGTGCTGTCTGCGAGTCGGGCCAGGTGGACGCGCAGAGATCGACCGTACATTGTCCGGATATAAGAACGATTCGGATTCGGTGATGGTCGTCAACAACACCTAGTCACTGACGAAGCCGAATGACAAACACAAGTGGTCAATCAATGAAATTAATGAAAGGCGATGAGGATTCCAAATCGGCTTTCTATATCCTTGCCCCCATGGGACTGTTCTACTGTATATAGAAATCATATTGTGCCGAAGCTTGGAAGTCGCCAGGGCCAGGGAAAAGGTACCTACTATAACGCTCGTAAGGCAGCGTCTGAGTCGGTCTGAGTCGACTATGGCGTTCTCTCGGTTGAAGACCTCAACCATCCGAGATGTTGTTCTTCATCAATTTTAAGCTTCGCATCTTGTACGGTCCCTTGAAGGAGAACGGGACGGTCGTAGGCTTCAGTTTCGTGAACATATGTGAACAATGAGGCCATCAGTATGTGCCACTGGCAATTACGCCGGACCTTACGGTTACAAATCGACACCGACAGAAGCGGACGCATCATGAGTGGTTCGAATATTTGTTTTCTCTGATAGGCATTATTCAACGTGTATGCGTCACGATGAAGACATCATCTAGGTTTGGTTCTAAAGAGCAAGTTCGAGTCTCGGGTGGGTTTCAGTAGCAACAGAGACACACGGAGCTGCGTCTATCATTTGTATCCACGCTCGGGCCCTTGCTCGGCCCCGCTCATTGCTACACTTAATGTAAGCTTATCCAAGGCCAGCATCGACTGGATCCAAAAAAAAAAAAAAAAAGGCCAGCATCGACGCCATTTGAAACAAACATCGAAGAACCCTGATTGCCCGGTCAGCAGCTGAGACCCTGATTTGAGTTTCAAAATAGTTACTGTACTGTGCTGATTTATTTTACATAGCAGGCGCCCCCCCTACATAAACTACTTATGAGGTTTAGTTTCGCACCTGCTGATCAGGAGGAACGGCGGCGCCAGGAGGACGAGGGAATTACTGTATTGGCTGAGAAAATAAGCATTTAGCTTCTATCATGCCGAACAGCATCCCATTCCATTCCTTGCATGGTGCATGGCATTGACATCTTCCCTTGTGTATGATCGCCTGTGATAAAACGGTAACTATGGGCAATGGGAGGCTATTGTAGGACCATACCTGACAAAACACCAGACAAAATTGTATGAAAATTTGTCCCACCCACAAGCAAGGTTACAGTCGACAGGATCGACGCCTAGTTTTCTATTTCACATCAAAGTTCTCGCTCTCGTGCATCTTCTCGTGCACGCTCCAAATTTGATATTCGGAAATTTCGAAAATAGTAAACGCAGACGTCAACATTGACGCAGAGTCTCCTATCATCCACTCCGTTCCGTGTTACTCAGGCTATAATACCTGTCTATTGCCCCTGCTCTACGTTACCAACCCCCCTAAACCATCTCTCTCTTCATCGCCTCAATTGAATGAGTGGCGTGTCATGACCACACACCCTGGCACGGCATATCTCGATGCAAGAGCTGTTTTAGAACACCCCCGCGAACACCATGGTGATGACACGTTTGGACACGTTTGTCACGTTTGATGCCATCGTGTTGTGCCTATATCCCACCATATCGTTTGTAGTCTCTGCTAAGAACAAACATGAGAACAAACAAATTCGCGTCGGGATCTACTATGACATACATGCGAAGGTACATTTTCCCCCTTACACATCTGTTAAACGCTTCAATGAACCTCAGGTAGTTTCCTTTAAACCGCAAACACACGATCATGGCATAGCAGCCCCACTCGTCGAGACAGCCAATTCGATCTTGTGGGAGAGATATTACACGTATTTAACATCTTTCACCACCATTCGTTCGCTAACCATACAATATACACTACAGCTGTTTCGCTGTCTTATGCAACAACGCCGTCGTCCATAATCTATCGCACACCTCCGAGACTGTCTGTCTCTGGGAAAGTCTCCGCAACTCAAGAAGACATTCGCACTTTTGTTGAGTTTCCGAGACCTTTCCTGAGATAGACAGCCTTGGTGGATTGCGGTTAGCAAACGAAACGTGACGAAGGATGTTACATGCGTGTAATATATCTCCCATCAGATCGAATTGGCTGTCTCAGCAAGCGGGGCTGGCGTCGTTGGTTTGCGGTTTAAAGGAAACAACCTGTAGTTCATTGAAGCGTTTACCAGATGTACATGTACCTTGGCATGTATGTCGTAGATCCCGACACGAATTTGTTCGTTTTCGTGTTTCTTCTTATAGCAGAGGCTACAAACGACGTGGATTCCTCTGGCGGGATATGAGCAACACACGATGGTATCGAACGTGATAAACGTGTCGTCGCCATGGTGTTTTACATGTGGGTGTTGCAAAATAGCTCTCGCATCAAGATATGCTGTGCCAGGGTGTGTGGTAGCCATGACACGCCAATTATACTTGAGCGATGTAGACGGAAAGAGTTTAGGCCCGGTAACGTAGAGTAACGTAGAGCAGAGGAATGGAATGGAGGATAGGAGACCTACGTCAATGTCGACATAGTGTTGACGTAGTGTCATTACTTTCGCATTTACTATTTCGGAATATAAAATCTGGAGCGTGCACGGGAAAATTTGAAGATAGTGACACCAGGCCCCAGGACACTGTTTGTCTGTACTTGCGATGAACCGTCAGTGAATGATGAGTAAGAAAGCAGAGCACGAAGCAGCAAGAAGACGAGGGGCCAGAGACCAATAGGGGCAGCCAAACGCGAGGGACAGGAGGCGGACGCCAGCAACTTGAATCTATTGCTTCCGCATTTAAAATTTTGGAATATAAAATTCGCAGCTGCATAAAGAAATTGAAGACAGTAAAGCCATACCCCCCTAGGACACTGTTTGTCTGTACTTGCAACGCAAGAAGACGAGGAACCAGAGGCCAACGCAATAGGGGCGGCCAAATGCAAGGGACAGGAGGCAGACGCGAGCAAATTCTTCATCAGCATTCCACGTGTCAGCAAAATGTGTGTACCATACCCACGCGGACCCACGCGGCTGATGCGCGATCGCACTTGCAGAACCCACCCGTCTGACTGTGACTGACAAGCAGCGTGTAATATGCCTGACTGTAGTAGAGGTTTGTACTGATGGCCGCAATGCAACGCCGTACCTCTCTTTTAAGTTGTTTTCAGGAACACTAGCACTGCAACAATGCTGTTCTGCGACCTGTACTGGGTGTCGACTCTGTTCATCAGAGTCATCACACGGAGTCTGAATTTCGACCGCTGGACTATCGTACGACCATCGGCCCACTCTACCTGGTTGACCTGGGGCCGACGCGGAACCTACCAACATGGCTGTGTTATGAGGGATCCAGACTTCACCGTGACAAGCATGCATCTTGCCCTCAGGGAATCTGGAACTAGAAACTAGAAACCGTGGGATTCAGTGGGCCACTCACCAGTACTCACCTGGCACATTTTTTAGCTTATGTCATCCACGATAACTTGAACGACAAGCACGATTCAGGCCAAGATTCAGGCTGTATGTCATGTCTTTTAAAAACCAAAAGACTCAAGTTAAATTTTTTAGGGAAACCAAAAATTGTAAGTCATGCCAGTCATGTCTTGTTTATTCATAGTGAGACCGTGACGCTGCTGCTATCGTCACTATTTACAATGACACCTGATGACATATGTGCAGGGGAATGCCAACTTTACGATAGCGAATGATTTCCTGCCTTCAATTTACCATTTGCATTCACTGAGCCGCCATCCTCTAGGTTATGATGAGCTGGTGAATCTTTCCCAGGAGTTTCCCCGACAACGCCCACCCCACGTAAAAATATAACACACAAGATCGTGCCTAGGAAAGCGTGGTGAATAAAGAAACTAAGGTTTAGATGTCTGGGAACACGCACAAAGTAAGCCAAAAGTAAATCCGGTCCACATCGCAGCCTTGTACGCTTTGAGCTGCGCCGGCAGAGGGACGTTATCACCCTCTGCGTCCGCTACTACACCAAGCCGCCTCGACTGCGTCCTCAGCACACTGTTGAACACGATTGTGGACACGCCGACCCCGATCGCGGACCCGAGCTGCGTCATCGCCTGGAACAACGCCCCAGCGACGCTCTGCTCGTGCGGCAGGGACACCTTGGCGATGAACAGCGTGCCGGAGGCGAACGTGAAGTCCACGCCGAGCACGATGAGGCAGGCCGCGGGAAAGCCGAACGCCCAGTACGGTGCGCTCGGGTCGATCACGGCGAACAGGACGTCCGCACACCCTGTCAAGAGCGTGCCAGTGGCGACGATGTACATGACGTCAATGCGCCCAATCGTGAGCACAATAAGGATGTTCGCGACGGTTCCCGAGGCGAACATCGGCAGCAGACGCAGCATCGTGTGGATCGGGCTTAGGTTCAGGTATGTCTGGTAGTACAGCTCCACCCACACTATCCAAATCGTGAATGCCGCCCAGTTGACGCACGCGATCGTTTGCATGACCGCGAAGCGACCGTGAGCACGCGTCCACATCGATGGTTTCATGAGCGGCGGTGCCGTCCAACGTGTGCGTGGAAGATCCGGGTTCTCAAGTCGTCGCTCCAAATAGTACTGCCAAGCGATGAAGAGAAGGACGAGCAGGACGCCAACAACGAATAGGGCGATGATGTCTGCGCACGCCATTAAGCCGCGGCGAATATGAAAAAGCGTAGACGCTCTTGGAGAAAAGCTCACGTGGGTTCCTCCAGCCTTTGCGCGCGGTCGGCGAGTCGCTCAGAACGAACACGATCAAAATAAGGCCGGCAGTGATCAGGGCCGCGCCGATCCAGTCCACGCGCGTGTCTTCCTCCGTTGATGGCTCGTCTTCTTCGAAAACAAAGAATCCCAAAATCGTGAATGCGAGAGCGACCCCCGACAGTAAAAATATAGGTGTCCGCCAGGTAGCCCTGTGGCGAACAACGAGCTCGTTAAAATTTCAAATGGTGCGCCGTGCGGGCGTACTTGGTTACTTGTGTAAGGACGCCACCGAGAACAATCGCAAAGATTGCTCCGATCGGGGCACCTGCAGAGAAAGCGGTAAACGCGATGGAACGTGACGGCCCAGGCGGGAACGCCTTGGCTAGAATTCCGAGCTGATGGAAGTCCACCAAATGTCAGGGTGTATCGACAGACGACAAATAAAAATCTTTACGGAGGCTGGGATGATAGCTGCGGAGCCTATGCCTTGCATCCCCCGGAGTGTATCGAGCACCTTCTCGGCTGTATTATCGACGTGTGAGAACGACAAATCCTGCACCAAACTCGGGACAGAACGTACATTGAGCGAAGCCAGAACCGATACCGAACACCACAAAAATCAAGTATCCAATAAGCCATACTCGTTTGCGACCGTAGAGGTCTGCCAATCGCCCGCAGGGAAGAAGGAAACATGCCTGTACGCGGAGCAAAGGTGAGCTCTTTATACTGATGCCGTTGCATGCACTTAAAACTATTCACTGAGCTGATGGAATACGCGTTGAGGATCCACTGCAAGTTCTCCTTTTGAATGTGCAAATCCTTGCCGGCGTAGGGAACCGAAATAGCATAGGCAGGACCGAGACCGATACTGGTCAATTGGGCACTGGTACATGCTGCGACGATGCATATCGATGCGAAGGTGCTGCGCGTCGACGCTGGTGGTGCCGGAGAGGGACTTGGCGAACGGCGATCTACCTCCGCCTTCCCGTTCCACACTGCGGGATTCTTGGTACTCTGTGATACCGAGTGAGTCTTCTCATATAGGATGGCTGCAGGCGACAAGTCTGACGGTGTGGTCATGAAGGGTGGTCGTGATGGGTGTTGTCTGGGAGTCGGGCCAAGTGGACACGAAGAAATAGACGTGGTGCAGGGTTGTCCGGCTCAGGCCACAGTATAAGAACGGTTCAGATTCACCAACAACACCTAGTCACTGACTAAGGGCAATTACAGATGACGAACATAAGTGGTCGTGCGGGACCCAGCAAGCCGATGAGACGCGTTGGGTGTTGCAATCAGCTTTCTATATTCTTGCCACTATGGGACTTGTCTACTGTATATAGAATGTCATGTCATGCCGTGCCGAACTCAGAAGCCGCCAAGATCGGGGAGAGTACACGTTACCTGACGCTTTGCCGCTTCGTAAGCCAACGCGTTGGTCTAGCATGCTCTCGCTTGAAGTCCTCGATTACAGGAAATGTGAGATGTTCCGCAACAATGTTAGGCTTCCGGTCTTGTACGGTCTCCTGAAGGAGCTGGACGGGACGGTCGTGGGAGGCGTCATGATAATTAATGCAATGAGGCTGACAGAAACGGACATGCAACCCACATTTAGTGGCTTGAATGTTTGTCCTCTGACGGGTGTGCATGCATCACAACGGGGATTTCGCCTAAGTTAGGTTGGTTCCGAAAAGTGACGAACATGTTCGGGTCTCGGGCGAGTTTCTGCGGCAACAGAGACACGCGGAGCTGCGAATGAGCTGCGTCTGTCATTTATCTATCCCAGACGGGCCCCATTCACTGCTACACCTATCACCCAAGGCCAGCATTGATTGCCATTGAAGCAAACGTCAAAGAATCCTGTTTGGTTGGTCAGCAGCTGGGACTCAGATTTGATTTTTCGAAATAGTTACTGCACTGTACTATGCTGACGCATTTTAGTAGGCGTCTCACAGAAACTATAGAGCGCTACTTTCGCATCGGCTGATCAAGAGGAACGGGGCGCCAGGGGAGTGAGGGAATTGTTGACGGAGAAACGCGGAGACAATGAGAATTTTCCATGGCAAAGACGGGTAGAGTCCTACTGTGTCCGGATTTGGAAAAAAAAAAACCTCCCCGCACCACGCCAAGATAGCCAAGGGTGATCGAGTTGACCGAGTTGACCGAACTGACCGAATTGACCGAATGGCACGTGACCGAACAAGACCGACTCGGTAAGACTGAGTTGACCGAGTGTACAGGTGCGGGGTGGATGTTCTGCGCGAAGGGGGAGCCCGTCATCGTAGAGGCCAATTAACTATTATTGAGGTAGCGAATAGGAGTGTAGGTGACAGGAAAAAAAATGAGAAAAGACCCAAAAAAAAACGAGAAGAAACCTAGTCGTCGGTATCACGCAGGCCTTCGCGGGGCAGGAGCTGTCGAATATGAGTCCGCGGCGATTGTGGACACGTCGGAATTGAGGGGTTAGAGCCGCGCGCAAGTGCGGCGAGGTCGGGATTGGAAACGGGATCGGTTGGTCGCAGGTGGTCGGGTCGCGCAGTGGTCGCGCACGCTTCGGCACGGCGCGAAACTTCGTATAGGTGGCTGTCGGGGTCAGGAACGTGTCGTGCTGGAGTTGCTAATGCCGCGCGCAAGTGCGGCACACTGGAGAACGCAAGGGAAGAACTACACTGAGCCCTGAAGCCTGAGAAGAGAAGTCTATTCTAATCTGGGGTGTTAAGGTGGTAATTACATGGGCCAGTATACCAGGGAAAGTGGGTAAAAGGGTGAATTAGATAACAGGGAAAGGGTAATGCTAAAACGCGAAGGGAAGAGTCCAGAGTGAGAGGAAAACCCTTCCCCGACCCCGAGGAGGTCGGTTTTGGACACTTGAAACCCCTTGGAATGACCGATTTTTCATCCAAGCCCCGCACTAAGTTACATTGCCAGGCCAGACAAGATTTACTTGCAAGATACTGCGATAACGCCATTCTATGACCTGTTTTGGGACTCCTTCTTGGACTCCTTGATACCGTAAGCCTCCACCTCCTGATCTGAGTTTCGTTCCCCGGGTTATCGTGTGAGTGAGAGTGAGTCGGTGCGACCATCGGCCCTCTGTACTTGGTCACCGCTGACGCAGAACTTACACATGACTGTGTGTTGTGAGGGTTTGGCTCCCAGTAGTACTATGTCACCCGCGCACTCTTCGCCAGGCTGTAGGTCATGTCTTTTAAAAACTACAAAACTGGGAGTCATGTGTTGTCCGTTCGTGGTGCCGTCCGTGTTTATAACAATCAATGTCATATGTCCACAAATGAAAAAGAGGAATGCTAACTTTACGATGGCGAATGATTTTCTGTCCTCAACTTACCATTTGTGTCCGCCAAGCCACCGTCTTCTGGGTTCCGATGAGCTGGCAAATCTTGCCCACTCTCCCCGACAATGCCCACCCCGCGCAAAAATACAACACACAAGATCGTACCTGGGAAAGCGGGGTGAGTGAAACAGACGAAGATTCAGAAGTCTAGGGCCCCAATACAACACGTACCAAGTAGGCCAAAAGAACATCCAGTCCACATTGCGGCCTTGTACGCCTTGAGCTGTGCCGACAGCGGCGCGTTATCTCCATGCGCGTCCACGGCGACGCCGAGCCGGCTCGACTGCGCCCTGAGGACCCCATCGAACACAATCGTAGACACGCTGACCCCGATTGCTGTACCCATCTGCGTCATCGCTTGGAACAGCGCCCCCGCGACGCTCTGCTCGTGCGGGTGTGACACCTTGGCGACGAACAGCGTTCCAGCAGTGAATGTGAGGTCCACGCCGAGCGCGACCAGAAACGTTGAGGGAAAGCAGAACGCCCAGAATGACGCGGTCGGGTTGATTACGGCGATCAGGACGTCCGCGCAAGCGGTCATGAGCGTGCCCGTGGCAACAAGGTACACGACGGTGACGCGCATGATAGTAAGCGCGATGACGACGCTAGCGACGATTCCCGCGACGAACAATGGCAGCATTCGTGGCATCGTTTGGATCGGGGTCAGGTCCAGGTACGTCTGGTAGTACAGCTGCACCCACACCGACCAACACGCGAATGCCGCCGAGCTGACGCACGCGATTGTCTGCATCACAGCGAAGCGACCGTGAGCACGCGTCCACATCGATGGCTTCATGAGCGGCGGTGCCGTCCAGCGTGTGCGCGGAAGATCCGGGTTCTCGAGCCGCCGCTCCAAGTAGTACTGCCAAGCGACGAAGAGAAGGACGAGCAGGACGCCAACGACGAATAGGGAGATGATGTCTGCGCATGCGGTCAAGTTGGTGAATGTGCAAAGAACACAGACGGGGACGAGGAAAACTCACACGGATTCTTCCAGCCTTTGCGCGCGGTCGGCAAATCGCTCAGAACAAACACGATCAAGACAAGACCGGCCGTGATCAGAGCCGCGCCAATCCAGTCCACCCGCTTGTCTTCTTCCGTTGACGGCTCGTCTTCTTCGAAAGCAAACAACCCTAACATCATCCAGACGAAGGAAACTCCCGCAAACAAAAACATAGGTGACCGCCAAGTGGGCCTAAGTCAGACGACGAATTAAATTCAAATCGGTGGGGAAGGACAATCTGTATAAAACTTACTTGGTCGTCTGCGTAAGGACACTACCCGAAGTGTAGCTAAGGACTCCTCCAATTGCGGCACCGGCGGAGTAAGTGGAAAATGCTATGGGACGTGAGGGTCCAGGGGGGAATGCCTTCGCTAGAATTCCGACCTGCGCTAAAGGTCAAGGTGTGCAAACGGACAAGAAAAGATGGTCCTTACGGAGGCCGGGATCAGAGCTGCGGAGCCCAATCCTTGTATCCCTCGCAGTATATCAAGCGTCATACTGGCTGTGGGCATAGATATGAGGGGGTTTCACATGCTAGAACCGAACTGGATTGGAATGCACACACATTGGGCGAAGCCAGCGCCGACAGTAAACACCGTCAAAATGAAGTACCCAGCAAGCCATACTCGTTTGCGACCGTAGAGGTCCGCAAGTCGCCCGCAGAGAAGAAGGAAACACGCCTGTGCGCAAGTCCAAGGTGAGCTCTACCAGTGCCATTGCATAAAATTATTCACCGAGCTGATCGAGTACGCATTGATGATCCACTGCAAGTTCTCCTTTTGGATATGCAGGTCCCTGTCGGCGTATGGAAGCAAGACGGAGACGGGCGGGCCGAGAGCAATGCTCATCATCAAGGAGCTCGTACATGCCGCGACGATACACACCGACGCGATAGTGCTGCGTATCGGCGCTGGTGGTTGTGGTGCAAGAGGGTCTGGTACCGCTTTCTTGTCCGACGCTACGGGATTTGCGGTTTCCTGGGAGATCGGGAGTGTCTTTTCAGACGACAATAAGTCGGGTTTGGAGAACATGATGACGGGTCGGTTTGCGTACTATCACCTGCAACCCAGAGTAATTATACGGGTAGAGTTCGACCGTTCACCACTTCAAGTTGGTCGGGTTGGATCATATGAGGATTCTTCGGACAAATCGCAACGAACACGTACTCCCTCGGGTTTCATCTCGAATGAACGAAATGCTTCCCACCGTGGCCTGTACTGCATCAGTAAAGTGACCGCGGCATGAATATGTCCCAAGTCAGGCAAATGCATGAAAATTTCTTTCATCGGTATGGACTTGCACCATCTTTCGTAACTGATGGGTACGATCATCGTAATATGATGATTCCTGTTGGCTGCATGTTAGAAATCCATCACAAGCGATTCTATTAAGCATTATCATGGAGTATACATTGCGTACGTATTGCTCTGACTCGTGGTATCCGTATGTTTCTAAGTCGGTCCTAAGTCGGTCAAGAAGTTAGTGGACCCAGTAGTTCTGTAGTTGACAGTGACTCTTGGTGACTTCAAGTTGCTGTTGCGTTCCTGTGGCTGGGCCAGAGATAAATTCTCTAGTACTATCGGTGGCGACTATTTGTCCTAAGTGACTTAGGAAATTGTCGCCGCTGGTAGAATTCTACATGCTCGGGTCCATTGTAGTCCGACTGGAAATGTTCTGGACCCGGGCCGGGCATCATCCATTTATCCATCTTTAAAGAAAAAGAACCGAAAACGGTTTTATTTCGCCTGCCCCCCTCGCCCAGAAAAATTCGCCAAGGGATCGATGATGACCGGTGACCGGTGACCCCCCGCGCTCCTCGGCTCGCTCCTCGCGGAGCGCCGACCCCACGACTTCGCCCCGAACAGCATGCCTCTATGTCTTCTTTTTGACAGACCCCGCACTTCTCAAGAGTTCTCCCGATGGGACTCAGGGGTTGACACGTTCACATCTCGATGCCCGGCCGTCTAAATTAGGACCCTCCAATGGACCACGCGTCGCGCATGCGCACATACTCGTGCATCACGCTGCTCCACCCCGGAAGGCTTCGTGCGGAAGCTGATAGACTTTAACATCTACCGCGAACCGGATTGTGCCCCCTGCGCTTTCTCCATGTTCCTCTGAGGACCCCGGGACCCCGGGACCGAACCATCAGCATATTTAGTGATCAGGGGTACTGGTGGACCGAGTTCACTCATCGCGGCCCCATCGATATCCCCGATTATGCTCAGTACCGATTCGGTGTTTAACTTTTTCGCCAGCAAGTAGTAGTATAGACTTTACCGCGCCAACCCCCTGTGCCATGTGCTGGTCCACTGTAGATAACGTTTGGGTCTGGGGTCACCTCTATCTGCGTTCGCACAAATAGCAAGCTAGGACAGGTGTCAGGCACATGGGGACGTCGATAGAAGGGTCGGTTTACTGCAGGATGTGGACCCGAGGTTAGTGACTGAGTGGTATGATCCGGTAGCACGTTCGACAGATTGCCCTTGTATTGAAGGAGATACCTGGGGATAACTCAGACTAAGTTACCTGATTTGACTCTGACGTGTCCGTGGCACATTATATCCGGTACTCTAGCTCCCAGATCTTTTGAAAATCGTCATCAGCCTGCCTTAAGTGTCGCTTCAGTTCAACAATCTCGACTAGATCGACTGAAAATTACTCTGCGCCGCAGCTGCTTGCACGGAAACACCCTTAAACTCAGGCGCACGTTGCTCTTAAGCCAGAAGTGTGAAGGTACCACGCCTGTGGGTTCCTCATCCATCGGACAAATATCGCACATGCAGTGTTTTAAGTGGCTTGCGACATACGGGCATGACATGTAAAAATAATACACTGGGCCTTCATTGGGACTCGGCAGCCCGCTTCCGCCTGACGTCGCGCTCCTCAGCAATCGTAAGTTTGGTACCCTTTCCTTTAGGAAGTGAGACCCAAGGCTTTGAACCTTCGCCAATAAGAAAGATGTTGGTTATCCTGAGTAATATCAGCCGTCCGTTACGTTGCCGCACCAGCATCACTTACCGCGTTGCGAAAGTGCGATCCATGGCATCCTTCACATGCACAATGTCAAAGTCGCCAATATGCTTTTCGCGGTGCACGATGACACCCACACGGCCCATGTTACGGCCACCAGTGATCATAACCAGATTGCCCGTATCGAATTTGATGATACCAGGTGATCTTACTTTGAACGAGATCGAACCTGATGGTGTCGTTCACTCTGATGGCGGGATCGGGGTAACGAATGGTGCGACCGTCATGGGTGACAACGTAGGGAACCCCTCGGTTACCAAGAGCGACCTTCTTCACCTTTAGGAGCTTGTAGACTGCTTCCTCGGGGGTGATCCGGTGGATAACAAAGCGGCCTTTGACGTCGTAGAGGAGGCGGAAGTGCTCCTCCGACTTCTCGATGGAGAGCACGTCTGCCGAAAGATAAGCCAACTCTACCGTGCGCGTTTTGTGCAAGCGTCGTACCCATGAAACCAGTAGGATACGTGTTATCGGTGCGGACCTTGTTGTCTACCTTGATCAGGCGTTGTTGAACAATCGAGGTGACCTCACGGCCGGTCAGCGCATACTTCAACCTATTGCGAAGGAAAATAGAGAGGGGGAGGGATTCTCGGAGCTTGTGGGGTCCAGGAGAAGGACGAGGAGCCTAGAAACACGTAGGACCGGGATGGAAACGCAGAGTACTAAGGCACATACGTATGTACCGCTCAGTTTGTCAAGCATCCATGATGAAGGCGCGGCAAGACGCTTGAGATGCTTTTTGGGTCCACGGGCCTACAAAGCGGTAATCGGTGAGCATCGTGAGTGTAAGAGGTGATCTAGTTCAGAAGAGACTGTCATCCAGATCCACCGGACAGCATCCACCCTTCGCATGAACCCCACCTCTCGCCTATGACACACGATAGCGTAAAACAAAACGCCAACTGACCATAATGAGAGTCTTGAGGAGTGGAACGTTGTCAACAACGGCGACTTTTGGATTTTGCTTGCGACGGCGACGTTACGCCCCAGCACCAAAGTTTGGTTCTACCGTGGGTAAACTCTGCTTTAGGGTAGGTCGTCAACCTACACGTGACCATTCGTCGTCTTACTTCACACACGGTCCTTCTGGTCAAGAATACTAGATAAGTTGTTATGGTGCTAGTCTTGCAACATGACTATAATAATCAACTACTCTTAGTAGCGCGCAGAACCATATTCTCCAGTGTGATGGCTCGATAATCTCCCGCCTCGTCTGGCGCCCATACGGCATCATCGAGAACATAGACTAGTATTCCGCCCTTCCCATCTGCAGTTGGCGAAACGCGGAACAGCGGCATGCGCGAACGCTCGTGGACACGACCAGCCGGTAAGAACATGAGATTATGCGTCGCTGCATAGTCCTCCACAATGGCGCGGAAGGTGATCTCCTGTACGCGTGCCGGAGGCTTCCTTGCGGCTCCTCCCTTCGCCGTGGCAGTTGGTGCCGGTGATGGTGAGGTATCGCGGTTTTGTTCTGGGCGAGGGAGCTTCGTGGGTGCGTCGGGCCCAAGTTCGATCGCCATGTTCATAAGTTGCAGTCCGCGTGTGAAGCCGTCGCGCAAGGCAGGGAGCGCCAGAACCTCCTCGGAAAACACGCTCTTCCAAAACGCGTACCATTGTGCCACCTCGTCGAAGTTTGGGCGTGGCTGCACAAGCCAGACGTGCAGCACGTCGAGCCACTTGGGGAAGAACTCGGCCGTGAGCAGAGAAGCGAAGATTGAGCCACGTAGGAGCGGCGCCCACGCAAGCACGCGTTCTAGTGGAGCCATGTCTTGGGAGCGCGGATTCACGCGGAACTCTTCGCGTAGTGTGGCACCGATCTTGGGAACGACGTATTTGAGCATCATCGTGTCCCAATCGCCCACACTGAAGACCTTCGCGCCAGGCCGGTAGATCATCGGGAACGCCTTCTGCGATATCCCATCCGCGAAGGAGAGACTTGAGTTTGCGGCGTGCATCGCCCAGGAATTCCTCCATACGCAAGCCAACGTGGGGCAGCCAAGGGAAAACGAGAGTCCGTAGAGGCATATCTGAACGCCGTGGACTCCAATCGGCCACTGACCGAGAGACTTTTGGAAGAATAAGTTGGTCGAGGAAGTTGTCGCGAATGAATGCGGGAAGAAAAGTTGACCACGCTTCATACAGCCGAACCGCCGGCTGAGGCACACGGGGATCCCAGTCGTTGTTAATAGACGACCGGACTCTTGGCAACCAGATGTTCCACAGGAGACTCTCGAATGGAGTCATCGGTATCTCTACCTTTGGTGGGGGCACAGCGAAGGTGGCGCCTCCGAACAGACCGACCCGAGTGTCTGGTGGCCGCTCCTCACGGTCTGCGATTCTAAGGGCTCGTCTCCAGAGCCGGAACGTCGAAAGTAGCAGGGTGGGTTCCTCAAGTGGGTCCCACCGCGAAAGCATCCGCCGCACCTGAGTAAAGCATTTAAGTATATACACGGCTCTCGAGTAGCAATGGCACGTACTATCGGTACAATAGCTGCAACCACCACTTCGTCTATTCGGTACTTGTCGAACTCTGACGGAAATTGCGACAGGAGCTTGTCAAAATGTGGCGAGAACGGCTCAAGTGAAGCCTCGTAAACAGCCGCCTGTTGTCTGGATAATGCCTGTATCTCATCAACAACGAGATGGACTTGCTGCATCCTAGATATAACTACATAGCCGCCATCAGCATTCAAGTAAGGCTCGTACACTAGAGAGAGAAAGACATACGTTCTGCCTCCTCCTGAATTTTCTTACTCAACCTGACCGACTCGTCTTGAAGAGACTTTCTTCGCTTCTGGATTTCTTTGGCTTCACGAGCGAGGCCCTCTAAGTCCCTCGCAGCGGCCTCAGCAATAAGTCTGACGTTATGTCTGACTTCCGGTATGCGCGTAGAATCCGTGGATGGGGTCCACGAAGCGATAGACACCTCCGCTAACGAAGAGACTTCACGAGGCTAGGGGGACAACAATCAGCCAGCCCTTCGTCAATTGCGTAAGAACAACGTACCGTTGCGCCAGTAGCGTCTATGATGACCCCGAGTCCAGAAGGCCCAGCAGTGTCCTCCCCGACCTCAGCAACGATCTGCTCGTAGGTCTTATGCTCGATCTTCGTTTTCACCTTCTTCGGTTTCTTCCACGCGTCTGAGCTTTTATCTGCCTTCCGATTCTTTGGCACCTTCTTTTTCCCTACCTCCTCATCTTCACTGACAACTTCCCCACGGCGGCGGGCCTCCACTCTTGACTGCTCCGTGCGCTCGCCGAAGCCTTTGAACGCGATACCCATGTTCTTCGGGCGCATTTTCGATTCGATCGGGGTCACGATGCCCTGACTCTCTGTACCAAGGCCAGTCCCCGCCTGCCAGCCCATTTTCGCGAGCATGCGCGCGCCAAATGAGCCATCGAGCTTGCGGAAGTGTGCGGTCTCGGTAGCAGAGAGGCTTGGTTTAGGCGGCGGAGGCGCCTGCGGCGCGACATTTCTGACAAACGCGCGCTGTGGGCGTGAGCTCCCGCCAAAGGCAGAGGGGAGACTACCGAGGACGGTGGGGTCTTCGGGTGCTGGCGGGGCGGGGGATGGCGAAGGCACCGGAGAGGGCGTTGCAGGGATGGAGACGGCGGCGGGGCGTGAGGCGCCAATTCCGCTTTTTGTAAAGCCAGAGAATGATGTTGGAGGGTGCGATTTGGATGCGCCAAGGCCTAGTCCGCCTGAAACGCGGTCGCTGCTCTTCTTCCTCATCTTCCTCGGCTCGAATGCGTGGTGACGGTGCCTTTGAAGGTTCGGAATCGTCCTCGTTGTCGTTAACGTCGTTGTCTGTATCGTCTGCGTCGTCCGCATCAGCATCCTCCTGACCATCCTCATCTTCGGCACCGTCATCTGAGGATCCAGAACCAGAGTCAGGGAGGGCCTCGACGTCTGGTATATCCATGACTTCGGATTGGTCGACCTTAGGCTTAGGACCCGCCGTCTTGCTGGACACGAATGCGGGTGCTTTGGCCCAGTCGTGTCGCTGGGCAGGCTTAGGTCTGCCTCCAAAGCCCTCATCCTCGCTATCTTCGTCACCAGTTTTACGGCGCTTCTTTCTGCTGGTAAGGATCGTCGTCGCCAGCGTTTTCGTCATCGGAACCGCCCGAGGAGTCTGAGATACCGTCGTCCATGAAACCGCGCTTTCTGCGAGGCATGGTGGGTGGAAGTCAAGGGGTGCACAGCACACGAGTCACGAATCACAAGTTGTGAATCACAATTGCCCACGTCCGAAACTGTAATACAGTAAGGTGATCGCTCCACAAAAATAAGAGCCGAAACAACGACGAGTCCAGAGGATCAGAGGTGGTTAATGACGGGGAAGAAAATAAAGGGCCTGGCCGGGAATTGAACCCGGGACCTCCTCCAAATAACGTGAAGCCCTAAGAAGGAATCATACTACTAGACCACCAGGCCGATATCTCCGAGGACATTCGGTATCAATGTAAGTGACCTAGTGGGAACAAATTGGGAAGCTGACGCGTCTCGAGCTTTGGACTCAAGACTCAGACTCGGACTCGGACGCGTGCATTCATGGACACACCACCTTCAACAACGTCAACGCCGATGGACCCGCTTAGAGCGGAGGCCCTCACGGCCTATCGTGAGGTCAGGAGTCCTCTGAGATAGCGCTGAACGTTTACTGACTCAGTTTATACAGAAAATGCGGACACATGAGACCATTAGTGAAACTTTAAAGACTCGTGCGTCTAGTATAGACCACCGCCTGCATTCTGTCTCTCACCAGTGATTAAGTTCGGTTCTCGATCAAGGATTTACAGAAAGACTACAGGAAGACCGAGGACGACATCAAAGCCGTGCAGTCCGTCGGTCAGATTATTGGGGAGGTCATGAAACAGCTTGACGATGACCGCTGTGCGTACATACCGTCTCATTCACTACCTTAGTATGCACTTAAGGGTTTTGTCAGTCATCGTCAAGGCATCTTCAGGACCGCGATACGTCGTGTCGTACCGTCCCCACTCTCCCTGCACAAAAGCTAAAGACCGGGACACGCGTTAGCCTTGATATGACAACCCTCACAATCATGCGCATTTTACCGCGAGAAGTGGACCCTATGGTGTACAAAATGAGCCTGGAAGATCCAGGAGGTGCCTCTTTCGCTGGTATTGGTGGTCTCGGCGATCAAGTACGCGAGTTGCGCGAGGTGCGTTCGCCCTAACACTCCGGGGGGGTTTTTTTTTCGTGATTTACACACCGGACCGTAGATCATCGAGCTCCCGCTTCTCAATCCCGAGCTCTTCCAGCGCGTCGGGATCTCGCCTCCCAAAGGTGTGCTGCTCTATGGTCCGCCCGGAACCGGAAAGACGTTGCTCGCGCGCGCCGTCGCCTGCGACGCTCGAGACCAACTTCCTCAAGGTCGTCTCTTCCGCGATCGTCGACAAGTACATCGGCGAGTCTGCGCGCGTGGTGCGCGAGATGTTCGGCTATGCGCGCGAGCACGAGCCATGCGTCATCTTCATGGACGAAATCGATGCCATCGGCGGCAGACGGTTTTCAGAGGGCACCAGCGCGGACCGCGAGATCCAGCGCACGCTCATGGAGGTCCGTCGGTCTCACCCTACCAAGTAGAAACGAGACTGATTACGGTGCAGCTGTTGAACCAGATGGATGGATTCGACTCGCTCGGACGCACAAAACTTATCATGGCGACTAACCGGCCAGACACTCTGGATCCCGCACTGTTGCGCCCGGGGCGCCTCGATCGCAAGATCGAGGTCCCGCTTCCCAACGAGCAGGCGCGACTTGAGATCCTCAAGATCCACGCAGCGCCCGTGAACAAGCACGGTGAGATTGACTACGAGGCAATCGTCAAGGTACGTACAGCCCCGTTCTCTTCCTCGCCTTTTTTTTCCAATTGGGATTGTCGTGGCTCGCGTAGTTGTCAGACGGGTTCAACGGTGCAGATTTGCGAAACGTGGTGACGGAGGCGGGGATGTTTGCGATCCGAGATGATCGGTACGTCAGCTCTCTCGTGGCGAATGGATCCACGCTATTAACTCTTTCCCTCTGTAGGGAATATATCCAGCAGGAGGATCTCACGAAAGCGGCGAGGAAGGTGGGCGAGGCAAAGAAACACGAGAGTAAGCACCGAGCCCATTTTGACTTTGGTTTGCGTGGGTGCCTAACTTTACTATTTCTCACAGCGAAACTTGACGTATCAGCATAGACCCACATTTCTTTGTTTCTCGACTTTATTCCATTTTTCCATTTGTATCCTCACAATCGTTACACCTCAAGGCGTCTGTCAGACGACCCCTCCATGCACCATCAAAAAGTGCGTCCACCAAAAGTATGCCACAATAATAAAAGTAAGTAGGTATATCTCCTCGTCCCACCGTGGCCCTCTCAAAAGCCCAAAAACCGCCTCTTTTTTTCTTTCCCTGCTTTCTCCTTCCCGTTCGACGGCGGTGGCGTGTACGAGTTGACTGACAGCGTGCTGCCCGACAACGACGGCTCGGGCGTTGGGCGTCCCCACGTTGCTCGCGCTCGCACTCTTGCCCATTGGTGGCGCACGCTTGCTGCTGGCGGTGGCGGTGCGTCGCGTGTGAAGTACCGCTTCATCGTAGAACGCCTGGTATGGCCGCGGGCCCTGCAGCTCTCTAAGCCCGTTCGGGATGGCGCGCGAGCCAGTACCGCTAAGGTCGAGCACCTTGAGGTCGTCGACGAACTGGCGCGGCGTCAGCGCGTGCGTCGAACCTGGATTAATAATCACAGGGTTGGTCTAAATGCGGAACAAGCGCGAGACACGCACCGATGATGACGTCCTTCCCGAGCCGGCTCGAGAGCACGTACGCCTCGCGCATCTCCGAGTAGGGTCATCCCACCCGCGACGAACACGAGCACCCGCTGGCGTGTTTCTGCTGCCACCGCCCCGCCCGTCCGCGCCGCGCGGTGCCAGCTGGGCTTGGCGCTCCGCAGCGAGGTCGTGGGCGTGGGTGACGACCTGGCGCTGCTGGACGTGGCTGGCGCGGCCTGGGGGTAGTCTTTGACGTACGGGAATGCAGCCGGGTCGAGCCTCCCTGAGACTTGGTCCTGCAACGTGTAAGCGCGCGGGGTAAGTGGCGGGACAAGACAGACAGAGGAAGAGAGCAACAGTGTTGCGTACCTCAACAACGGTGCGAAGCAGGGGTTTGTATCGCGAAAGCTCGTACTCCTCCTCGTTCGACTTTTTCTGCTTGATGCGCAGCCTGAGGTCCTTGTCCCCTGGCATCTGCTGAACCATGAGTGCTCTGCGGATGAGGTCGTCAGAGTATGCGCAAGACGCACCCTGCCGATTCGCACACCCAAGTGCACGAGCGCATTTACGGCGTCCATTTCTGGACGAGTCAGTCGCGCGTGCTGGTACAGCCGCCGGCGGTCCTCATCTGGGACGCCTTCTCGGTACTGGATGTATAGCGCGATAATGCGGACCTTGTTGGAGTTGCTGCCGCCACAGACTAGATCAGGATTCGCGGATATAGTGCACGTTATTGTGAGCATACATGACCTCCCGGCTGTCCAATAGTGGAACCATGTCCTCGACCAGAGTTTTTGGCGTTTTACCTTCCGCTGTCAACCCCGTCGAGCAATTCTAGAGTATGTTGTGAGAAAACAAGTTGGTCCCCTCGCACAGACGAACAGACCTGCTCGACTGTCGCTACCACTGGTAATTTGTCGCGCTCAAAGATGTCCATGCACTCTTGTGCCATACTTAGGTGCAGAGAAAACTGAGAGTTCAGACTGAGTGCACTGCGATAGATGGCGCATACCCAAAACTGGCCCGCGTACCTTTTCCCGCTGTTCCTGATATTGGGGCAAGTTGGCTAGCATGTCCTTCATATCATTGAGCGTAGCAGCGCCCTCTCTGTATCCTAGTTAGCAACACTACGAACGACGACGCTGAATGTACGCACCCCTTGAAACCTGCGTTGTCTGTCATGAATTTGTTAAAGTCCGCCATGAGCTTATCGATCGCCTCTCGCATGTGCATATGCCGCACGTCGGTCCACACCGTATCCGCGTCCGATAGAACCGCCGTCTTGTCCTCATAGGCGCCGACAGAGGACTGGAACTTGTATCTGTAACGCGTAGCACGCTGAGTATGATGCGCACGTAGCCAGGTAGGGAGGGACACGCACGTATATCTAGAGCCGTCCTCGATAGGAAGGAGGTCATTTGCCATCGCCTGGTAAGTGAATTCGTGAATGAAACGGCGCGACGACGTCCATCGCGCGGTCCGTCACGATCAGCGTCCCCTCGCTGCCTTCCCGGATCCTGTTTCTGCTCTCCCACGCCCACAGGTCAGCGTTCCACAAAAAAGTGCGTGTGCAAGTCACACGTACCGGGAAGTCAGGGTTCACGCGCTTATATTCGTCTAGCGCTGACTGGACCTCGAGCGCTAGGACGCGCGACAGGACCTCCGCATCCGCTGCCTCGTACTGGCGCACTTGCTCTCCGCGTGCGAGGTTCGTCCGCCAGCGCAGCGAGTTCTCAGTTCGCTGGACGTGGTGCGGCGCGGGTGCTCTCAGTGTGGGCGCAGCGCGCCGAGGGGCCCATGGTGTGCGGGGATATAGTATCGGATATACGGATACTCGTTGAGGGTGATGCACACGTTTGCGATCTGCATGCGGGCATGAGCAAGGTAAAGAGGACGTAAGAGGCAGCGATGCGCACGGATTTCGCGGCGAAGCGGATATCCTCCTCTACACGGTCCCTCTCGGCGCGCGTAGTAGCGTCGGACCGTGGTGGTGAGTACATGCTGAAGAAATGCTCAGGCACACGTAATGAGAAGGCCTGTGCCTCCATCGCTGATGCCAAGCTTCAGGGCTGTGTCGCGTGCATTGCACAGAATAGATGAGACCCACCCCAAAAGTTGATGTAGAGGTCCTGCAGGCCGCGGAGGTATGGTTCCGCAGGCGAGGACGTGAGTCGCTGGAAGAGCTCATCTGCCAAGGCTGTGTTGCGGGGGGCGTCAGAATGGTGGCACGAAGATCCGGGTGACGTGAGGGGGCGCACCATCGACGAAGAAGAGATGGGCACCGGCATACTGTTGTCGTCCACCGGAGAAGTCGCGGATGATACGGTCGATATTGGCGGAGGTGGGCATGAGGATGTACACCGCGTCGAAGCCTGCTTGTGACTCGCGGTTGCTCGTTATGGATTCGATGACTGGTGCTGGGTGTTTAGGCAAGTCGGACGACGGGAACAAGGATCAAGGAGCGCACGGGTTACATTCTCCTCTAAAATATCGAACTGCTTGAGAACAGAAGTTGAGCAGCTGTTGCGAGTGCTCGTCGATGACGAGGATCTTCCATCTCGAAGGGGGATTGACGGAACGGATTGCATTGAGGAACTCTGGGAACGGGATGAGCGAACAGGACAAGAAAAGCAGGGAATAGAGAACGGGTTTACTGTTTCTGACGAGAGTGATGAGAGAGGACATGCGAGTGAGCAGTTACAGTGAGTTAGGCCAGTCGAGACGAGGAGAGGCAGACAGAATTATTTATTCAATTATTATTTAATAGGGGGGTATCAAATCATCAAATGGACAACCGCACAGCCCACGCCAACCAACCCCGGCTACGAGCCACGAAACAGAAACCCTCCCATTCGCAGCGTTTGAACTCGACTGCGCAGCGCTTGAACTCGAGTTGGAGTTCTTACTCGTGATCACGGTATGATTCGTGTAGGGGAACGTCGTGTTTTGATTGCTCTCCGAGTACATGTTCCCCGCAGGGATGTTCGAGCAAGTTCCAATTGGTTTGAGCTGCGCAAGTATACTCAGGAGACTAAACCCTGCCTGACAAACACTGTCACTTACAGAAAACGGTGGGTTGTGCGTCAACGCAGCATTCAACGTGTACCCAACCGCAAGATCGACAGTGATCTCATACAAGTCGTGTTGCAAAACGATAAGGCTGGACAATCACGTCATCAAACGGCATCTATGCTGGATCATCGATCCGGACGCACCCAGTGGAAAGAGTAGACGCGTTGCCTAGGATCGACTGGAACGTGTTGAATGACGTCGTCGCATTGACAAGTCCACCGGCGACCCTCCAATCTATCGGGGTCGTTGACACTTTACTTTGACATATCACGACACCATTGACTCACCATTAGTGTCGAATGGGCCGGAAGAGGGAGCGCTCGTCCAAATGATAGGCACCATTCCCATGGCTAGGGCGATCGCACGTACGCGGTCGTCTATGATTACGTGCTGTTAAGATCTCCAGTCGCCGGCATGGATTTGTAGGAACGTACCAATATCCCCGTAAGGAGGTCGCATTGTCGTAGGCGTGACACCAAGCACCTTTTGGATTGCCATGCGTGTCCATCCGAGCTCGGCAACGATCTGTTCGTTTGTCAGCGACGTGAGATGCTAAGGTGTGTCTCATTAGCTAGTCGTATCGGGACAAAGTATGTCAAGCCATACGCGGTGGGACCATGTGTGCACGCTGATCTCATGGCCAGCCATGTATTCCTCGATCAGCACCGCGGGACGTTCAATGACACGGGAGCCAACTACAAAGAAAGTCGCCTTGATAGCCTCCTTTGATAGATAATTGAGAAGTGTCCTGTGATCGACAAAAGTGCTCAGTCAATGCGCGCACTCTAGGGCAAGAAAAACTGACTGAGCTAAAAGCAGGAAATCAGCATACAGACGTCAAGAAAAAAGGTGAAACACCCACTCCACGGGCTTGGGCCGTCGTCAAAGCTAACTCCCCAGTCATATTTCTTGGGACATGCGGTGATATCCGTGTCACGCGTGATGCCGCCACACGTCCACCAGCCGCGCGTCTTGCCCTCCGCTGCTGCCGCCGGGTCACCTGCGCACGTACCGTCCACCGTTGGCGACCAGTCGGGGATATCGAAGCCCTCAAGTTCTTGGATCCATTGTTGTACCTGGGGAGAATCTGCGTCGCAACTTAGTCTTCCGTCCCAAAGAGGGTAGAAGAAGAAAAAAGGAGGCTACTTACTGGTATCGGGTACTTTGTCTTGCGCCGGCCAGTCTGCGGCGTTAAAAACGACTAGAAACAACAGAGGTTGATTACAACGGGTGTGGAGGACAGTGAGGTGGACACGAGACGTACACGCAGTGGGGAGCGGAGGCGCTCCTGGGATTGGCGGCGTCGCGCCGGGCGTATATGTCGACGCGACGGGGGACGACGTGCCGGTGGACATGCCGGATGAGATCATGCTCAGCGGTGGCACGCCATTCTGTCCGGTCGGGACGGACGCCGGCGAAGACGGAGATAAGTTTGTCGAGGAACTAGCTGCTGCCCGTAGAAATGGAGCTAGGAGATGGAAGTAGTGGAAGAGGAAAGAGCAGGCGTGCTCGCAGGGGGCGAGGAGGATGAGCCTGAGTGCGTGGTGGTGGTCGAAACGGCGGCGAGTCCGGCTTGGCGACGGTGACCGCGATGATCATGGTGTTGTGCGTGCGTACCCGCCGTGAGCGCGACGACAGAAAATAAGAGAGCGACCAAAGCGTGGAGCTTCATTAAGAAAAATAAACAACGAGTGTGGGTATGCTTGGCGAAGCGGCGGGCAGGACAGAAGAAGTGAGGGTGAGAGAGAAAGAGAAAAAGACACGGCGGACGTGGAGGTGCACACGCCAAGATCCATAAAAGGATATGCGGAATGCGCTAGGTCACCTTAGCCCGCGTTCTCGTGCCTGTCGCCGCCAAGGGCATGTGCCAAGTGCCGTGGTCCGCAGTGCAGCCAGACGGCCCGAATTCAACGGTGATCACTTTCCTCTCCCTTTTTGTTCATTATGAGACCCATGACGCACTGATACAGACACATGATGCATGATGGTTGGCACGCTTAACAAAGCCCAGACTCAGCCTGAGGTGTCTGGGACGTACTTCTCATCAGGGCATGACACGGGCGCCGGGCTAAACGGTAGAAGTTTCATGAAGAGAGGGATCCAGTTGGAATAGCTTGAGCTGGAATGGCGAAATGGCCGCCACTGGGCCATGCACTTGCCAAACAAGTGAGCTGGGAATTACAAGATGTCGCCACGTTGCAGGGTAAAAGGGTCTCATCTGGAAACTCCTGTTTGGAGCAGCTGAAGTAGCTTACAGTATTACCCTGTCCAACGTGGGTGATTTTGATGCAACATTCGAAAAGCTGTATGTAAGATTAGATGGTCACTTGGATGATCCAAGCTTGGATCCAGAATAAAAGCAGTTTCGGGCATTTGGTGCAGGAAAGTATGTCAGTATCTCACCTCCCACCAGGAGACAGAAAACAGAGGCGATGCATGGCAAGAAAAACAATAGTTACTACCGTAGTAATTGAACTCGAAGCCTATACCTTACTGTCCCGGGGCGCAACCACCGCACCCATGAGCAACACCAAACTGCGATGAGATAAGCAAAAGGCTGATTTGGCTATGATAGGAACGCTGGTACTATGATTATCTAATATGTCAGTCTAGCCCTGCTGAATCCCAAGTGATTCCCAACAACCCCTTTTAATAAACAGAACAAATAACAGTGACAAAGATAAAGAGAGCTGTTCCACTAGCCTGGGGGCAACTGGGAAGAAGCACTGAAGAAGTCCTCTAGTCTGCCGGATAGGTACATATGACTGTGGGGTTTTAGTGTAGGAGTGCACACCAGACCTACCAATGGCAACGACAATGTGCACTGAGTCCCACATACCTCCACACTAGGAGTGTACTTTAATTCGTATTTTCCCTCTCGTAGGTGGTTCCCGAATATGGAGCGCCATCCAAAAAAAAACGATGCCTATACTATGTGGCGCCCGGTGCAATCCGGGTCCGTGTTTGTATCCATGTGCCGTAAGTACTGTATGTACATTTGATCCAGATCGACCCCAGCTTGATGGTCTTGGTTCCACAATCATCAGGTGTCCCGTCGTCCTCACTACAGCACCTTTAGGTCTTTTCCGACGTTTTCATCCAGCTTCTCTCCTACGTCCTTCTATCCCCAGAGGCCCAGCTTTTGATGACGGCTCCACAGTCATCAGGTGTCCCGTCGTCGTCACTACAGCACCTTTAGGTCCTTTCCGACGTTTTCATCCAGCTTCTCTCCTATGTCATTCTATCCCCAGAGCTGGTGTCTCGTCAACACCGATACGTTATTCCATTCGCGTACAGAAACAAATGGGTGGCCGTTTCCAGAAACTTTACTGTACTTGACGCTCTCGGCACAAACGTAAGATTTTCTTGTGTTTGTTAAGTACATGGAAGGGAAAGAACGAAACCACACAGAACCAACTGCTCAATTTTCTCTCGATCCGCGGCTGATAGTCCGGTCGTGGGGTACCACCAGCCAAAGATCGCTCCTCGTCTCCCTCCGGTCTCTATGCACCTAGGTTCTCCCGACCGATTGTAGCAGCCCCAAACACGGTCGTCTGGCGACAGAAGTTCTTGTGTCTGTTCCTGATACTTCTTCAATTCAACGCATCATAGCCCCCCTTACGTTGGAACCTTTTCTCTCTCGTGCACTATTTCACGCTATAGTATTGCTCTAGCATCGACGCATGAAGCGAATGATGTACGCGGGTGCAGTACCACCGTGTCGGGAGCGGTGACAAACATTTGGGTGCGTGTGTGCTCAAGAACGTGTGCTGATTGTCCGAGGACCAGCACGAGGCAACCAGGTTTAAGCTGCGATGCCGCGGGACGTATCTCTTCGAGTGAGGGCCGACGAACTGTATCACGAAAATGCGCAGTAAAATGCGCAGTGCAACGCTCTGAAAAGAAGTTCGTTCATTGTCATGAGAAAAAAAAGACTGGCCCGTTACTGTAATGCAGACCGATGTGCAGGTATGCAAGTAGATGATTAGACACCTTTTTACGCTGTCTACCAGAAGCCGGAATAATCATTGGAATATATTGGCCAAAACACATCTCGCATGAGACAATTTCACGCAGTTGGGAGAAATAAGCAGCGGTGATCTCATCCATTTACTAATGCGTAGCTTCCGATCATGTACTTCCGACTATGTAACTATCCGGTGCGCGAATTTCGTTGTGGCGCTGGACCAATAATCACGTAGTCACCGTAACTTCCCAGAGATGTATAAAGAGGGGAGTAGACGGGAAGGAGGATGGCAACAACACTGACGATTGCGAACAATACCACCGTCCCTGATGAAGTCCTTCCTCTTCCTCATTGCACTCTCCGTGTTCAGTGCCGTTGTGCGCGGTAGCGATTACAAGCCTGAGTGCAAGAGCCGCCAGAGCCAGGACCAGATTCAGACCCCGATCCCGAGCCAGGGCCAGGGCCAGAGCCTGAGCCTGAGCCAGAGCCTGAGCCAGAGCCCTGACCCCGACCCTGACCCCGACCCCGAGCCAGACCCCGAGCCAGAGCCAGAGCCAGAGCCAGAGCCAGAGCCAGGGCGGCTACATGCAAAAGAGCAAGGGCAACGCGACCTTCACTGCATACACGGGCTGCGGCGGGCCTGGTATGTCCCGCCAGACATCATGATTCGCACACCGACTGACGAAATTATGACAGCGTGTGGAAAAATCTCCCACGGCTACACAGGCGCGATCAACCAGCTCGCTTTCGGTGCGCCCGGGGGCGGCGGCGCAGGGGACGCGTGTGGGCGCTGCTTCAGGTTGACGGCTACCGAGGACCCGTACACGCCGTCGTTCGAGGGCCCGTTCAAGAGCGTCGTCCTCAAGGTCACCGATCTATGCCCGTACGCAGAAAATGAGGACTGGTGCGGACAGTCGCTCTCCAAGCCTCTCAACCAGTTCGGCGCGCCGGTGCAGTCAGTGGTCCTCCTCCTCCCTCCCTTTTCTGGCTCGCTTAACGATTCCAGCTTTGACCTGTGCCAGGACTCGGGCGTGGATAAAGCGTTTTTCCCTGAGGGACGGGGCGCGCTGAGCGGCCATTACGAAGAGGTATCGTGCAGCGAGTGGTCCGGTTGGGATGGCCCGCAGCTCTGGAATGGTGCATGCCTCGCTGGCGAATCGGCTCAGATGTGGCCCTTGACTGCCTGTGGCAATACGGGTATGGAGCTCTCTCCCCTACCTACTGCCACGAGGAATATGGCTCACATCCACCCTAGGTGATGCGCCCGCTTGAACGAGTTGGGGATGTCGCACTGCAGGACAAGGTAGCGATGATCGGGGGCTAGGAAGAACTCATATAGCGGGTCGTAGCTCCCCCAAATATACCAACGACCTCATTGACTTTGGATCCATTAAGTAGAGTTCTAGAAGTCTCTACAGTAACATGGCATAATCTCCGGTTATACGCACACACCTCGGGGATCTACTTGAGGATGTTCTGTCGTCGGCTGCCAGTGGCGGCCAGTAAAACACTCGGCGTCCAGTTTTTTTATGTCAACTGGGGCTATAGACGCACTCTTTGGCGTCACTTGGTAACTTACTGTAGTCGTGACGAGAATTGAGAATTGCACTGTGCACCAGAAATAGTAAAGAGGAGCTCAACCAAGCAGATCCACGACTGTTATAACAGTAATAAGTTACGGTAGCTAGAGATGGCAAAGAAGGGTGTGTCCGCTCACTTCCAGTCCACCAGTCTGGTCTTCTATTGCAACGGCAGGAGAATACTTTGGGATCTAAGATTACTTCTCTTGTATCAACATATCCAAGGAAGCAGCGGGGGCAGTTGGGGATGAGGTGTGATGTGGATCGACTTGCCGTGTGCATGGGCATCGTCTCGCCTCGTATGGGTCGTTGGGGAACCGGTCCAAGTATGTGGTCGAGGAACCCTGATGGCACCACCGAGAGCTCTTCCGACCTCCCATCATGGCCTCGCTCTACGGGTTTTTGAAACGGCTCTATCTTGTACATACTATGTTTTTTTTTGCCACGGTATACTGATATTATCACCCCCTGACGGACCGTAGGTGTTTAACCCTCCCGCCCCAAAAGAGCCCACCGCATCGCCATTGCGGTTTGGGATCCTCGGTGCGGCGAGGATCGCGCCTATTGCGCTGATTTTACCCGTGAAGAACCATCCAGACGCAGTAGTGACGGCTGTCGCTGCGCGGGACCAAGGGCGTGCGGACGCTTTCGCAAAGAAGAACGGCATCCCAAAAGCATATGGCGGGTCAGGGGCGTATCAAAGTACGCTATCGACTCCTTCTAATAAACACGTGGGGTGCTACAGTCGTTAAACTACGAATCGCAGAGCTGTTGGACGACCCCGAGATTGACGTCGTGTATAACCCGGTACGTTACGCGTCGCCCAGTTGTGAATACCCGAGTGCCTTAGGGCGATTATACCACAGCTGCCAAATGGCCTCCATTACGAATGGACTATGAAAGCGCTCGCAGCTGGAAAACATGTCCTCCTCGAAAAGCCGAGTGCTAATACTGCCGAAGAAACGCGCAAGATGTTCGCGTTCGCTCAGGAAATGGGCCTCGTCCTATTGGAGGCATTCCATTATCGGTAGGTCGCACGGGATATCCTCGTTGACGCGGGTCAGTGCTCATGCAGTACTGGGAAGGTTCCATCCCGCAACACGTCGCGTGAAGGCAATAATCGACAGTGGCGAGCTCGGCACGCTGACAAAGATTGAAGCCAACTTAGGTCTCCCAGGTTTCTTCGTCAATGACAGCGACATCCGGATGGTATATGACCTGGGTGGTGGCGCCATGATGGACTTGGGATGCGAGTTTTCACACCGCCCCTCTTCACCCGGGGATCTCACTGAGACGTCCGTTTCCCACAGGCTATGTCATGTCCATCTCGCGCTATTTGGCAAATGCCGATCCGACAAAGGTCATCAGCGCAAATGCAGAAGTCCTCCCAAAGTTCCCTCGGGTCGACATCGGCACCACCGCCACGCTTGCCTTTCCCTCATCGGGAGGAAGCGCCACCGATGGGTCCGCGGACGGCCTCACGGCGACCCTTTTGACGCACTTCCGGCTTGCACCGCTGTGGGGGTTCCTTCCGCGCTGGCCGAAGGTGTCTGTGCGTGTATCTGGGACGCGCGGTACCGTCGAGCTGAGCAACTTCGCTGGTGCGTGGGTACATCACACCATCACGGTTGAGAGCTCGGAACAGGCGGGTGGGCGATTGCGGAAGCGTACGGAGAAGCATTACGGGAACCTCGGGTGGACAACGTGAGTGTCTTCTTCTCGCCGTGCACCACCATCTGCCCCTCTGATTTGGACGTTTGTGCGCAGATACCGCTACCAACTAGAGGCATTCGTTGACAAGTTGCGCGGCCGCACACCCGAGCACTGGTACGACGCCCGGGACTCTATCACCAACTTGGAGTGGATAGAAGCCGTCTATAAAGAAGTCAGTCGCCTGTTTCTTCCCTGGAAAAGTGACCTCGTCGGGCTGATGTCCATATTATCAGACCGGGCTCGGGCCCCGTCCTCCATCAACTGCCCAGGTACCATAAACCTCACATCAGATCCTTTCCAGACTACTCTTCTCCTAAGTATTTACCACTTCACTCTACTCCGTTGGAAGCCAAGCGTTTTCGGTGACCAGCATTCCTTCGTGTGTCCGTCCTTCATGTGTCCGTCCGTGCGCCAGTGCATCGGTCTTGCAATGCATCGCTTTTCGTCCTCGTCCCTCAGCACATGGTGTACATGCACCCTGCTTGGAACGGACGGCTATGTCACGCTGTTTTGTTCACGTCTATCTGCTGCTGGCACCCGTCCTACCACCGCCACGGATTTCCACATGGCCCTCCATCTTTGGGCCACTCTTTCTGGACTTTTCTACATTACGGTAAATGTCCGAGCGTGTTTACCGGTCACCTCCTCGTTAGAAATGTCGAGGTCATTTCAAACCGCCGTGTCATGATGTCGTAGGCACAATGCTATGCTTCCCTTGCTGCGTAGATGCCCTCGGGGGCGTACCACCCTGGCGCCAAGTCTTAGAAAGGAAGCACGAGTCCGGCTGCATTGTAATCTGACAGGTTGTCGTCTCTTTGGCGAACCAGCGAGCCGTAGTCCCGGCGCCTGTAACCCCCCGTTATATTATCTGCAAGCTGGACATATGTGGTGAGGAAATTGACACCCTCTCCTGCGACTACTTTCTTCTGTCCCCCTCGTTTGAAGACTTGGAGCACAAAACACACTGCATGACTACGTTGTTAAATTCAATCCCCGCTATTAGCCAACCCGTACATCCCACACGGTCAACTCTCCCTCACTGTATATAATTTACACTAGATCAGTTCTCCCCCACCCTCCGCCGACCCGTCCCCTTCCCCTCTTCCTCCTCCATCCTCTCTCTCTCTCACACACACACACCCCCCATCCCCTGAAACCCGAACAACTGCCGACTTCTTGCTCATCTTTGTACGACAAGTTCAAATGGAAAATCAACGCCCCATTCGGCCCACAGACCGACATGTACGTAAGTATACATGCCGCATCTTCAAGTGCTCATTTCGGTGCCTCGTTCTCTTAGATCCCACCTACTCCAGAACATCCCGGCCCCGCTTTCCAACCAAACATGTCCACGTACCAACAGGGCGAAGATCCGACCATCCAGAATTGTTCCTGTGCACAGTGTTCTGATGTCCAGCGCACTCAAGCTGGACTGCCGACTTGGTATCACAACAGGTTTCGATGCATTTCGGCGTAGGCAGTTTTGCAGATGACAATACCCCATCCCCAACAGCTGATCGTGTCTTCTCTCTCGAAAGGATCCCGTTGTGGACCAGGATCAGAATGTCAACAATCGTGCTATGATGATCGTACCTAACCGCGCATGGATGCCTCTGCAAACTGCTGCCGTGAGCGCTAATAGTCTCCCCCACATACACATTACTGAGTTCTTGACATAGAGTATGCAAGATAACGCACCTATCCACGAAAGAGCAGGCCCTCCCAACATGGGGTTGGCCCAGGCTCCGATGCTCGATGCGTCGATTGCAGAGAGTCGGAGGCGCCTCGCTGGTCGCTACCTCAACAACCCTGACGCATATGTGAGCACGATCCGCCTGGAGCCGGGACCATCTGGTCAATTCCAAGTCATCATCACACTCGAAATGACCGATATCGTCTAAGGCCATACTGAATATGATATGTCCTTGGGCAAGTGTGATGATGGTTTATGTTTGCTTTGATTGTCCTGTCACTTCGATTGCTCTGAGATAGTATGTGCTTCTTAGCTTTGTACCTCCCTGTAAAAATAGAGTTTCAAGTTCGGGGCTGGTGTCTCAGAATAGGAACTAATGGTCTGCCAGCTAGTCAAATGCAGGAGCGAAAATCCCGCCAGGGAAGTCCAGATTGATAGATGTGGAAGCAAGAACGTTAAAAATCACATAACGGCGGCAGGGAAAGAGAGGTCGCAGAGCGCGGATATTGGAGTGGATCGGCCAAGTTAGGAAGATTGCTCACGTCGAGTTGTCGGTTATTTGATGTAATTACGTAATATAGAATTGTCGTCGACCGCTCTCAGAGGTCTTGCTTTGCAACAATGTCATCATTACGGTACCCACAACTCTTGAGCCACGCAGACGAGATGAGCCGCGTCATGAGGGGTACGTTACGAGAGAAAAACTCTGGAATACAGATGCAGCTAGGATATATGATGCTGGTGTGGTTGTGTGTAGTAGCAGATGAAAAAAGTGAATAACTACCCGGTGAAGTGATGAAAAGGGGGGGGGAGATGGTGGAAGTTGGGTGGGGGGTGGAAGAATTAAAGAGGGAGAGAGAGAGAGAGGGAAGAATCACTACTACACGAGAGAGAGGGAAAAAGAAAAAGAAGAAAAAAGGATTTCGTATAAGACAGATGCAAGTTTGCTCACAGCGTAGTCAGACAACACTCAAAAAAAAAAACAAAGAAACAAAGAAACAAACAACAGGCCACGATCATGTACGTGACGGGGAATGAAAAAAGGAAAGGTATAGAGAAGGTAGAAATTCATCAATGAGCGGGAGGGAGAGAGGTTCGGCGTGGAAGGGAGCGCCCAGCACTCACTCTACTCTCACTGTCCCAGCAGCGCCATACGAAGCGTCAACACGCGATCATCCGACACCAGGATGATCTCCTCTCGCCCTCCTCCCCCATTGGGTCCATACGGGGGTGGCGGCTGCTGCCCGGGATACACCGGTGGCGTGGGCAGTTGTCCGGGGTACACGGGCATCATCGGCGGCTGGCCGTACGCGGGGAACGACGTGTGTCCGTTGAATGCGTTGTGCGGGCCACTCGCATAGGGCGGCGCGTTCCCGTGCCCACTAAAGCTGCTGCTGCCGTTGTACGACGAGAGCGAGCTGCGGGACATCCGCGTGTATGCCTGCTGCAGCGAAGGCGGCGTGTCGGTGAATAGGCACCGCAGGTTGTTGCCCTGGATGACCTGCGACATCGAGCCTGTCTCGACGTTGCGGATCTCCACGAATGTGGGCTCGAACGCGAGCACGTAAGGGTATTGGAATGCTATGTGGGTGGGTGGTGCATAATGAGGCGACTGCAAAACGCAGAAACGCAAACAGTTCAACTCACCAAAGCTAGTCGGTGCTCCTTCCCAGGAGACCAAAAAGTGCTTCCGTGACCTACGGCCGCCGCGGTTGATGTAGAACGCGAACTCTATATAGCACCAAAAAAGTCTGTTCCGTTGTACTTTTGTTGCTGGGAAACAACACACCATCATAGCACAGTAAAAACTCGTTCTCGATGCGGTAGATCGCAACAGGCTTTGGCCGCGTGTTGTCTCCTCTCCGCCGTACAAAGTCGAGCGATTCGTCGCTGGGGTCGAGCAAGCCCTGGGTGTCGAGCGTATCCGGGTCGATGATCTCGAACCCGTTCACGCACGCGACACACAACTTGGTTCGCAAGAAGTGAATCGAGCTCGACTGCACGGGGATGTAAAACTCCTTGTAGATCCGCAGCGTGTCGTTCCCGCCTTGTAGCAGCTTGCGGAACGTCGGCTTGTTCCTGCCACGCACGTTCTGGTCGATCGGCTCGAATATCTTGATCGTACTTGAGAGCGGACTCGTCTTGACAACGCAGACGAACGTCCGCCCGACGCACACGCCCGACTTGAAGAACGATGTATGCGCAGCAATACGCTTAGCACGCTTCAGCCCGGCAAGTGGATCCATTGCCTCGAGTGCGTCCAGTGGGAACGTAATTACCTGGCCCTCTAAAATAGCAAAGACAGAGTCAGACGCTGGTTGGAGGGGAAGGAAGCACACGACGCACCTGACAACACGATCAACAGCCCATAATCGTCCAAAACGTCTACCTGTGCGACATCCGTCAGCGCAAGTACCTTGATCGGTTCTCGATTTGGTTCCCGTAAATCCTGGAAGTAGACCCCGTCGAACGTGCCATATGCGACCTTCTGCCCACCACCTACGCAACACCCTCGCGTGTCAACACTCCTCACAACTAATGCCAGCGATATATCACTCACTGAACGGGGCTGCGCAGTTCGCACGGTTCACAGACTGGAAGAACCCCTCGGAGAGTATGTCCATCTCGAAGAACTGGCTCCGCTCGCGCATGAGATCCTGCTGGCGCGTGATGTTCTCGATCCACTTGCGATGGTTTGCGTGCGTTGCCGCCCAGAGGGTCATTTGGTAGAACTTGCGCCCCAAGTGCACAAACGTGATAGAGAAACCAGCTTTGCCTCCGCCTTCGAATTTGACTGGGAGTATGGGCGGGTACGGCTGTGCGTGACGATCACCGCTCTGGTTAGGGCCGTTGCGCTTCGGGCGCGAGGAGACGATAGGCCGCATGCCGGTTTCGTCCGTAGCGATGATGAGAAGGAGTTCGAGCGGAATCGGCTAGTGACGGGTCGTCAAGGTCTACGGAGGCTGTAAAGCAGGACTCTACGTACCCGCCGATAGACCTTGAACTGGTCTGCTTTGTTCTTCTGCTTGGCCATGAGCAACGCATGGTCAAGCAAGAAAACCGAAAGCTCTCCACTGTCGCTTTGCGAACCACCGCGGCGCTTCAGGGTGCCTTTGTATACCATCTCACGGCCTTCTTCCTTCAACCTCAGATCCTAATCGCGAAGATAAGCAAGTCAAACTGCGAGGAAGACTTTGTCATTCGTTTTATAGCACGCACCACCTGCTCACCCGGACGGAACAGGAGTTGCTGCTCCAGCTGCAACAAGTTGAACCTGTTCTCCGCTCGGCCCGTTTGGAGATTGACCTCGGCAAGAAACTTCGCGCACAAGCGTGACGACCTTTGGTATGTCCTGTTTGTCGGAGCACTCTTCGGGTGTTTGCTTCAACACGGCCTCAAGGAGCAGCGGGTATCGCGCGAGACGAGTGGTCGGTTTGGTCAGATACGCGTTGAGTTCAAGCTTGCGCGAGTCAGGCCGCCGCTCCGTTTCCTAAAACCAACACCTCAACCTGATATCAAAAACGCGGCAAGGCGCTATCGAACGTACCTCGACAAACTGTGCGAACGCCGGGTTTGAGCTCTTCTCTTTCTCAAACTCGTATTTGCCGTACAGCTGATGCGCGCCGTAGGATACAAAAGGGGCAAAGAGCGGCACGATATCAAGGAATATATCTGCTATTCCCTCGATGACGGCGTACGACTTTTGACGCTTGTTGAGCGCGTCACGCAAGCGGGTGTTGACCCCAATGACGTCGTGGATATTCCAGAAGACTTGCTCGATAAAGTCAGCGCGACGATGTTCGGGGATGATATCCGACGCGCTGAGCGGGGCTATCCAAACCTATTCTCTTATTAGCATGCACCGAACGAGGAGGCGTCAGAACCGGGCATACATCGCGCAAGTACTCCATGTCGCGCACGAAATCGCGCTCGGTATAGATGACCTCGTTGATCGCCTCCTGCCGCCTCTTCTCTTGATCGGACACGCTGTCTACGATCTCTTTGGACACGGTATGTATCCAAAGCAAGCCTGGCTCAACAGTGGTCCAAGTCGCCTAAGCTCTCACGGCTGAGCTGGCGCTTAATGCCAGGCCCGGGTTGCGTTTTCGAGTGTATCTGCTCAAGCCGCCGAGGGGCACGTGATAGAGTAGCACAAACGGTCTCTGGAACATGTCGGCGAATAGCAATCCGTCAAGAGAGTGAATACCCCTATCGGGAGTAGCACGTCCTCAGCCGCGTCCGTCGAAGGAGTAACGGTCGTATCCGGATGTTTACCTGGATCCGACTCAGTCGACGCCTCATTGGAGGGCGAACCAGTGTCACGCGTAGTAGCCGAGTCAGTAGTGATACTCGTAGTCTGCGAGCCAGGTGACGTAACGGGTGGAGGGGAGAGTTCACCCGAGTGGAAGGGACTTCCGACACGTGTACGGAACTGGTAGACATCCGATGAGGAGTCGCGTAGGCGATGATCATACGTGACGGCATGAAAGTACTTTTGGGCATCAAGGGCACGCCCTAGGAGAAGAGCAAGGTTGCGATCGGTCGTCTTGATGATGTATGCGATCTTGTCTACCGCCTGACGCCCATCGAACGCGTTCTTGTAGGTGAGACCGTCTTTGACGATGTCAGAGAGTACGATGCGTGCACGGAGGGCTTCGGCAACGCGAGAAAGTAGAGCAGGGTATACAATAGGCGGGCGGCGAGGATACGGGGTCGGAGAAGATGGTTGCCCGAGTTGAGAAGGTGCAGGGCGAAGACGTGAAGTAGAAGCGGGGGAGGGGGCTGTCTGATCTTGGTGCGAAGAACGAGCGTGGGTGGAAGCGGTTGCAGACATGGAGCGGGTGCGGTCCTGCACCTGCAGCGAACGATCACGGCGGAAGGGGCCGGGCATGGTGCGGGCGGACTCGGAAGAACGGCGGTTACCGTTCGCCGAGCTTGAGGCAGAAGGATCGACATGGGTGGAGGAAGCGGAAGCCGCACGGGAGGTGGCCGGATTCATGAGGGCAGTGTCGAGCTGAAGTGAATAGGGTTTAGAGGTAGGGACGGAAGTACCGGAGTAACCGGAATCGGTGGAGCGAATGGAGTTTGAATCTGGGGGAGACTGTTGTCGTTGTGTGGATAAACGGTGGTGGGCAAGTGTTGGTTGAGGAGGTTGATAATAAGACTGACGAGGTTGCTTGCTGGCTGAATGGTACGATGCGATTAGCTGCGAACCCAAAAGGCGACTCGGCGCATGGAGTGATACATACACGAACGAGAATTTGCCCAAGGTAGTTCCGAGTCGTCAGTGTCACTCGGGCTGCTCTCGTCGTCGTCAAAATCTAGACCGAGCCTACCGTTGTCAACGTCGATGTTGACGCCAAGGTGGGGTATGTTGGTATGACTTGGGCTGGCAGCGCCATTTTGATAACGGAAATCGTGCTCGTACTCGTAGGTGGGTTGTTGGGGTTGTTGTTGCTGCTGGTGCTGTTGCTGAGGAGGGGGTGGTGGACGAGGGCCCCATGGACCCTGCTGCTGCGCGACGGGACTGTTATGATAAGCTTGGGCCTGATACGCTTGAGGGGGAATGACGCTTTGACGGGCAAACGACTCGTAATTAGGGTCGGCCGGGTCATCAGGTTGCTGGGGATACGCGACTTGGGAGAGATGATTACTGGGAACGGGAGAAAGGGAAGACTGGGGATATTGAGGTTGGTGGTAGGAATAGTTTGGATACGCCCAAGACTGGTTCTGAGGTTGGGGCGGAGCGTAGAAAGACTGACGAGGACTGAGTTGTTGCTGGAGATAGGGATGAGGAGAGAAAGAGGCGGAGGTGGAGGGGTAGTGTTGGGGATTGGTGGAAGGGTAAGGATATTGATTCTGGTAATTGGGAGCAGGGGGGTAGTTCTGAACAGATGACTGGCCGGGAGAGTGATGGTGAGAGACACTGGGACGGCCAAAGATGGTTTCGTAGGCGGTGAGTCTCTTGTCCGGTTGTCGTGGACCGAGTGGTCTGTCCATCATTCAGATGAAGGAAAGGACGTCGAAGCGGGTAATGTTGACCCAGAGGGCGAATCAAGGCGGACGCCGGCCACAGGATAGCAGTGAGTAGGTGCAAGTTTAGGGCGTGGCCGAAAACGAGGGAACAACGAATTCAGATCGCTCGAACCCCCTTATCTTTTATTTTCCTTTTCCTTTTCTCACTTTTTTTTCTTTTTCGAACAGAAAATACCAAAATCGTTTACACAGAACACGACGATGTGATCCCCGACCAGTTGTCGTCTTCTTTCAAAAAAACAGTTCGAAATGGCGATTTGTGAAGATCGCTCATGTGATTTTGATTGCCTATGATTTGTTATGTAAGCCGGATCGGAGTGTAGTATCACCGTCACTCGCTCTTTTCTCTGCTACTGGTACGGTAGAGGAAATCTAGTCATGCCACCCCGTCTCTCCTATCCTCATCGTCCCCGTCATCCATCTTTGCCTCCTACCATCACCACCCCCACTCTCCGCATACGCACCTACTCCACCGCTATCTCCGCTATGCCCGTGCACCCTCCCTCTCCCCGCCCTAGAAACTGGAAATCTGCTGCCCCAGCTCCCCCCGCAGGCACCACTACCTTTTCCGCCCAGTCTACGCTTCCCAGGCTTCCTGTGCTGCCCCTTTCCCCTACCCTGGATAGACTGAGGCGTACTCTCGTGCCCATTGCGCATGACCCCGCCGAGCTCGCAGATACAGAGCGGAAGATCGACGCATTCGCCAGTGGTATCGGGCCAGAACTGCAGCGCCGCCTCGAAGCGTACGCCCAGGGCCGGCCCCAATGGCTTGAGGAATGGTGGGATGACGGCGCCTATCTATCCTACCGTGACTCTGTTGGTGGTCCTTTTTCTCCCCAAGAAGATTTCGCTCAAATATGTGACAGGTTATGATCAACGTGTCATATTATTGTGCGTTGCGAAATCACTGTTTTCTGCCCGTAAATAAAGTTTCCCGTAGATGGATTTGTCGATCCACCGAATGCGGCGCAGGGTCTGCTCGGTCCCAGTGCCGCGCGGTACCGTGCCGCGTCTCTCACCCGCGCCGCGATGCTATACCGCCGTGCCTTGAAGCGCGGCGAAGTGCCTGCCGAAGGCACCAAAGATACGCCGTTCTGCATGGACACGTACCGGTTCGTCTTCAACCCCATTTGGACTGCCTACTTGTTGACATGTGCGATCAGGTGGATGTTCGACTGTGCGCGCGTTCCGGGAACCGAGGGTCTCGACTGGAGCGTGTCGCACGCCAAAGAGGGCGACACTAGCGGCGACGGGCATGTCGTCGTAGTCCGCAACGGCCACTTCTGGCGACTCGACGCTGCTCAGGGTGGGCGTATCCTCAGCACGGCTGAGCTTGAGGCGTAGGTCCATCGTTACTGCAATTCACATTCGCCGTTTGCTTCATGCGTCGAGCATAGTCAGATCGAACGCATCGTCTCCGCATCGTCGACTCGACTTCCTTCCGTTGGCGCGCTAACCGCCTCGAACCGAGATCTCTGGGCGTCCGACTACGTGCATTTGCGCTCCCTCTCGCCGTCTAATGCCGCGCTGCTCGACACGATTCACTCGGCCGCGTTCGTGCTCTGCCTTGATCCGGCGACCCCAGGCGACTTTCTCACGACATCGCGCTTCCTCTGGCACGGCGCCCCAAACGGCCTGCGCGACCGCTGGGTGGACAAGCCGATACAGATGATCGTGTTCGACAGTGCGCGAGCAGGGCTCATGGGCGAGCACTCGATCATGGACGGCACGCCAACTTTGACGTTCACCGATGCAATCTGCACCGCGCTTGCGGACCCTGCGTTCGACCATGGCTCGCCGTCGCATTCCACGAGCTCCGCTGAACCCGTAGAGCTGCAGTGGACCCTCGACGGAACACTGGAGCGCAGCATTGCGCGCGCGGAGCAGGACGCGGCGGCGCTGGTGGCGTCGCAGGCGGTGAACGTCACCAAGACGGGCTACGGCAAGCGCGCGATCAAGGCGGCGCGGGTGTCGCCGGATGCATGGGCGCAGCTGCTCGTGCAGCTCGCATACGCGCGGCTGTTGCGCGCTCGGGGAGAGAAGCGACAGGGCGGGACGTACGAGAGCGCGACGACGCGGCGGTTCTTCAAGGGCCGCACGGAGGTCATTCGGGTCGTCACGAGCGAGGGCGACGCGTTTGTGCAGGCGATGATGGCGGAGAAGAGAGTGGGCGCGGAGGAGAAAAAGGCGCTATTTGAAAAGGCAGCCAAGGTGCACGTCGCGAATGCGCAGGCTGCGGGGCGGGGAGAGGGCATTGATCGGCATTTTCTCGGTGGGTGGACTTTGTGTGTCTGCCTTACTGTGCTGATGATTGTCCAGGCCTGAAGAAGGTGCTGAAGGAGGGCGAAGAAGTCCCGGAACTGTTCGACGATCCCCTGATGAAGCGCGCGAGCCATTGGGTATTGAGCACGTCTGCGCTGGTCTCGCAGCACCTGCGCGAGTACGGTTGGGGCGAGGTGTGTATCGGCCCGAACGCGCGTGTTCTCACTGATGAAAAATTTGCTTTTTAGGTTGTGCCGAATGGCTTTGGGGTTGCGTACCTCACCTGCTTTGACGGTGCGTCTGAGTTGATGGGACAACTCGGGTTCGGTCGATCGCTGATGCTTATACACCACAGACTACATGCAGTTCACGGTCACGTCACGGACGGAGATGCCAAACGAGGAGTTTGTGGGTGAAATTTCGCGCGCTGCGGAGGACATGTATACGTTGTACTTCGGAGGGGAGGTGCCCGCGTCCCGGCTGTGACTGCGGTCTCGGCGTATAGACGGACTTTACGGGAGGAAACGGTAGAGAGTCGCTGTTAGAGTAGATACAAAGCAAGTTTCACATGGGAGAGTGGATTGTGTCTGAGTGTGATTGGAATGTGACACTACCGCCGAATCGGAAACGGAGCGAGACACAAACCAAAGCTGACGAACGACCATGACAACCCACCACCACCTTTAGCGCTATTTCATTCCGAATGTCTTCCCCACCGAACCCCATGCCTACACGACTCCTCTCATCCCTCAAGCGTCCGTTCTCCAGACCAAAGAACGACCACGACAGAAACCCCTCTTCGGTCCGTTTCTCAATCTCTCTCTCGACCCTCCTCTCTCCTAACTCTTCGCAGCCCGAACGCACCCGCGGACCCATCCATGGCGAGGCCCCACCGAACTACCAACAGATCGCCATGGGGCTCCACCTCTCCCGCACGCCCCACTTCCCTGCGCACCTAGCGCACCAACACCCTCCCTCACCACAACCGCGCCTCCACCGCAGCCCGTCTCACCCAGCTCCTCCACGTCTCCACGCTCTCCACCTCTGACACGCGCAAGCTCCCTCTCCCTATGCCCACCCTCCTCCTCCCGCTCCCGCTCGCACCACCACCCACATTCGCCCTCCCGCTCGCCCTCGCGCCTCTTGCCCCCGCCAGCACGCTCGGCGCTCAAAAAGCCCCGCGCGAAGGCGGCGCCGACGACGAGCTCGAGCGTCACGCCCGATACGGCGAGCGCGTCGACCGTCGCGTCCAGTGTGCCGCCACAGACGCCCACACGGAGCTTGGCGCGCTCTGGGGGACTGCTGGCGCGTTTTCTTGGCAAGGAGCGGGGACATGCTGCGCGGGCCCTGGTTGTCTTGGCTGATGAGACGGTGCGGGAGCGCAAGGCGGTGCGGTTCGGGGGTCTTGAGGAAGAGGACGAGCCATGACGATGCATTATTTCATTGTTCCTTCCATCTTTTTTATTATTTCTGTTGTTTGTTTCTTTATTACACGGGATTATTAGACGCAAGTTACGACCACCTCCTGTAGCACCGTTTTATTCTATTCTGCATTGTTTGTGGTGTCGATTACGTTACTGTGGCCCATTGGGGCTGTGAATGTTGACCCCCTTTAACCTGCCCACAACCCAGTTCACCATCATTCTCTTCATTTCGACCCAAACATGGCTCCCGTAGAGACGGAGTATTACGACCTTGTGAGCGTCCTATCTCTCGCCACCAACCACAGCGCCCTCCTGTCTTCCGTAACTCAAACTCTGGCTTGGTAATTCAATTAATTCAGCTCGGCGTCCCGGTCGACGTAAATGACACCGATCTCAAGAAGGCTTATCGCAAAGCCGCCATGAGGGTCTGTCGTTTGCCTTCCAGAGATACAATCGCTCCAACTCGTCCGTATGCCCGTAGTATCACCCCGACAAGAATCCGTCGCCAGACGCAGAGGAGAAGTTCAAGGAGATGAGGCATGCCCATTTCCCCTCTCTCTCCCCGCGTCGTTGTTCATACTCTTCTTCTTTGTTAGTGAGGCGTACCGGGTGCTATCAGATTCTGTGCGTGCGACAGCCGTTCCGGCTGGGAGTTCGAAAAGCTGATGCGGTGGTGCCCGGTCCATCTGACAGAATCTGCGCGTCGTCTATGACAAGAACGGCAAGAAGATGGTCAGCAAGGAGGGCGGCCAGAACGTCGAGGACGCCGCGAGCTTCTTCGCCAACGTCTTTGGTGGCGAGCGTTTCATGGACTATGTGCGTCGGGACGCCACCTCCCCCCTCTCTCCCGTGCTGATCCGATTGCACAGATCGGGGAGATCTCTCTGATGAAGGACATGACGAACGTCGCGAACACGATGTTATCAGAGGAGGAAAAGGCAGAGGCCGAAGCCGTCGCAAATGGCGCTGCTGGCTCTAGCGCCACGGCCTCTACGTCCACCGAGCCACATCTGACCGCCCCCCCACCCAAAGCAGCATCAGCAGTGGCGCACGAGCCTTCCGCACCCTCGTCCGACGCGGCCGCTCGGCCCCTCTCGAGCTACGCCCTACCCTCGCAGGACGCCTTTGCGCCCTCTCCCTCCACCTCCACCCCGCTGCTGCAGACAAGCGTGGCTGCTGGTAGCAGCGTCTCGGCGCCGGCGACGCCTGTGTCGCCGCACCCGAAGAAGCGCTCCAAGATGACGCCAGAGCAGCGCGAGAAGCTCGTGGCGCACGAGCGGGAGCGGAAAGCGCGCGCTCGAGGTGCGCGTGCGTACGCTCACGGATAAGCTCGTCGAGCGTCTGCGCCCGTTCGTGGGCGCGAAGAACCCTGGCGGCCCTGGGGACCCGGAAACGGTGGCGTGGGAGGCGCGTATGCGCCGTGAGGCGGACGACCTTAAACTGGAGAGTTTTGGCGTCGAGCTGCTGCACGCGATCGGGACCGTCTACGTTACCAAGGCGAGCAGCTTTTTGAAGAGCAGGAAGTTTTTGGGCATGTAAGCCTCTTTCAATTTTCCTTTTATGGTGGGGTGGGTTACTCAAGGGACCCCACCAGACCGGGATTTTGGTCAAAGTTGAAAGAGAAGGGCGCAGTGGCGAAGGATGCGTGGGGCGTTATCGGCAGCGCGTACGTGATTGACACTGGAATGAGAGGTTCTTTTTTTTTTTGACACGGCTGGCAGGTTGAGTGTGCAGCAGGTGATGCAGGATATCGAGCGCGCGCAGCTGAAGGGCGACGTGGGCGAGGAGGAACTCAAGGCGCTCGAGATCGACGTGACCTGGCAAGATCATGCTCGCGTCCTGGCGCGGCACGCGCTTCGAAGTCGTCCAAGTCCTCCGCGAGGTCCGTCCCTTCTCTCTCTCTCTCTCTCACACCCGCAGCTGCTACAATGCACACACACAGGTCGTCGACAACGTCTGAAGGATCACAGTGCGAACGACCAGGAAGCTGTACCACCGCGCGCGGGGACTCCTGCTCCTCGGCGCGATCTTCAAGAGCACCGTGCCAGGACGAGTCGGACGAAGAGCGCCGCGAGCTCGAGCGGTGCGCGCTTCTTCTCCTCCCCCCCCTCCCGTTCGCCTCCCGGTTGCTGACGCGGTGAAATTACTCAGGATGGTCGCGGAGGCTGCCAAGCCGAAGAAAAAGCAGGCACCGCCGAGTGCTGCGGCTGCAAGCAGGGGCGAAAGCCGCGCATGAATGCGCGTCACTGGGCACGCAAATGGACACACGTCACCAGCAGCTGCCGAGGCCAAATTCACCTGATGCTAAATCCCCCTTTTGATGGTGACGTTCCATGGAATACATACACAGACAATCATGCTCATATATGTCGCTCATGTCCTTGATCTGATGCCCAATTTTGCTTTTACTTTTCTTTGCTTCTTTTCTCCATCGATGTGCAGGAGGCGCGACGTACATAAAAGATCTACAATAATATCTTAATCATGTTTTGTTTTTTCTTTGCGTTTCTCTCTCATTGTCAAGGTCAAGATTGGCCAAGCTGTGCAAAGCGATCGCGTAGAAATATGCTAGCAAGAAAGCAAGAAGTGTGAACAACTCGAGCTGACGAACGAACAGTCACGCCATCGTAGTCTCGTGCCATCTGCCAGCACTAGTAGCGCCACTGACAGCAGCACTACAGTAGTACAAGAGCGTACGAGGTCATGTAGACTGAGAAAGCAGACAGCTGGGACACTCTTCCGGAGCGAGTGTAGCCTAGAGGAACCATAATGACGACAAGAAGCGCTGCGTCCGGTATCGACTTGGTCATTGATACCATCCTTTGACCCAACTCATACAACAGGAGGCAATCATCACAAATACCGCAATTTAAGAACCAACCACGTCCGTATACCGCATCCACTCCGTCACTTTGCTTCGGCCGCTTTCCTGGGCCGCCCGCTCCTCCTCTTCCACTCGTTTCTCCATTCGCTCAGCAGCCTCTGCTGGCGTGGTTCCATTGACGAACATTAAAAGCATGTTGAGGTCATCCATGGCTTCCACCAATTACGTTCCCCCTACTTGTGGATGGGTGATGTCTCTTCCGTGGACGATAGTGGTCGCCAGTGTCTTCTGGCTCAGGAGCGTCGTCACTGTCGTCACTGGGGGGCTTGCGGGGGAGTGCCGGAATGTGTGCGTAACGTGCTTGATGATAAGTCTTCATCACATCGTGGATATCGGCAGTGCTTCTCCAACGTTTGTAAGCAGCGACGCCATACATGTAGTCGAGGACGACGACATGAGGTAGGGGTAGCGAGGGATCTGTGCCATTGAAGAGCGCATCTACGTGTGCTCCCATACCGAAGGCGATAAGAGGGTGCTGCTGTACCCAATCTTTTAAGGCTTCCAACATGTCTGGGGAATCATCCTTAGGCTTCATCAACTGATGGAGTGTAATGTGGTCCGTGCCCGCGGGACCTCGTTCGAGTCTCCGTATGTCCGTCGGATCGAGTCCATAATTCGGCGTCTAAAAATGGTTGTGTTATCAAGGTGCCTCGATACTGACTGCGAGACTCCGTTTCTTACCTTTAAGAGGGCGATCTCTCCTTTACTAAGTAACCTATGCAAGTCTGAGTTCAACAACACTCCATTCTGAATATCATCGACCCCATTAATTGGAGGTGGTCGAGGGTGATAAAGGGCCAAACGATCTCCGAAAACCCTTGCGATGTACTATAACAGACCGTCATCAAAGTATCACATATAATAATGGCGAACACTACCTCATCGGATTTGTATCTGGGGATTATATGCGCCGCATCGCAATGCTCTGCAGACCTTCCTGTGATGACGCAGGACTCTCCGTCTCGTTTTACGATTTCTTTTCTGAAATCGGAGCGGCGTGACGTTCCATCAGTTGTCGTGGCTCTTTCAACCAAACAATTGTAGTCCACGAATATACAACTCCCTGGAGAAACGGGGACCAGGGTGAGCAGCGTTCTCAGATACAAAAGGAAAATTTACCGGAAGGATTATAGTATAGGTTGATATCATTGGCCAACGAGGTGCTATCATAGTTGACGGAAGGGCTATCTAGTGCCAGGCTTTGGGAAAGATCACCAAGGGCTCCACAAATGCTAAACATAATATATCGGATCCATTTAAACGGGTGGATGGAAAGCCTCTCAGCTTCAGTGTTGGGAATAGCGAGGAGGGCAAGTGGAGATCCGTTAATGTTCAGATAATAAATATTGACCATGATGTATGACGGTAATGCTCTTACATCACTAGGCCTGATTACATAAGAGAGCAAGTGTGACGCGCTGTAAGCAAAGTCTGACAAATCTGATACACGTGATGCGTTGGGTGCAAAGAGAAAACTTGATGTCTCCCACCCTTTGGAAAACAATAAAAACAAAAATACTCCGAAGTGCTAATTTTATGAGTATGTACAATTTGAAGTGCCTACGATGTTTGGCCCAGAGGAGGACGGTTGGTTACTTGTCCAGGATAAGGATGACGGCAAGGTCGGTTACGTTCCCGGAAATTATATCGAGGTCAGTCCCTTTCATTCTCCCCTGACTGACGTTAACCGTGAGCGTTGGTCCAACTAGGCCGTGGATGACGCCGGTTCCACAGCGGCTGTCCCTTCCGGGACACCGCACATCGTCGTTTCCGATTCACCTTACCGCCATGCGCGTCCTGTGGGCACATATGTCGATCCCGCAGAACTCGTCCGCTCTTCCGCCTCGAAGGTCAAGAGCGCAAGCGCAAGGAGAAGGAGAGGCGCGAGCGTGAAGGACGTGAGCGTGGGCGTGAAGAACACGCAAAGCGAGAGAAGGAACGCGAAGATGAAGAGACTGTGGAGGAAGCGCGGCGCGTTGCGGATGACAAAAGAGAGGCGAAGTCTGCCCCAAGAACTGTCCGTTCGCCTAGCCCGAGGGACGCAAATCCGTCGAGAAACGTAGGTGCCACCGTCCCGCGCGTATTCTCTTCCTCATTCGCTCTTGATTAGGCCCTCCTCCTGATCCAAGCCAGACGCGAGAGTGGCACGATCGCACTGGACAGTTCCGCGTCGAGACCACATTCCTTGGGTACAAGAACGGGGTGCTCCGCCTGCACAAGGTGGATGGTGTTGTCATCGGAGTAGAAGATTGCGGCCGAGGACATGCGCTACGTCGAGAAGATCAATGGTCGTGCCAGTGGAGGCTCTGTTTCATGCAAGAGTGGCGACGACGACGGGCGAAGCGCCGCCAGTCTCTCCAGACGGTGCCCGCGCCCACGAAGAAGGCCCCGCCCGTAGACTGGTTCGAGTTCTTCTTGAACACAGGCTGCGATGTGGATGATTGTACTCGCTACGCCTCCTCCTTTGAGCGAGACAAAATCGACGAGGCGATTTTACCCGATATCACCGAGGGTACCCTGCGCACGCTTGGGCTGCGCGAAGGTGACATCATCCGAGTCGCCAAGGTTATCGAGGTCCGCCGTCCAAAGCCCCCCACGAAAGCAGCGTCCTCAGAGGTGAACCTCCTCGGCGGCGATGAAGTAGGGGGCCAGCGCGGGCCACGCCCCGTCCCGGCCTCCCAAACTTATTCACCGGGCCAGGCGGGCAGCCCAAGAACGCGCGGAGGGGACGCCCGACGCCAAGCAAGACAAGTAGCACCGCTCCCGGCGCAGTCGATCTCACTGCCATCTCGACGGCTTCCGAACAGATAGCACGCACGACGACCGCCGCAACCCCCCGTGTGCCATCCGCTCCGGCGACCCAACTGGCACCTTCCAGCACTGGTGGCCTGCTGGCGAAGACCTTTGCGGACATTTTTCGATCAGCTTGCGCGGCTCAGCTAGCTGCGCGTACAAACTCCTGCCGCTGCTTCCCCGAAATCTGCGCCTCTTGCACGCTCGCCAGGGATAACGTCTCCCCCGGCGATGTCAGGTTACAATCCTGGGCTCGGCGCCCACGTCGCACGCTCCGCCGCTTGGGCCGTACCCTCCAGACTGGGCTACCCCCATCCGGCGCGCGCGGTTCGTTCGCCCCGGTCCTTGCGAATCAGGGCCTCCTCACGCCTCTTGTACCAACTACGACGGGTTTTACAGGTTTCGCGCCTACGCGCCCTACGACCTCACCGTCATTCCTGGGTACACGGCCCACAGGTTTCTAGCCGTCACTCGCGCCACAGCCCACGGGCTAGCCCTCCCCCTCAGCCGACGGGTTTCCAGTCAAACCTTACCCCCCAACAGACTGGTTTCCAGCCAAATCTTGCCCCGCAGTCGACGTGTTTCCGGCCATCGCTGGTGCCGCAGCCTACAGGGTTTCGCTGTAGGATCGCCATTTGGGGCGGGCCATCTCGGACTGTCTGCTGAGCCTTGACCACCACATCGTCCTATGGATGGGACGTACCCGAGAGGGTAGGCTCTTCATTGGTGAAATAATAATTAAAATCGGATAGATTGATGTAGAGCTAGACGTGCATCTGTCACGGTGTAGCAATAGTGTACTGACTGAGGCGACATTGCGTTGGCCGAGCGTCCTTTGACTCAGCTCATACAACAGGATATATTGTGCAGAAACCATTGGCAATCATCACAAATCCCGATCCCGCAATTTAAGAACCAACCACGTCCGTATACTTCATCCATTCCGTCACTTTGTCTCGGCCTCTTTCCTGGGCCACCCGCTCCTCCTCTTCCATTCGTTTCTCCATTCGCTCAGCAACCTCTTCTGGCGTGGTTCCATTGATGAACATTAAAACCAAATTGAGGTTGTCTATGGCTTCCCCCATTACGTCCCCCCTACTTGTCGACGGGTAATGTCTCTTCCGTGGATTATAGTCAGTGTCACGAGGGTCGTCTGGCTCAGGAGCGTCGTCACCCCCGTCACTGGGGGGCTTGCGGGAGAGTCCTGGAATGTTTGCGTAATGTTCTTCATGATAACTCTTCATCACATCGTGAATGTCGGCAGTGCTTTTCCAACGTTCGTAAGCAGCGACGCCATACATGTAGTCGAGCACGATGTCATGGGGTGGGGGTAGCGAGGGATCTGTGCCATTGAAGAACGCATCTACGTGCGCTCCAAAAACGAAGGCACCATGAGGGCGCGGCTTTCCCGAATGCTTTAAGGTCTCCAACATGGCTGGGTCATCATCCTTAGGCTTCATCAACTGATGGAGTGTAATGTGGGCCGTGTCCGTGGGACCTCGCTCGTATCTCCGTATGTCCATCGGATCGAGTCCATAATTCGGTGTCTAAGAATGGTTGTGTTATCAAGGTGCCTCGATACGAACTGCGAGACTCCGTTTCTCACCTTTAAGAGGGCGACGTATCCTTTACTAAGAAACCTATGCAAGTCTGCTTTCAACAACACTCCATTTTGAATATCGTTGACCCCATCAATTGGAGGTGGTCGAGGGTCATAAAGGTCCCAACGATCTTCGACAACTTTTGAGAGATACTATAACAGACCGTCATCAAAGTATCACACACAATAATTGCGAACACTACCTTATCGGATTTGCATCTGGGGATTATGTGCGCCGCATCGCAAATATCTGCAGACTGTCCTGTGATGACGCAGGACTCTCCATCTCGCTTTATGACTTCATCTCTGAAATTGTGGCGGCGTGAGGTTCCATCAGTTGTTGTGGCTCTTTCAACCAAACAATTGTAGTCCACGAAGATACACCTCCCTGGAGAAACGGGGACCAGCGTGAGCAGTGTTCTTGCATACAAAAGGAAAATTTACCGGAAGGATTATAGTATAGGTCGATAACGCCGGCCAACGAGGTGCTATCATAGTTGACGGAAGGGCCATCCGGCGCTGGGCTTGGGGAGAGATCGCCAAAGGCTCCACAAATGCTAAACATAACATATCGGATCCATTTGAACGGGTGGATGGAAAGCCTCTCGGCTTCACTATCGGGAATAGTGAGGAGGGAAAGTGGAGAACCGTCAATGTTGAGATAAATATTGACCATGGTGTATGCCGGTAAGTTACTGTACTATGCTTACCACACCTCTGCAAAAAAACGGTAATCCTTTTTTGTAGCTTCAACAACACATCGTAGCTACTTTATTTTGCATATATTAATAGATGCATGTATCTCACACCTGATTCTGATTTTTATTCATTTGTTTCTGAACCCGTTCAACGTGGAGTGATGGGACCCACCTCTGCAAATTTTGGTCACGCGTTGTCACGACGGCAGCGTCAGTTTTGGCAGACGGATGAATGGGCGGTGTTTCGGCAAATGTGGCAACATGTGTCAGACATTTTGCTGTCCGAAAAGGAGTTTGCCGAATTGGGTCACGTTTTGTCACCTCTCCATCGTCCTTGAAGAATTCTTTGTCTCCAACTTGATCGCCTTTGTCTATTGACCCCAAAATCTGTAGAGTCACTGCAGTAATGGATGGTAACATCACAGTAAGGTGAATTCCAGTAGAAATGTTGGGATCGCTCAGATCTGGGGCTGTGGGCACACTTTCTGGACCACCCCATCGCCTTTGTCGATTTTTCACGACTGTAATTTTGCTCTGATCCTCACTATATTGTATGATCTCACATCTATACATGCTAGAGAATATAGGGTTTTTGTTTTTGGAGGAAAGGGTATCAGGAAAGTACTGATCCATTACGATCTTTCAGAATTTGCAGATGTGGGTATGTTTGCAGAGGTGTGGTAAGCATAGTACTAGTCCTTGCTCTTCTTATACCACTAGGCTTGATTACTTAAGAGAGCAAGCCACAGTTGCTGAGGGACGCTGACGACACTGATTCCCTTTTACCATTGATAACCCATGAGTGAAAAGCATCCTATGACTTTGTGCCCCAGTCTGGAGACGAGATCGAAATCAAGGAGGGCCAATTACTCCTGCTCGTCGAGAAACTGACGACGAGGGCGTCCCTCCAAGTCTCGCTTGACGTGTCGTTGATAGTGGTTTGCAGGCTCGGCTTCAAAGCCCAAAACCAGCCCAAGACAAGACGGCCGCCCGAAACTGGGACGGGACTGGGACGAGAAGTCGAGGGCTCAAGCGCTCATGGCCCAGTCTTCGCTTTTGGCATTCGGTTCCCACAGTCCCACGGAGACGCGCCTTGGGCTCAGGTTCTCGGGATCTGCAAACACCTTCGCCATTGTATCCACGTATTCGCAACTTCATCCGCCCTTCAAAATTGGCAACTGCATCCACCCTCTGGGATTCTTACCTCACTTGTTTTACTAGTCTTCGTCACGGCGTCATCGTACGTGTAAAATAATGTTTTGCTCCCTCACAAGCTATCTTAGCTGTGTCCACTCAACCTACGCGGAAGATTCCCTACTGCCAAACTGCCGCCGACAATGCTTGTGAGCCGGAGCTCACATCTCATTGCATGGCTACTACGTTTGCCTCTGAGCGCTGAGCCATTGACACCCCAGTCGAACAGCAAGCACCAGCGACAACGTGACTTGTAACACGCGTGCCACTGGCTGGCACGATCCTCAACTTGACTCTCCCTCACCACAACACCATCCCCTACGTCCTCGATGAGGTCGGAGGGACCCCCATTCGCATAACTGTACACCCAACTGTGACTGGGACTCTTCGGTGACTGGCTGCGTGGATTCGGCGAAACACTTTGCCCCATGGATCCCAAGTGCGACCCTTCCCCACGGCTGCTCACTCTCGACAATTTAGGAGTCAAGGCGGTTTTCAAACGATATAAGCTACGGCGACGAGAGGGGCCGTGATGCTTATCTCAGTTGTCGCCACGTCATCGATAGTGGTTGTAAGTCTACAATTTCTTCAACCCGACTGCCCCTTGCTCGTGCCACTTACATGTCCCGCTGACTTTACTCTGCGCCCACGCTCCCCCTCATTACCGTGCCAGCGCGGCCACGCCCAGCCCAGCCCCGGCCCCCCAAACCTATTCACCGGGCCAGGCGGACAGCTCAAGAACGCGCGGAGAGGACGCCAAGCAAGACAAGCAGCACCGCTCCCTGCGCAGTCGATCTCACTACCATCTCGACAGCGTCCGAACAGATAGCACGCACGACGACACCGCTCGTGACAAGCCCGATGGGCACCCCAGCCCTTGCAGCCTCGCCTTCGCAGGTACCCCCATCAAGGTCCAACTCGGCCTCCCCATCGGGCTTCGATGACGACGCGTGGACGAATCGGCCGAGCTCTACCAAACCCGTTGCACCGACACCACCTATCCCAGTGCGGGCGCCGTCCGTGCCCCCTAGCACTGGTGGCGGGCTGGCGATGACCGATGCGGACATTTTTGATCAGCTTGCGTGGCTCAGTCAGCTGCGCGTACGAATTCCTGCCACTGCTGCGCCTCCTGCACCCTCGCCAGGGATAGCGTCTCCCCCGGCGGTTGCGGCGATGTCAGGTTACAATCCTGTGCTGGGCGCGTCGCACGCTCCGCCGCTTGGGCCGCACCCTACTCTATCGCTGCCGCTACAGGGACTGCATCCGGCGTGCGTGGTCCGTTCGCCCCGGTCCCTGCGAATCAGGGCCTCCTCACGCCTCTTGTACCAACCATGACGGGTTTTACAGGTTTCGTGCCTACGCGCCTTGCGACCTCACCGTCGTTCCTTGGCACACAGCCCACAAGTTTCAACCGTCACTCGCGCCACAGCCCAAGGGCTTCCAGCCCTCGCTTGCCCCTCAGCCGACGGGTTTCCAGCCAAATCTTGCCCCGCAGCCGACAGGTTTCCAACCATCGCTGGCGCCGCAGCCTACAGGTTTCGGTGTAGGGTCGCCATTTGGGGCGGGCCAGCTGGGCGGTGTGCCGCCCGTGCCCTCCCTGCGTCATTCCAGAATGGGCCGTTCGGTCAGCTACAGCCTCGTCAGTCCTCTCGTACGTACACTGCCATGCGGTTTCTGACCCATTCTTTTTCCAACCTGCAGAGCCCACCGGATTCAATCCAGGGTTCGGGCAGCCGTCCTACCGCAGCGCCGCGCCGCCGCTTCCAGGAGGATCCGCGCAGAAGGACACAAACCTCCTTTAACCCGCCCACAACCCAGTTCACCGTCATTCTCTTTTCGACCCAAACATGCCCGTAGAGACGGAGCATTACGACCTTGTGAGCGTCCTATCTCTCGCCACCACCCATGGCGCCCTCCTGTCTTCCGTAACTGAATTTCTGGCTTGGTGATTCAATTCATTCAGCTCGGCGTCCCGGCCGACGTAAATGACACTGATCTCAAGAAGGCCTATCGCACAGCCGCCATGAGGGTCTGTCTTTCTCTTCCTAGAGATATAATCGGTCCAACTCGTCCGCGTAGAAATATGCTAGCAAGAAAGTAAGTGTAAACTCGAACGAACGAACAGTCACGCCGTCGTAGTCTCGTGCCGTCTGTCAGCACTGGCAGTAGCGCCAGCAGCAGCCAAGCACTACAGTAGCACAGGAGCGTACGAGGTCGTGTAGATCGAGAAAGCAGACAGCTGGGACACTCCCGGAGCGAGTGTAGCCTAGTGGAACCATAATGACGATAACAAGCGCTGCGGGTGTCGACTTCATTGATACCATCCACAACGCCCGGGGAGAGAATCGATCCTATGATGGGTCTAGAGTGACCGTTCCGTGTCGGCTTCGAGTCAATGGATGGGTCTAGGTGGCGTTCAGTTATGACGTTCCGTTACGATAGACTGAGGGTCAGAAAACGGTGTCCGCAGTACAGAAGAGTGTCCTATCGTACTAGAGTTCATACGGGATATATACTTGGAAATCACCCAGCCGAGCTCGGACTGGGCCTTAACCACCACATCGTCCTATGATTGAGACGTACCGGAATAGTGTACTGACTGAAGCGACGTTGCGTTGGCCGAGCGTCCTTTGACCCAACTCATATATTGCGCAGAAACCATTGGCAATCATCACAAATACCGCAATTTAAGAACCCACCACGTCCGTATACCTCATCCATTCCGTCACTTTGTCTCGGCCTCTTTCCTGGGCCACCCGCTCCTCCTCTTCTATTCGTTTCTCCATTCGCTCAGCAACCTCTTCTGGCGTGGTTCGATTGATGAACATTAAGACCAAATTGAGGTTGTCTATGGCTTCCCCCATTACGTCCCCCCTACTTGTCGACCGGTGATGTCTCTTCCGTGGATTATAGTCAGTGTCACGAGGGTCGTCTGGCTCAGGAGCGTCGTCACCCCCGTCACTGGGGGGCTTGCGGGGGAGTCCTGGAATGTTTGCGTAATGTTCTTCATGATAACTCTTCATCACATCGTGAATGTCGGCAGTGCTTTTCCAACGTTCGTAAGCAGCGACGCCATACATGTAGTCGAGCACGATGTCATGGGGTGGGGGTAGCGAGGGATCTGTGCCATTGAAGAGCGCATCTACGTGCGCTCCAAAAACGAAGGCACCATGAGGGCGCGGCTTTCCCGAATGCTTTAAGGTCTCCAACATGGCTGGGTCATCATCCTTAGGCTTCATCAACTGATGGAGTGTAATGTGGGCCGTGTCCGTGGGACCTCGCTCGTATCTCCGTATGTCCATCGGATCGAGTCCATAATTCGGTGTCTAAGAATGGTTGTGTTATCAAGGTGCCTCGATACGAACTGCGAGACTCCGTTTCTCACCTTTAAGAGGGCGACGTATCCTTTACTAAGAAACCTATGCAAGTCTGCTTTCAACAACACTCCATTTTGAATATCGTTGACCCCATCAATTGGAGGTGGTCGAGGGTCATAAAGGTCCCAACGATCTTCGACAACTTTTGAGAGATACTATAACAGACCGTCATCAAAGTATCACACACAATAATTGCGAACACTACCTTATCGGATTTGCATCTGGGGATTATGTGCGCCGCATCGCAAATATCTGCAGACTGTCCTGTGATGATGCAGGACTCTCCATCTCGCTTTATGACTTCATCTCTGAAATTGTGGCGGCGTGAGGTTCCATCAGTTGTTGTGGCTCTTTCAACCAAACAATTGTAGTCCACGAAGATACACCTCCCTGGAGAAACGGGGACCAGCGTGAGCAGTGTTCTTGCATACAAAAGGAAAATTTACCGGAAGGATTATAGTATAGGTCGATAACGCCGGCCAACGAGGTGCTATCATAGTTGACGGAAGGGCCATCCGGCGCTGGGCTTGGGGAGAGATCGCCAAAGGCTCCACAAATGCTAAACATAACATATCGGATCCATTTGAACGGGTGGATGGAAAGCCTCTCGGCTTCACTATCGGGAATAGTGAGGAGGGAAAGTGGAGAACCGTCAATGTTGAGATAAATATTGACCATGACGTATGCTACTGTAGTAGGCCTCTTGCGTGCATATCCATAGACGCCAGATTACATAAGAGAGCAAGCCACTGTTGCCTGAGCGAGGGATTTCCGACTCGGAGGCGATCGCTGCGTTAGCGACTCTGATTCCCTTTTACTCTTGATAACCCATGAGTGACTTGCAGTCTTCAAAGCACCCTATGACTTTGTGCCCCAGTCTGGCGACGAGATCGAAATCAAGGAGGACCAACTACTCCTGCTCGTTGAGAATACTGACAACGAGTGCGTCCCTCCAAAAGGCTCCAAGTCTCGCTTGAAGTGTCGCTGACCATCCGTAAGTTGGTGGAAAGTAAAGTAAAAGTAAAAGGGGATGATCAAAGCGGACTTGTTCCATCCGCTTACCTAGAATCGACGAGGCGCTCGAGATCGACGTGACCGGCAAAATCACGCTCGCGTCCTGGCACGAGTCGCGCGACACGCGCATCGAAGTCGTGCAAGTCCGCGAGGTCCGTCCCCTTTTCTTCCTCTCACACACCCACAGCGCACACACAGGTCGTCGGTAGCGTCCTGAAGGACCACAGCGCGAACGACCAGGAGTTGTACCACCGCGCGCAGGGACTCCTGTTCCTCGGCGCGATCTTCAAGAGCACCGTGCCGGGCGAGTCGGACGAAGACCGCCGCGAGCTCGAGCCAGTGCGCGCCTCCTCTCCCCTTTCTCTCTCTCTCTCTCTCTCCCTTGTGCTGACGCACAGGATGGTCGCTGCTAAGCCGAAGAAAAAGCAGGCGCCGCCGAGCGCTACGGCGCAAGCAGGGGCGAAAACCGCGCATGATGTGCGTCATGCGAATGGACACACGTCACCAGCTACCGATGCTAAATCCCCATTTTGATGGCCACTGCTCCGTACCGCCATTCGTTCCGCCAACCACATCGTGGGTTTGACGTTACAGTAACGTTCCATGGAATACATACACAGACAATCATGCTCGTATGTCGCTTATGTCCCTGATCTGATGCCCAGATTGCTTTTAATTTTCTTTGCTTCTTTCTCCATCGATGTGAGGAGGCTCGACGTACGTACTAAAAGTAATATCTTCATTATGTTTTTTTTTTTTTTGCGTTCCTCTCCCCCCTAGTACAGTATCCATTGTCAAGTGGAAAAGAAGTTGTGCAGCCGATCGCGTAGAAATATGCTAGCAAGAACGTGAGAAGTGTAAACATGAACTGGCGATCTACAGACGCACGATCGCACGAACAGTCATGCCGTCGTAATCTCGTACCGTCTGCCCGTCTCAGCGCTAGCATCAGTAATAGCGCCACCGCCACCACCAGCGTCGGTACCAGCATCGTACGCCGCACGCACTCGCGCACAAAACGCGCCGTCTGAGTGCACGCGGAAGCCCGTGTGCGCGAGCAGCGCCGCGGTGCGCAGGGCCGCCGTATGCGCCCCCTCCGAACGCGCGGCGCGCGCAAATCCAGGTGAGTGGTTTTGGGCGCCGTCTGGGGATGGGATCGCTGTAATTGCGTGTGCGTGAATGGCAGGAGAGGGTATGAACGATCGCGTACTGAATATTGGGTGGAGCGCGGGAAGCGCTGAGGGGGAATATGTGAATAAGTTACACGATGGTCATTGGTTTGGTGGATTACCATGAGAAACGTTTCCCTGTAGTAATGGGGCATGAGTATTTGTTCGTTTTGTGGTAGAATGGAGATCGTACAAAGTCAGTCGAGGCCGAAGCTGGGCTTGTGGACCAGTACGAGGGGATGCCGTAGCACCGGTGGGCCGTCGAGGACAAGTCCTCGGCTAAAAACGAGGGGATTCATTTAGTAGATCAGGGATGTAGTTGGTTGGCCCACCGAGGACGGGGTTCTGGCGCAGATCAAGGTAGCGCTCGCCTAGTGCGACCTCGTGGCGACACCCTGTCGCGCTTCCGCCGGATCTATGAATGGGACCAAGCCATATGGTTCGCCGACAGCGTGTGCGCGCGTGCGTGAGTGGATACCCTAGCAGTCACGATGACAAGAAGGGGAGAAAAAAAGTCGCGCACTCGAGGCATCGCACCACGCGCTCACGCAGCTGCTCAAGCGCGTCCCGCGTTTCTGCACGCACGGACCACGACACCTTTGCGTAATCGGGAATGACTGTAGCGCGTCAGCGTTCGCTTGTTTGTCTACACCCCCCCTTTTTTTTACACGTGGGGGGAAACATGACGAACCGTTCGGCGCCCAATCACGTCCGGAGATGACGCCGTGCACGCGCTGCTCGGGGCGGATCTGCTGGCGAAGCGCGGAGATGCCCGCATATGCCACGAATGCCGCATCGAGTGCGTTCACGCCATCCCAGGGCGCATATCCCTGCGTGTGCGCTGCAGCAGGCCTGCGTCAGCGGCCGGGGGCTCGGGGAAAACGCACGAGGAACCCGTACGCTTGTCCGAAATATTCGACCGAGAGGGATTGGAGGGCAAGGGAGGACACGAATCCCATTTCCAGCGTTTCTCCCGCTGTGGGGTGGCACCTGTACCCATGCGCTGAATCATACACGAGGAAAAGAGGGGTCTTGCCAAACATACATAATGCAGACGTCCATGTCATTGTAGGCGCCGCGATCCATCAGGATCTGCTTTCCGGCGCCACTCTCCTCGGCTATACCAGTGCGGGGGGGACGTTTCAGTAGATACAATTTCTATGTGGCGCGCCAACACGCACCAGGTGTGCCGAGCAGGACGACCGTTCCTGGGACATCGTGTTTCTCTAGGGCAGCTCGAAGCGCGAGCGCGACACCGACACCTGCCATTGCGATGAGATTGTGCCCGCACGCATGCCCGATTCCTGGCAACGCGTCCATTTCAGCATTCACACCGATGGTGCGGCCCCGGACGCCGCGCTTAAATTCGGCGCGCCAGGCGGTGGCCAGGCCGAGATAATGCCGGGTCACGGTAAAACCACGCGAAGACATGAACTCGGTCAGACGATCATGTGCGTATCTGCACGTGTCAGCCGTGTCGTTGGATCAGTCGACCGATATGCAACACAAAAGAGAATACCGACCGTTCCTCAAAGCGAAGCTCAGGGTGGTCTGAAGCGCGTGTCTGTTCATCTCTGCTTTTGTCTGGTGCTGTCTCGCTCACCATGAATATCCAGGCTCAACTTCCGTAATTCAGGTCCAAGCTCGCGGAGGGTGTCTTCGATAGTCCTCATCGCGTCTGCCATGTAATCTTTCTCAGATGTAGCCCAAAAATATGGAGGGGGATGACCGGTCTCCCGCTTTGCGCTGCCAAAGTCACAGCTGCTAGCGATCCTCACATATCCCGGCTATCCCAGCGGTCATTAGCACGCAAACCAGCTCAAAGTCGATACGGGATAGAACTGACAAGCTCTTCTGGGAGGGTTTTCCCAGGCGAAGACGCACGCGGGGCGCTTCCTTCCTGTCGAGGGGCGTGCTGACACGCTCGTTGCCGGCGCGATCCGGCTAAGAGCCCTGAAAAGCATCCAGACCGCTCGTGGGGGAGATTAGAGGTCATCTTTTCGCTGGCCCGCAATGTGGTGAGGTCGGACCTAAGCTAATACTCTTAGGGAACCTTAGGTCGTTTTATAAGCACCAGAGTCGGGGGTGGCGGCCCCGTGGTGCACGCGCGCCATCACAAATCCGAGTTCATATGGATGCGTGGTGCGTTTGTCGCCCCTCCGCGGTTGTCGGACGTTCTGTCGGCTTCGCTCTGTAGGCCGTTGCCGATGGAGATATCACTCTAAAGGGGTGCGATTAGCCACCGAAGCATGAATGGTACGATTTCTTAAGGTATGGCAAGCAAACAGGGGTGTAACAGCATTGCCCGCCGTTCTGAACAGGCACGGCGGGACCAGAGGCCTAGGCGGGTACATACAGAAAATCCTTGGCCCGGTATCCAGAACGGTCAGCAGACTTGGACCTGATAAGCCTGGATCAAGGATTTGCCGGTCAAGCAGTGACTCTCTGGAATATTTGTCCGATAACACTCCCGCCCTCGGTGAAGCTGTCCTCTCCGATGAAGCCCAACCTCAGACGCCCTGAATGGCTATATAGACGGGCAAGGCCACCAGTACTGGTGAGACCCGGTGTAGGAGGTAGGACGCTCCCAATGAGGACCACAGTTTCACTGTTGGTCACTCTCTCAACTCGCGCAAATGCTGCGAGGGCCAGAAGCAGTTCTATGTCACCGCGCCGTCCTCGAAGACCCCCAAGGCCAGAAAAGCTCCGTGGAATCAGAAAGAGATATTACCTACAACAAAGGAAAGTCAGTACCATGCCTCAATACCCAGATAATGAGAAAGAAGTCCGTATGGAACAGGCACGGTCCCCATTTGGATATTCAAATACAGTGGCGGAAAGTGGGGTCTCGCACTTACCCGTCCGAGAATATGTGTCGAAATTAACAGTTCTCGAGGGAGACTTGTAGACCTGAACTATTGGTGTCAGGTGCATACCACATCGGTAATGAGACGAACTGGCGCACAAGCTCTAGAACAATGTTACCGGTGCGCGTGGTGGAACGAATGGTCGCCGTCGCCGGTACGGCCAATTCTCCCTCCACCCGTAGAGTGGCAAAGATGCTACCACGCCGGGAATCTAGCTTAGCAGTCGGGGCTCCCGTTGTCATGTTGTGGAAGCGGCGAGGTCTCCGCCCTGCGCAGTTTTCAACCAATAACTGCAGTCGGGATTGATTCGTAGATTGAGCGGCCAACGGATCAAGTAGCCAAGAACCTGGGGAGCTTGGGTCAATATTGACATCATGCACATATCGTAACGCTCCCACAGACCTCTAATGGTTTCGAACACAGTGGACACGTTTACGCAATTGGTTGGAACATCCGACGGCACAGCTAACGAAGTGGAGGCCAGGGCATATGAAGGCGGTGCCAGTGTTGAAGGTCCAGTGCCGGGAGCGAACTGCGGGGGAGCGTACTGTGGGGAGCGTGCTGCTGGGGAGCACGCTGCTGGGAAGCGTACTGTACTGCAGTTGAATAGTCATCAGCCAACCATGACGCCGTCATAGTTAAGTAACGGAAGCTACTTATTCGTCAAGTTCCGTCTTCTCAGAACGAGCATCGCGAAACTTTTCATCCATCTCAGGAGATTTAAAGAATTCTGTAGAAGGTGGGTGGGATGAGAGCGATCCCTGGAGTCGTGGAAGGGCGAGTGGAGAAGATTGAAACGGAGGGCTGCATACGGCGACGGTTACGCTACCTCGACATTTGAAAAGAAAATTTGAAATTCTAACGTCTCACCGCGCGCTGAGCGCTGAACGTTGAACACTGGCTGCAGTGTCCAACCGCTCTTCAAACCGTTAGTACAGCTATAAGCAAGGTAGCCGGGCATTTGTTACCCGAGTCCCTAATAGCCTCGGGCTGGTGCGTACTACAGTGTAATAATAGACGAGATAGATGACAAAAATGCGACTTCAGTTGGGATGATGGGCGCCGGCTACTCGCCGCATGTTACTCGCGGCCCACGGGCGTCGATGCGCTCCACGAGTCCAGTGGCGGCGACTCCACCTGCCCTTCACAACAGCACCCAACTTCCGTAGCTATGGAGGGCAGTAACCAAGTGTTTGAATGGAACAACGACTCGGATCAGTGCACAGCCAGCTTCATGAAAGACTGGCTTCCCCGTGTGCTTCCCCATTGTTGCAACAACTTTGGAGCGACATCATCAACCGTCTTACCGTCGGCACACCATGGGACGTCCCTTGGCTGTGCCTTGTTCCGATCAGCGAACCTACGACTCGATGTGTGGCTCTTCGGCTAAACCGAATGTGCGTACATGATGTGCACACAGCAGAGCATAGTCGATGCTAGGAACGCCACGTCAACAGAAAGAGGCCACCCTCCGATTCCTGCGTCCGCTCCTGTCTTACTTGCAGCCTTATTTACAGCACCAAACGGTATCGGAACATATATTGCTATATTACTCTCAAGGCCGATCACTTGCTGCCTGAACCCAGTCAGTCAGCTCCGGCGCCTGACCCCAGCAAGTTTAATTATAGACCCTCTTAATCTCGTGAGAGCCCACCACATCACCCCGTGTTAAGGTCGGTGAGGCCCCGGGGATACCCTGAGGCTAATACAATCCAGCAAACCCGGCTTACTGTAATGTGACTCCCAATAAGTATCCGATTGTAATCGCCAACTGCTGACTTCCACAGCGGAGACCATGAGTCCGAGCCAGACACAGATGGTGATTCATAGCCTGGCCACTAGGAAAGTGAATAATACCTGCAAAACTGGGATGCGATGCAGGGTGACCAAAACCACTCTGGCGCACCACTGACAACCCGCAGTCCTCCTTTTATTGCTGATGCAAAGCTCAGCTCAAAACAAAGATTAATTCGGCGGCGTGTGTCAAGAGGTCAAAAAAGCAAATCTCCGTTGAGGCTTGGTGATAACGATTTGCAGATCTCGCCCTAGATGTCACGGACGTACAATGTCACCGCGTTTGAAATGCTGCGGTTGGCGCATCGCCCAGTGCCGCGCGATGGCGAGCCGGTACTGTATCAACTGGGGAAGTCCAATGGGCGCTAGCAGTCAGCTAGGGCCACCGTAAGCACGCTTGATGGGATTTACGTGTTGTGATACAACTTCCCCGTAGTAGCGACAGTGCAGTGCGCCGTGGGAGCAGCGCTGCATAACTGCCACTGGTACGACGTGTTGAATCGAAGTTTCCTGTAACGAGTACTAATGTACGCACTGGGCCAACTGCGCAGTGTTCGTCTCTGCTTTGTGGACAACGTCGGAAAAACCAAATGTCTGCGTTTCGTTGGAAAACACTAAACCAATATTTTGAGTGATTACAGTACACAGTACAGGAAACACGAGAGAGAATTATTATGGCATATCCGCATAGTAAAAACTAGTCGAACAATACATCAAAAGGCCCACATCAAGCAAAAGAGACCATAACCAGTAAGTTGCACCCCGCGCCTCGGTAGTCATGACTTGGGAGGCATTATGAGCTTCTGCATCATTTGTACCGCCTGTTCGATTAACTTGGGGGGTTCAGTGAAATAGTCTTCTCCGCTAAACCCCAACCTGACACGCCCATGCCGAGTGTAGAGCCGAGCAGTGTCAGTAATGCTGTCTGAGCCCACCTGGGGCATCGGACCATCACCAACGAGAACAGTGGTTTCTCTATCCTTAGTCTTCACTACGCGTCCAGAGGCTGCTAAAGCTGGAAGCACCTCCACAGAACCATGACGGCAAGAGAGTTGAACGAGGCCACAGAAATTCCGCGGGACGAGAAGGGTCACGCTGCCTACGGTATTAAATAGTCAGCAAAAAAAGAATTTTCCTACGGTAGGGCATAGAGGGAACCCAGTAGCAAGGGAAAGTGAAAATTGGACATAACTTACCTCTGCGTGAAGAGGCGTCAATATGCACGGTTCTCATTGGAGCGATAGAGACCTGCGCTGGGTCAGAATGATTCAAAATAGCAGATGGATCAACTGACCAGGTCGACGACTATGTTACCACTTCGCGTCTCCGAGCGGATTGTTGCAGTCGAACGGACAGAGGAGTCTCCGATGACACGGAGTGTCGCGTGTATACTGCCATGGCGGGAGATAAACCTCGCAGTCGGAGGTGCCGTCTTTGGAGGGCGAAAGCGCTTCTTCTTCTTTGCTGCCTGACCATCAAGGAACATTTGTACGAGGTTTTGCGTGGGCAACACAGTAGCCAGAGGATCAAGTGACCAAGAACCTGCTTGCATTTCTAGTGTTTGATCGGTGTGCAAACGCTTCTCAAACATACCTCGGATGACTTCCCGCTTCGTGCACATATATAGGCCATTGACTGGAGAGCTGAATGGCGCCGTAGCCTGCCTGTTTCTTGATAGAGACATTGCCCTTGAGGGTCCCATTGGACTTGAATACGCAGGTGGTTCATCCCCAGGGACAGAGGAATGCTATATGGATCGGCTGTTAGGAACCAAAAGGCCATGTTATGTTCAGACTTACCGATGTGCGGACATCGGGCTTGTTTGCTATGGGCGGGTTTTGTTCCATTGAGTCGAGAATCATTTTGAGATAGACAAGTGGATGGAGGCTGATATAGTGCAGATGCCCAAGTGACTTGTGCTACAGGGGCCAATGGGAGTAGCAAGAGGTTCGATATGCCAGACAGCCTGCGGATGCTGCGTGACCGCAGCTGCTGGACACATGCGTCATCCGGCAGAGTGCTGATAGAGTGCCCCTTCATAATGGGGCTGACCAACATTTCCTGATCAGCCTAGCACAGCCTTTCCTGAAAGTGCTGCGGTCACACCGGTAAACGTTAAACCGGTGATCGTTCCCTCTATGTGGTGTCATGATGGGTTTAGCCAATGGCGCGCGTTCACTTACGATAGACCGAGGGTCAGAAACGGTGTCCGCAGTACAGAAGAATGTCCTATCGCGTATTATGGAAGATATCGCCATAGTACGGGTGGGATATGCGCTTGGAAATCAGGCAAAAGGATGTCACGGCTTCAGCTTGTGACTAATTGTGATAGTTGCAACCGGAAATAACCCTTCAAGATTCCCTCTCTAGTGGGCCTTAACCACCACATCGTTCTATGATTGAGACACCATCTTGTAGCGGAGAGGGTAGGCTCTTCATTGGTGAAATAATAGTTAAATAGAATGGATCGATGTAGAGCTAGACGTGCATCTGTCACGGTGTAGCAACAGTGGCGGGACTGACAATAGTCATCCCAAGTTATTCCCAACAACTTGAACTTCACCGATAACTGAGGTGACATTGGTCGAGCGTCCTTTGACCCAACTCACACAACAGGACATATTGCGGGGGAATCATCATAAATACCACAATTTAAGAACCAACCACGTCCTTATACCTCATCCACTCCGTCACCTTGTTTCGGCTTCTTTCCTGGGCCGCCCGCTCCTCCTCTTCCATTCGTTTCTCCCTTCGTTCAGCAACCTCTTCTGGCGTGGTTCCATTGATGTACATTAAAACCGTATTGAGGTCGTCTATGGCTTCCGCCATTACGTCCCCCCTACTTGTGGACGGGTGATGTCTCTGCCGTGGCGTGGGGATACAGTCAGTGTCACGAGGGTCGTCTGGCTCGGGAGTGTTATCACTGGGGGGCTTGCGGGGGAGTCCTGGAATGTGTGCGTAATGTTCTTCATGATAACTCTTCATCACGTCGTGAATGCCGGCAGTGCTTTTCCAACGTTTGTAAGCAGCGACGCCATACATGTAGTCGAGGACGACGTCATGGGGTAGGGGTAGCGAGGGATCTGTGCTATTGAAGAGCGCATCTACGTGCGCTCCAAAAACGAAGGCGGCATGAGGGTGCGGCGTTCCCGAATGCTTTAAGGTCTCCAACATGTCTGGGGAATCATCCTTAGGCTTCATCAACTGATGGAGTGTGATGTGGTCCGTGCCCGCGGGACCTCGCTCGAGTCTCCGTACGTCAGTCGGATCGAGTCCATAATTCGGCGTCTAAGATGGTCGTTTTATCAAGGTGTCTCGATACGGACTGCGAGACTGCGTTTCTCACCTTTAAGAAGGTGATCTCTCCTGCACTAAGTAACCTATGCAAGTCTGAGTTCAACAACACTCCATTCTGAATATCATTGACACCAGAAATTGGAAGTGGTGGAGGATAATAAAGGGCCAAACGATCTTCGACAACCTTTAGGATGTACTATAACAGACCGTCATCAAGTATCACATACAATAATTGCGAACACTACCTCATCGGATTTGCTCCTGGGCATTATGTGGGCCGCATCGCAATGTTCTGCAGACCGTCCTGTGATGACGCAGGACGACCCATCTCGTTTTATGACATAATTTCTGAAATCGTGGCGGCATGGCGTTGAATCAGTTGACGTGAGTGTTTCATTCAAACCTCCGTAGTCCACAAAGATACAACTCCCTGGAGAAACGGGGACCGGGGTGAGCAACATTCTCGCATACAAAAGGAAACCTTACCGGAAGGATTATAGTATAGGTCGATAGCGCCGGATAACGAGGTGCTATTATAGTTGACGGAAGGACTAGCTGGCGCCAGGCTTGGGGAAAGATCACCAAATGCCCCACAAATGCTAAACATAACATATCGGATCCATTTGAACGGGTAGATGGAAAGCCTCTCAGCTTCACTGTTGGGGATAGTGAGGAGGGAAAGTGGAGATCCGTCAATGTGTTCAGATAAATATTGACCATGCATAGACGCCTGGTTACGTAAGAGAACAAGCCACTGTTGCCCGAGCGAGGGATTCCGAGGGATCGCTGCTAACGACTCTGATTCCCCTTTTACCCTTGATAACCCATGAGCGACGAACAATATCTTGCAGTCCTCAAAGCATCCTATGACTACGTGCCCCAGTCTGGAGACGAGATCGAAATCAAGGAGGACCAATTACTCCTACTCGTCGAGAAAACTGACGACGAGTGCGTCCCTCCAAGTCTCGCTTGAAGTCTCGCTGACCGTCCATAAGTTGGTGGAGAGTAAAAGTCAAAGGGGATGATCAGAGTGGACTTGTTCCATCCGCTTACGTGGAATCGGTGAGTCCTCGTCGGACCGCGACATTCGTTCTCGGAAGTGTGTCTGCGCACGCAGAGGGATTTTGTTGTGCCTCCTTGCGTGTCCCGCTGACTTTCAACTCTGCGCACACGCTCCCCCCGATTACCATGCCAGGCTGAGCATTCCTCCATTGTGAAAGCGCAATACGACTACGCTGCAGTAGCTGAAGGAGAGCTATCCGTGAAAGAGGATCAATTATTGTTGGTGTTTGGCCCAGAGGAGGACGGTTGGTTACTCGTCCAGGATAAGGATGACGGCAAGGTCGGTTACGTTCCCGGAAATTATATCGAGGTCAGTCCCTTTCACTCTCCCCTGACTGACGTTAACCGTGAGCTTTGGTTCAACTAGGCCGTGGATGACGCCGGTTCCACAGCAGCCGTCCCTTCCGCGACACCCAACATCGTCGTTCCCGATTCACCTCCCCGCCGTGCGCGTCCCGTCAGCACATATGTCGATCCCGCAGAACTCGTCCGCTCTACTGCCTCCAAGGTCAAGGCAGATGCTATCAAGACCTGGTCAGTCGCAGAGATCGACAAAAAAGGCAAGAAGAAGAAAGGCACACTCGGTGTCGGCAACGGTGCCATATTCTTTGCTAGCGAAGCTGACAAGGCACGTTTTCGAATAGGTGCTGTCTTTTGTCGTGTGCTACGTTATTGACTCAGGCTCCCCCTGATGTTAGACGCCCGTGCAGAAGTGGCAAATTGGCGACATCACATCTGCCGATATCGACAAGTCGAAACATATACTTATCGAGGTCGGTGGCTCCGCGGCTGCCAGCTTGCACTTCCATGCAGGAAATAAGGACACCGCCGAAGAGATCCTCGCTAAACTCGAATCTTCGCGCAGCCTTGCTCGTGAGAGCATCGAAGCTCCTGCAGCATCGGCGGCCGCATCCAAGCATCAGGCAGAGGCAGAGGCAGAGCCTGCCCAAGCTCCTGTGCAACGCACGCTTCCTCCGCCTCTGCTCAGCAATGGCTCCAACAGTCCGGGTAAGAAAGGCGTCCACTTTTCAGAAGCAAGCCCCGCCATCATTCCCCCACGCCCTGCATCTCCCCCAGAACCCGAACATGAGGAGGCTGAGGGTCTAGAAGCTGCCGCTTTGTATGACTTCCAGGCACAAGGGGATGACGAGTTGACCGTAACGGAGGGCGACGCTCTGTGGATCATCGAGCAGGAGGGCGATGAGTGGTGGAAGTGTCGGAACATAAAGGGTGACGAGGGTGTTGTGCCGGCGTCATATATCGAGGTGCGTATTGTGACTCCTTGAGTTCTCATCTCTCGTCCTTGACTGACTGTGTCTTGTAGCCCACAGGCGCAGGTCGCTTACCTGTTCGGTCCGCAGAACCAGAAGATGATGAAGACGATGGGGCAGCTGAGCGTGAGGCTGAGGAGCGCGCTGTAGCGGAGCGAGCAGCGCAAGAAGCAAGAGAAGCGCGCGAGCACAAGGAAAGGCAAGCCCAGGAGCAGCGTGCAAAAGCAGCCGCTGCCGAAGCCGAGCGCAAGCGCAAGGAGAAGGAGAGGCGTGAGCGCGAGGAACGTGAGCGTGAGCATGAAGAACACGCAAAGCGAGAGAAGGAACGCGAAGACGAAGAGGCTGCGGAGGAAGCACGGCGCGTTGCGGACGACAAAAGAGAGGCGAAGTCTGCCCCAAAAACTGTCCGTTCGCCTAAGCCCGAGGGACGCAAATCCGTCGAGAAACGTAGGTGCCGCCGTCCCGCGCGTGTTCTCTTCCTCATTCGCTCTTGATTAGGCCCTCCTCCCGATCCAAGCCAGACGCGAGAGTGGCGCGATCGCACTGGACAGTTCCGCGTCGAGGCCGCATTCCTTGGGTACAAGAACGGGGTGCTCCGCCTGCACAAGGTGAATGGTGTTGTCATCGAAGTTCCGTCGGAGAAGATGTCGGCCGAAGACATGCGCTACGTCGAGAAGATCAATGGTCGTGGAGGCTCTGTTTCACGCAAGAGTGGTGATGACGACGACGAGCCTCTGGCGAAGCGCCGCCAGTCTCTTCAGATGGTGCCCGCGCCCACGAAGAAGGCCCCACCCGTAGACTGGTTCGAGTTCTTCTTGAACGCAGGCTGCGATGTGGATGATTGTACTCGCTACGCCTCCTCCTTTGAGCGAGACAAAATCGACGAGGCGATTTTGCCCGATATCACCGAGGGTACCCTGCGCACGCTTGGTCTGCGTGAAGGTGACATCATCCGGGTCGCCAAGGTTATCGAGGCCCGCCGTCCAAAGCCCCCCGCAAAAGCAGCGTCCTCAGAGGTGAACCTCCTCGGCGGCGATGAAGCGGGGGCCCCAGCGCGGGCCACGCCCAGCCCCGGCCCCCCAAACTTATTCACCGGGCCAGGCGGGCAGCTCAAGAACGCGCGGAGAGGACGCCCGACGCCAAGCAAGATAAGCAGCACCGCTCCCGGCGCAGTCGATCTCACTGCTATCTCGACGGCTTCCGAACAGATAGCACGCACAACGACGCCGCTCGTGACGAGCCCGACCGGCACCCCCGCCCTCACAGCCTCGCCTTCACAGGTACCCCCATCAAGGTCCAACTCGGCCGCTCCATCGGGCTTCGATGACGACGCGTGGACGAATCGGCCGAGCTCGACCAAACCCGTTGCGCCGACACCACCCAACCCAGAGCGCGCGCCGTCCGTGCCCCCCCTCCCCGGCGCATTTGCTTCGGCTCCAGCTCCAACACCATCGCAACCCCCCCGTGCGCCATCCGCTCCGGCGACCCAATTGGCACCTTCCAGCGCTAGCACTGGTGGCGGGCTGGCGAAGACCGATGCGGACATTTTCGATCAGCTTGCGCGGCTAAGCCAGTTGCGCGTACAAACTCCTGCCGCTGCTGCGCCTCCTGCACCCTCGCCAGGGATAGCGTCTCCTCCGGCGATGGCGGCGATGTCAGGTTATAATCCTGGGCCGGGGGCGTCGCACGCTCCGCCGCTTGGGCCGCACCCTACTCTATCGCTGCCACTACAGGGACAGCCGACCGGGCTACTTTCCTCATCGGGCGCGCGTGGTCCGTTTGCCCCGGTCCCTGCGAATCAGGGCCTCCTCGCGCCTCTTGTACCAACCACGACGGGTTTTACAGGTTTCGTGCCCACGCGCCCTGCGACCTCACCGTCGTTCCTGGGTACACAGCCCACAGGTTTCCAGCCGTCACTCGCGCCACAGCCCACGGGTTTCCAATCAAACCTTGCCCCGCAACAGACGGGTTTCCAACCGAATCTTGCCCCGCAACAGACGGGCCTCCAGCCAAATCTTGCCCTGCAGCCGACGGGTTTCCAGCCGTCGCTGGCGCCGCAGCCTACAGGTTTCGGTGTAGGGTCGCCATTTGGGGCGGGCCAGCTAGGCGGCACGCCGCCCGTGCCGCCCCTCCCTGCGTCATTCCAGAATGGGTCATTCGGTCAGCTACAGCCTCGTCAGTCCTCTCGTCCATACACTGTCGTGTGGTTATTGACCCATTCCTTTTTCCAACCTGCAGAGCCCACCGGATTCAATCCAGGGTTCGGGCAGCCGTCCTACGGCAGCGCCGCGCCGCCGCTTCCAGGAGGATCCGCGCCGAAGGACACAAACCCGGCGAACGTGTTCGCGGCGATGAAGGCGGGGACGTTCGCGAATGATTCGGCGCCGCAGTCTGCGGGTGAGGCATTTCTGCGTGCTGTCGATCGGGCTCGAGCATCCTAATTGTGACCATTCGCCCCTCGTCCTCGTCAGATAAATACGCCGCCCTGCGCGTAGACCGTAAGTCCTTCCCTTCGGTCACGTGGCCATTTCGTTTGTGCTGATCAGCGTTTGCTTTCGTAGCGTCACCGTCACCACTGAGCGCACAGCCGACTGGGTGGGGCTTCCCTGGCTTCCCTGGAGGGTATTCTGGATTCCAACGTTAATGATGAACTGTAATGACTGACGGCTGAGGACACTCACATGCCATCTTCCTCTCCTGTAATTTCTTCAATCGTTTTTCATTTGTTAATCACAATCTCGCCGATGCTTTACCTTGGGGGAGGGGTGTTCCTATGCAGATTGGAAGACCTACGAAACCAAGTATGGAAAGAAAGATCAGTAGAAAAAATGAATCAGACTGGAAGGTGAGGTGACACGCAAATGATTGATTATGTCGATACGATAATATCAAGATGCTGTGCATACGAACACGTAGGGTTCAAACACCCCAGGTTCATCCTGGATATCATGTGAACGTCTCGGGCCAACAATGTCACGAGGGGGCAAATTGCAGCAACTTGTCGGGAGAACTATTCCCCGTCCACAGTTAGCTGCTGATCTGCGTCTGCACTATTTTCAGTTCGTAACTAAGTAGGCCAAGTACTCCCCGGTCCAGGTTCATTTGCGTCAGCGAAAGGAGTGTGCAATGCTCAGCGAACTTGTATCGATGATCGCGCGCGACACTACGACCCAACTACACGCAAAAACAAAATTGAAGGGCCTGGCCGGGAATTGAACCCGGGACCTCCTCCAAATGACTGAGAGCCCTAAGAAGGAATCATACTACTAGACCACCAGGCCAATGAAGATGCGACCATTAAAGACCTTTATAGAGCGGCTTCCAAAAGTATTGGGCCAGTTCGAAGGCTATATTGGCTGTTGTTTGTGTCAGCCTCAACACCGACCTCAAAGGATTCCTACTAACTTAGGCTGGAACTGGAACACAAATCTGAGACCTCTTTTGTCCTCCGCTCATGCTCTGAGAAACTGCGACTTTGCCAGTGGGCTACTGAGGATGTCGGCCGCTTTCTGGTTGGACAGTTCGGACGATTCGCTCTTCTTTGCTCCATCCGGTAATATAGCTTCGAGGTCCTCAGCGGTTTCTCTAGATATCAACGACATACCTCTTGATATCTATCCCTCTTTGCTTCTGCCCTCCCGCAGTCTCAACGCCTTGCCTCTGTGGGATCATGAACCCTCCAAGCCCCCACCGTGCCCCTCGACTAGTCCTCCTCGGAATCGGAGGACCCAGAATACCTTCCTGTCGCTAGTGGCCTCTCTAGCTTTGCCAAAGGGCAATCGCCCTAACCGAAAGTATGCCAACGTACTTGTTTCATCTCCAACTCCGGGGCGCCTCAGGAATGTCCCACAGCTCAAGCCAGCGCTCAAGACTTGGATCGTGAGCTTTGGTCTGTTGTACGACGTACCGCGCTGATCCGATTCAATCCTGTAGTCTGCCGTTCCCAGCTCAAGCCATCCTGACATGGCACCTTGGTCTCCTCCTCGTGAAAACCCTCATTATGTCTGGGTGCCTGAGGGGTCCTGCTTTCCTCCGTCGTACCTTGAGCGCTGTCTCCGTGAGCGCCACAGTCCTCTTGGCAAGGCTATACAATCTACTTTCGACGATTCTTCTTTACTTTCTGCCTCGGGATACAGCAAGCATCCTAAGTTGTCATCTCGTTCTCGTTCGATTCGTCGCCGCTCCTCAAACAGCGCCTATCCTACCTGCATAGCAGATACCACGCCTACGCACACCACAGCGGCGACGGTCCCATCCACCCCCGCCAGCACGAAACCACGCCGCTGGTCTATTAATGTCCCACCGAGTCACCTTAATACTGAGTTTTTGAATCGTCAACTCGAGTTTCAGCGCCTCAATGCTACTATTGGAACCGACTCTGCCCAGTCAGACGCTCGAAACGAAGCCCCGCCTCTTCCTTTGCCTTCTATCAAGGTATCTACTTCGACCGCGACTATCGCAGTGTCTGTTCCTGGTTCTCCTGAAACCCCCACACCCAAGCCCGAGCCTCTTGCTATTCGACGAGGAAAGAAGATACCTAAACCGCTCACTCTTCACACCCCCAAGCGTACGCATGAAGAGTATCCAGACATCCCTACTGCCTTCCTTGGCACGCCATCCGCATACTCGCCTCATTACCAGTTTTCTTCGCTCAATGCTCGATCCGACACCGAGTCTCTCGCAATCGGGGACATGATCAACACATTGCGATCCCAGGTTTCTGGCTTAAAGCCTTCGTTTCTCCCAGAAGCCCGCGCTCCTCTGTTAGACAAACCACCACCTCCGACTAATTCACTTTCCGCGGAGTCTTCAGATATTGTCCCAAGCATCAGTGAAGATGATTGGGCGTTTGCGCATGAGTTGATGTCGCGTTACAGTGGTCTCACTCAATCGAAGACACCGAGTCAGGAAAAACGTAGTCGGCGACAGGCCGCTTCCACAAGAAAGTCTCTTACACCCGAGACTGGCTCACTGACTGTAATTCAAAGTAACAGAACGCGACGTGCTTCCGTACCACTGGCGGTATCTACCCCGAAGAATCGACCAAAGTCGAGTTCGGCTCCTCGGACTGACCTTACAAAGCCCCAAAGCAGCCCAGCTACTGCAATACAAGGCAAAGCTTCGCGTCCAACTACTCCAAACGTTGGAAATCGTAGACACTTGCCCCGCCCGGTTTCTAGCCCTGGTCCTTCATCTGGGTTGGGGCGCGCAAGCGACTCCCTTAATACGTTGCCTGGCTCCTCGAGGAGCGAATCTTCTTCCAGTGCCAAGCGCCCTCTAGGAATATTGAAACACGTGAAGAGCGTCCGTTTCGCTGATATGCCTACGAAAGATAACGCCGAAGACAATACGCCGTCAGTAGGCCAGCCTCGCGCGGAAACATCGAAAGAGAATGGGACACCCTCGTCACTCCAGCCTTCTCCTCTGCGCGCGTACTTTGTACCTGGAGGAATAAATACACCAATCCCATCGAAACGGTCACAGTCAACCCCAGTGCCAGAGGATGCCACTCGTATCTCAACTGCAAGTCGACGCAGTTCCGTTCAGCTGCCCTCAATTCAAACAGCGACCTCGCGCACGCCCGTGTTCAACACACCCACGTCGCTCGTTGCCCCAGTGGTATCTGACAAGGTTATGCTCTCCAATTCTCAACTGGCGGCCAAGACATTTTCTTTGCTCGCCAAAGAGCACGATAAAGATAGGGAGAACATTCCCCTCGCGCTGCGGACCCAGCGGCGCATGGGAAGGTATACACAAGTTGACGAGAATGCTGCTCGGCGGGCATCAGGCGGCGAAGGAGATCGCAAGCACAGGTTATCGAGTCCATTGAAATCTTTCTTTGAGCGGTTGCGGGCTTAAGTTGTTATTTTTTCTTTCTGTACAATTGCGTAGTCTTAGGTGTGATGGGACTCGGTCAAATGGATGAGGATTGGTGTCGGGTGTATTGAACGTCTATGGGAGCACAGCCACCATTGAACTGAACTTGAAGCCGTCGATTCCACAATGGGAGCGCTTGTTCAGTTCGCCTGTCCGCCTTGCCACCTCACCGCCACGACTACTTCTGCCATCACCCCAAAACTTTTCGAAAATAGCCAAACTGCCTGCAAACATAGCAAAGCGTCATTCAAAAATGCCGCGGGGTATTCCCAACGTCAAGCGCGATGAGTCTCAGGGGATGCGGTACACTGCATTTCATGTGCCAGCGCAGTACGTACCAACCACCGCGCGCAAAAACGTTCTACTGAAGTGCTTTTCGAAGGCTCAACCCAAAGCACATGAGTACATCATACCTAAAGTCTGAGTCCCAGACAATATGGGCCCGGAAGACGGCGCGTAACAAAACTGCAGCAGACGAGCCCCCACCAGAGGTGCGTCCTCCATCACCTCGTTGATCAATCCACATATCTTAATGCCTTATGTACTGATATGTGCGGCGACTTTTGCAGGGACGCCGCGGTTCGCATGTCATCGTCATTCACCCCGGCTCACGTTATCTGCGCGTGGGGCGCGCGTCCGACGTTACGCCTCTGACTGTACCAAATGTCATCGCACGGAAGACCATCAACGCCCCCGAGCCCTCGTTCTTCAAGGGAATCTCGCGTCCGCGGAACGGTCGCACGCGGCCACCTCCGCTACTGCCCAATGGCGATGAGTATGCGGTAGCCCGAGTGTCCGATGATCCGGTGCGTGTTCTCATGTACACCCCTGCTCGTTCTTTCTGAAGCGCGTTCTGATGCAAGCGGCGTGTTGCGTGGATAGTTTGATGAAAAAATTGAGGTGATCCAGGTGTCGCTGCGCGACCGAATGCGGTTCTACAAGCTACGCATGACGCCAGATGCGGCCATCAAAGCTACAGGATTCAATGGGCAACTGAAACCCGAGCTCATCCCAGAGCAAAACGATCCATTCCGCGTAGACTGGATATACGATATTGCGACGGAACCCTATTATGTTGGCGAAAAGGTGCGTCAGGCTGTTCCAAGGTAGAAGTATCTCATGTTTTGTAGGCACTGCGGCTTGCAGACCCTGAAAAGCAGGGGTATATTGTGAGGTGGCCAATTATGGGTTCTAGATTCAACACGAGAGACTATCCGTCGACTGCCATGATTGTCGACGATATCGAAACCATACTCGAGACAAACTTGCAGGGCTCATTCGGTATTGGTCGTCGCGAGTATAAGGTGCCTCTTTCCTTCACGCCATAGGCGCGCATATATACCCATATACTGAATCATACCTAAGGACTACTCAGCCGTGCTGGTAATACCCGACTATTATGATCGGCCATACGTCCGTGACATGATTCAGCTGTTGCTGGTCCGTATGGGGTTTAAGCAGCTTTGTGTTCAGCAGGTACACTCTAGTTTTCCTTGGTACGGGACGCCTGACGAGCTAGCTAGGAATCGCTGGCTGCGACGTACGGGGCAGGGATATCTAGTGCTTGCGTTGTCGATATCGGCTCCACGACTGTGAGTATCGCATGTGTGGATGAAGGTATGGTTGTACCCGAAACAAGGTCAGTCTTCCTTTTCCATAGCTGGCGTGTGGGTCTCAAGGTTGACTAGGATCTTTCTGAATATGGGAGGAGACTATATCACAGAGTTCCTGTACGTTCTACTCGACAGGATCTGTTTCCCATATAGGGACATCAACCTTGCTCGGTCTTACGACTGGAATGTAATGGAAGATTTGAAGAGCCGACTCTGTACTCTCACGGAGGTGAGAGTGTCCCAGCTTCGTTTGTATCTCCCTAGCCAGAACGTTGATGTAGCGAGTCAATAGGAGAATGTTGCACTCAACTTGTACGACTTTGTTGTGCGGCGCCCTAAGCAGCCTGCTGAGAAGTATGGCTTACGCGCTTACGACGAAATTATCCTCGCACCTATGGTCATTCCAGCTCTCTCTAAGGTCCCCCACAAGCTGACGTCATCTCCACATAGTGCCTTTTCGAACCGCGTGTCATTGACTTCGATGGACTCAAGCAGGGTAGGCGATCATCGCAAGATCCAGGTGTATCAGAGGATATCATAGATATACATAACCCCCGCGATGCGCTGATGGAAAAATATGTTCGCGGTCCTGCAACTTGACTCGCCTGCCGACCCGAATTGATGCCCTTTCAGACACAGGCCATGATTATATCCACGCAGCACCTATTCGCGCCACGGAACCTTCCTCTGGAAGGCGCTGGTGCACAGGGTCAAGAGGCGCCGCCATCGGGTCAGCAGACTCCTGCCGTTGTAGCACAATCCAGCGACTTGCCGTCCGAAACGCCAGCACCGGCCAAATCGGACGTGACGTCTGCCTCTGATACGCCAATCGAAGGGGAGGCGACGTCTAAAGCACCGACGCCACCGCTACCATCCTCGACGGTAGGCGCTGACGAAGCTGTGCCAGAGACGGCCGCGGCAAGTCCTGGGACGGGCGAAGCGGCGGGGACCGGCTCCGGGGGCTTCAATCTTGACATTGCATTCGAAGCAAGCAAATTGCCGATGGATGTCGCGATTTTCAACAGCGCCCGCGCTGCCGGCGGAGACGAGAAAATTCGCAAGTACTTGCAGGCAGTCCTCGTCGTTGGCGGCACCGCCCTCGTGCCTGGCATCTCGCATGCGCTCGAGAGCAGGTACGTCTTGTTGCACGTTTTGATTATCGATTGTCTCATGCAATTGTCGACAGGCTGCAGGCGATCGCAACGCCGTTGGTAGCGAATATGGACAAAGTGCAAATCATCCCCCCTCCAAAAGGCGTTGATCCTCGTGTGCTTGTGTGGAAGGGCGCCGCAGTACTTGGGAAAATGGATGGAGTCTCAGACTTATGGCTGACGGCCAGCGATTGGGTAAGCCTCGGCAGCCACACCATGTATTTAATACACTGGCGCTTACCCTCGCATTCAGGACCTCTTGGGGATACGCGGGCTTCGTGAGCGATGCTTCTACTTATAAATCACTTCTATTCGGTCTGCCTACTGTGTACTGAAACAATTGTTCCATGACATTGACTACCTACCCAAAGTCGATTGATATGCCGGGGAAGAAGCGACGGAAGACGTATGATTCCTTTTTTCGATCTTTGCGCACCTGAGGGGGTGAACAGCATGCTGCGCAGCATGCCCACCGCAAATTCCCTGAAACGTCCCTCTCCGAGTTTTCCTAGAGCGAGTTATGCGGCTCGCCTTTTGCCGTGTGGTGTGAAGATGCGTGAAGAACGCCACCTGTTGCTGCGCTTGCACGTGTCCAGCACTAACGTTACGCATAAGTTTGGTGGGTCTAATACGCGATGACCTGCGTTAAGGGGATCACTAAGCTCACGATTTTGGAGTAAGGGGCAGTTGGGGTGCCAGTCGCCGGCTGCGCCAGCGAATGATGTAGAATGTTGACATGTTTACGACCCCATGATGATGGTAGGTTGAGTGTGTGAGTTTTGCTGAGAAGCGAATGTTCGATTGTGGGGCTCGTCGCATTTCTGATCATGAACTTTACCAGTTCGGCCTTTTTTCACTAATGTCTCCTGGTACACGGCCCCGTTTCCTTTCCCCGGAAGCAACCGTGCGTTGAAGGAGGTAGGGAACGGCGGCACACCTATTCGAAATTTTCTGCACAACCCCGCATCTGTTCCGGGTGACCACATTGACAATTGGGGGTACACGTATAGTACCTTTGCGCGTTGCTAATCAGATAGCCCCCTTGAAGGGGCAAAACAGAGCATAAAAGTAAGCAAGTAGATCCGTTGAGGGTGTTGTTAGGACGTTATGTCGGACGAATGGCGATCATGGCGACTGCAAGCGAGATCGATGCAAAGGAGGTAGGGACACAAGTGCAAGTATCAGGCTTAATTACGGGCGCGATGTAAATGCATCAAATCACTACGCGATCCCACGCCGCACGCCATCATAACTTAACGTCTGGGAAGTCCTGGCAGCGTGCATTGTCAAGCGGTCACCACATGACTCATTGATTTCATCGCGGGCTTGCCTATAGACAAGTCTCGTGGTCACCAGATATGGCACACGGCATGTCAAGCGAATTGGTCGTGTTTCCTTAGGTACGGTAGAAGGCCTGCATGAGGCCCCTGTGACGGTCCTCTGTCCGTTTCCTGCCTCTTTGACCCTTCTAAATGGGGTAGGTACACATCTGGGAATCAGCAGACACATTGGACAACCAAGCGCAGTTTCTCCATTAACACGCCCGTTGAGATCGTCCGAAAAGCGGTAAGAGACAAAAAGACAGGCAGATGCGGAACAAGGCAATCAAACAGCTTCGGCGGCCGGTTGGGGCATCCCAGGGACGGACAGCTAGGTCCCTTGTCCCACGATGTAACGGGTAGGCAGAGAGCCCCTTGAAGAGGCGTAAAGTACCGTAGGAAGTGGGGCCCCTGGTAGTACATACCGAGCAAACGAATAAGTAGACTTGCCAAATGAGAGAGTGCAATTCGAGTAGTGCTTGCCCGATATCTGGATTTTTGTACCTATCTTCGTGAACTCAATCAATCAAAACCAATCGATTCGGGAGAATAGCACTCACAGTGGACACGTGAGTCGGAATCTTAGGTTCCTCAAGAAATGTACATGCTGTTTTAGGAGGGTCGCTTATCAGATATCCAGAGAAGGGCCCCACCAGCGTGGTTGGGGTGTACTGTAATGAGCGCGTGCCACGACTGGACATTACCTTCCCACTCTGTCGTGGACTGCACTCGGATATCGTCTCATGGAGTTCCGCGTGCTATTCTCGTCCCCGAGAGTAGGAATAGATGGTGTGGGGTGATATTTCATTGGCCCAAAGAAAGCCTCGTTATTCCAAGCGTTATTCCCCCTTGGCTGTCGGAACCGATGTTGAGTACGGCGTCGGTGATCACCGTCATTCTCTTGGAAACGTGGCTGGAGGTTCTCCACGTCCATACTGTAGAACCGGGTACATCAGAATGATCAGATGACCCACTTATCGTCGAGGCGACGTCGCTTGAGGATAGCTGTACACCGAGGGCTGCACTCAAACAGGGCTGAATTGGAACGAGTACTGGGCGTTACCGCTCTTGGGCCTCATTGACAGTGTTACGCAACTTCGTCTTCGTCGGCAAGATACATGGATGAGTCATTCCTCGATTCCTCCCCGTGCCTCCCCGTGTGAACAAGGTCTTCGTGACCGACCTGACCGACATCTCCGACCCGACGCGGCCGAGGGTGACGACCAAATATACACCCACAAATGGCGGTATCTACTACAGTACTGCCATGGATGTGCGTTTCCTTTGAAACTAACGGCGAGGAAGGGCTTCCGCAGAGTCCGTGCGTCACTGGCGCCTGGGAATCGCTCGTGTCATCTGGTTACCAATAGAATAGAACACTCCTGGCATTGGCCGTCTGGCCCGTCACTCCAACGTCTTCACACAAGCTCCCAGGATGGCGAAACGGTTTCCCTTGGCCCGCACTACAAACATCTACATTGCTTCATCTCTCGGTGTACACGAACTCGAGTCTTGGCCGGGCGGTAAAACGTATATGCTAGCTCGCGGTTGGATTATGAATTACGCTACTTCACACTCTCACGGGATTGCCGAGGGCTCCGGGTTGGTCAACAGAGGCGAAGAAGCATTATGTCAAGGTTGATTGTACTTCTATTCTGATATCGTGATTCCCCGTAACAATAGTGCCGGCAGCCTCTCTCGGTTCATCACGCGGATATCACCTGTCTACAGTTATTTGGGGCCCCTCTGTCCTTTCTCACGAAAGTCGTTGCGTGGCACGCCACTGCTCGTAGGGATACGCCGTTCGCGCCACAGTAATCTGCAGTGGAAGGTCTGGCATTTCACGTTAAAGGAAGGACTGACCCCGCAAGTTGTTCATCCCGCTGTAGCGACTGGAGGTTCATCGGAGCCCCCGTAAATTCGCTCATTCACATTTACCCCCGAGCGACATCTTGATGTGCGACACCTTTGCACGAAACAAACTTCTGTCGTCCGCTTGTCAAGGTATATTTGACATCACTCCACTGATGTTGTGGCGTTGTCAGGTGCGTTGCCCTCTCGTTCGACGGAGAAAACAACAGTTCAGCTGGACGCCATATTGGACCCAAGACGGACAAACGGATACTTGGAAATAATACGCCGCACTCGTTCGGCTCTACCCTTTCTTCTAACCCCTTCATGACCTTTTGGGAACAACCTATGTGTTCGATGCCTCTGATGCGCTTAACTGCGACCTTTGACTGGTCGACAGGTAGTTCCATTAGCGAACACTTGGGACATGTGGGTATCTCTTTCCCTACTCTTGCATGAAATGGGAGATTATACTTCTCTTTACGAATGAATAGCCTGTTGTGCCACTGACTATAGATATATTTCCTGCATCTGTCACTCATCACTGAATTGGCTACCAGATATGGTCACCTCCATGAAACCATGGAAACCGCCAGTAGCAAATCGATGCCCAACCTGCTGCGCAATACTCTAACGGGGATACAGTGGCATCTCGGGGATGGGTGCCACAATCCGGGAGGCGCGCATGCAATACGCCTGCTCTGCACTGGACATCCAATTGCCCTAAACCGAGGCTTGTCTATATGTCCCTCGCACAGCGTGTTTCATCATTGTGCGCTGCGGTCGGGCCCAGGTGTTGCCGCTCACTGTATCTGCTGCGCAGAGACCGCCCAAGGGGGATGGAACTCGATACCACGACCCATAAGCGCCGTTCAGCTCGTGTGGCTGTGTCCATCCACGAGCTGCACTGACCCTGTGACTTGCTCTGACCCCCCCTCTCCTTTCCTCGGTACGATCGAAAATGTTGTAGCGCCGTTGGTCAAAACAATAATCCCCTCAGGTCCATCAATTGCTACAACGGGTGAACTTGTCAGGGGATATAGATCCGTGTCTTCGTTGGTCCCTCAGAGCAAGTGCTACAGCTGCTAGGTAGCGCGCCTAGTTGACTGCCTAGTCAGTATGACTCTAGGAAGCGCCGTTGGGGCATGTAGGTCAGCTGATGGCCAATTGTGGGCGCAACGGTGTGGCCCAGACAAGACCCAAGGCTATGGGAAGGGTGGAGATCCTAGAAGGGATACCGAAAATCCTAGCGAAACTTCGAACCCTTCGACATTATTTGAGCGTACACATTGATACAGCCCGAAGATTAAGTTGCTGCATGCCCGATAATGGACCGGTGTGAGGGTGTCCGGTCTAACGGATGGCGTCTACCCACGCAAAAGTTGGAAAGGTAAATAGAAGAATGAGATGAGGACCATGCCCCAGTGGACTGAATCTGTGTGCACCTAGGACATGGGACAAGTTGCATAGTGGAGCTTGTAAGTTAACTCACGTTGATCACTGGTCTGGCGGCTGATTGTAATGCCGGCTGGGGAATGGGTGAGGCCAGCCCAAGAGAAAATAAATAAAAATAGGCAGAATTAGCCCAGATCACCAAGGATGACAGTGATGGGACGAAAACACGTGAAACATACGTGTCGTCGGGAAATAGGTCACCCGTTATTTTTCATGGGGTTTGGGGGAATACACATAGACCGAGAAATCAGGGGCACGGAGATGCGTCAAGAAAGAGTGTCCTGCATTAAAGGATGCGTTTTTGACACGTTGAAGGCCCCTAGGAATGTTGTAAGTGGGAAAGACCCACACCCTGGCAGCGTCTTAGCACAGCCAGCACAGCAACACGGAAAAAACGAGCGATCTGTTACAGTGCCGCCGCAGCCTTGATCCACGTTTTGAGTGCATGCTCCTGCACAGGAATACGACCGACTTAGTGGAGGCCACTCCAGCACAACCGAAACAGCATGGCACCGGAGTGTGCCATGGGTCTCATTCCCTTTGATCTACATTCTACATGCGACTGCAGTCGCATGAAGTCGGTACACACTACACACTGACACGCGGACTTGATCTTGCTTCAACGCGTTTCTCTGCACCCTCGATTGGTTCCGGAAACCATCGTAGATCGCACATAGGGACCCTCTAGGAGCACCCCAGAATCTATGCGAATTGGACGCAAATGCGAGACAGGAAACGAACACGCTCCACGTGCCACGCGAGTGTTGTTGTGTTGTCGCAAACTTTGGACCATAAGTAATGATCGCACGATCGGAGCCCTGGCAGCTTCCCTCCGGTCTAATCGGCGCCGCCGTCCAGAAGCAGGCAACGTACCCTTGATGACCAAATCCGGTTTCTGGATCCCAAAGGGGAAAATAATCAAGACAATAGAGGAAGGGGACACGTGTATGACGCGCGGTCCCAATGTTCTCAACAGCGATGTAATTCACAAGTATAGAAGCACCTCCGAAGTCTCGGTGGCTCGGGTACAAATTAGGCCCTGTCGCGGCGTCAACGCGGTGGGCGCAGCATGGAAGCTGTTTGGCGCCATTCGCGAGGCTGCTCCCACTCTAAACGATGGCCTCATCATGGACGCTGGCGACAGCCTCATGTCTTTGCTTCCCGTTATCTGCCTTCTCATTCAGGTATGTCTCAAGTTTTTTTCTCTCTTGGGAGCCTAATGTCGTGCGGTGATAGAAGACCCCTGACTGGGACTCGAGTTGGTAAATGAGAACTCTATGAGGAGAAATTGGTGCACTCGAGGAGATTCCGTGTGCTGTTCCGGAGGCTTCCCAGTTGATGTTAATAACAGGCATCCGATATATGATTGCACGGGAAGAATAATGCGCCATGTGCACCCATTGAGAGTCCCAGGCCAATCTTCCTTGTGGCCAGACATTCGGCGCAATAATCGGAGTGAACTCGAGCCGAAGTTCGACGGCGTCTGCCTGCCCCAGACGAAGGCGGCGCTTCGGATTGCGTATAATTGTTGCTTACTCTCGCAGCGAAGTCCAAGGTGTACCAAATTGTCCACTTCCTGGAAGCGGCAGGTCTTCTGCGTTGCATCAACATTTCTACCCGTGAGGAAGTTGTTGATGTCTTTTAACTCACTTTCCTAAACCGTCAGACGAGTCATAAGTCAATCTGACTTCGTTTAGCAGTTGTCCCGGCGGCGCCGAAAAAGTGTAGACCAGCCGTAGTTCCAAATTGGCGACCCTTCGTGATTACTGTCTAGCGAGGGGAGATCGGTGTACCAATTACAGTGTGGGACAGCCCATACGTACCAGTTCTATTACAGTAGGGGTGCTGTAAACTGCAGAACCCTTGTTCCCTCCCAGACTCAGCCTTTCTGCCCTTGGTTCAGGGAATTTGTCATTCTCACTGTGGCTCTTGTCTTCTGTGCTGTTTTTTTGTTTTGTTTTCCTGGCAAGCGGCGTTTTAAGTTTGGCAGACGAGGGTCTCCGTGTGTGGCGCTGGGGCCAGCGCTTGAGCTTGATATGGGGTGAGAACCTTGAATGGTACCATTCACCCTCCGAATGACCAAACGTGCGATCTCCACATCCTCGCGTTGTATCGAGCTGTTTTTTTTTGACCCGGCAAATTACTTAGAGGACTGCCGACTTCAGAAGACTTCAGGGAATTGCTTACCAGATATCCGGGGATCTGGCTTCGGCTGCAAGGTGCTCCGCAGACATCTCGTAATTGATGACCGATACGGGTCACATTCGTTAATTACCTCCCTTTTTCCGGCATTGGCCTATGACAGTTGAGATGTGAAGGCAGGCTCTGGGGCCGACATGACCAATTCTCCGGCAAACTGAGTTCAATGATTGTCACTGCTAATCCGGGCGCTGACATTGAGCGTCACGACCAATGAGGCCACCATGCATGTTTCTGAGTCTGTTACCAGTCTCATATCGATAACCTGCGAAACAGAGTCAATGCACACCATCGACCTGAGGAAGAGACTGAGGTTGTGCAGCTGAGTACCATCGCAACATTCATCAATGAACGTTAAGCCAGAGTTACGTCGGTTGAAGTTGAAACAATGAATTACGTAATGATGAACTGAGTTGAACTCGCACGTGTAATGACATTCTCATTTGTTGCACATTCCCACTGATCAGAATTGTCCAAAATTGTCAGAATTGCATCGCTCGATTGGACATCGTTTTCGAGGCCAAGGCGAGGGGACCTGGGTAAGGGAAACACGGAGTGGAGTATGAACAATTTGCACTACTGCCGGCAAATGTGTTCAAGGAAACGGCATTGTTGTAATGCGACGAGAAAGCTGCACCTCATTAGGGTGGTTGTGGGTTACTGTAATGATCAACACATTGAAAGCACGCAGCAGAGGAGCATGCATCGCCTGGCCAGCAATACGGCTCCCGGCGCGACAAAAATTTCGGGGGGACAACCAAACGAGAGTCAAGAGGTATTACGACATGTCGCGCTGCGACGGGGATTTCCCTTGCTAGTACTCCAGTGGAGACAAACTCCGAGAATCCCCACTAGACGCATGGAAGGCCACAGACCAGGTGAGATGATCCCTATTCATGGATATTCAGAATTCGGATTCTTGACAACGAGGCAACGAAAGCTGTGCGAGAAACGTGTTTACAAGTTCCGCGAGGCGCAACGTGCTGACAGAAGCCACCTGTTTTGCACAGCGTGCGCACAGCATACGCTGTTGTCGGAGTGGTGTCACCCCTGACGTTCTCGACGAAGCACAGGCCGTTCGGGCCTGATTCGAGGAGTCACAAGCGACGGCGACCTCCGGGATGGAATGGGCTGGATAAGCGCCACGCAGTGGGGGTAGAAAGAGAGCTCAGATTCGAATACAATATTGAATGGTGGTAATCGAGACCAGATAGCCCCCTGACATTGACAATCATTGGCAGCAATGAACTTTCCATTTAAAGGAATATAGAGCTTGCTTTGCACGTTCAGTTACTGTGAAATGGTGACACTTGTGCCGCGTAACCGAAAGGGATGAAAGAGCCTTCTATATATAGATGAAAACGGTTTGTACGGAGTGGTTGCAATGGGTAATGTTCGATTGCGGTAGAAGAAAACAAAGAGACGATTCCTGTGGGCTGCCATTGGTGATGTGCGTGGCGTGCATAGCAACTGAAGACAAGGCAAGGGTGAGTAGCCCACGTTGTAAGAAAGGGGGAGGGTAGGGTCAGATCTGTATCTGCGAATGGAACGACCTAGCGGTGCTACACACGTTGGGGGTAGGAGAGAAGTGCAAGGCGCAAGTGGCGGTGGGAGACACGTGGCGCGGCGACAAGAGCTCATGGTGGGAGGTGGTGCCGGATAAGGTATTATTGCCCCAGCTTGTCGGGACAAATTTGCAGGGAATTGATCTCATTTAATTTGTGAGAGAGAGGGACGGTTTGGAACGGGCCGTGAGGAAGGAGAAGGGGATTGGTGAGGAGACGCGCTGGACAAAATAAATTTGAATTGGCAATGGGATCTGATGGAGACGCGTTCTAAAGAGAATTCTGGAAGGGAAATCTGGATGACGTTTTGTCAGCGGCGGAAGGGAAAACGGAGAGCCGGGGATCGGGCGGGATATGTGATTGGGGCGTGGAAAGTGAGATCTGATCTGAAGAATGCACTGTCTGAACGAATCAGGTGCTTCTCTCTCGTGGCTGCTGGCTCAGTGTACGCCATGAGCGTCGGATATGTATAGCTCTCGTCCCGTCTCGGCTGCTTCTTCCTTGCCCTCTGTCTTTTCTCCCCTTGGGTGCACTACTTGATGCTACTCCTCCGACACAACTCTTCGCTCCCCGATCTGGACGCTTCATCTTTCCGCCTTCGTTCGTCCTCCTATCCAAGCTACAACACCATTCCATCTAAACAGTTCACGACTTCTCCTTCCGAGGAAATACTGTCCAACTATGTACATGCGACTCCTCCGTCACAACCTCCTCTTTCCATGTATTCATCATCCCAGGATCAGCGCGACAACCCTCTCGTAGACCCGTGGCTCCCTACTCCCGCCTCCGCCGGTGTTTCTCAACCTGCCGACTCAGCCTCGCACACTATCTCCAGGTCTACCTATTCATCTCCTCATCCATCCAGCACCAGCCTCGACGATCCCACGCGTCACGCGCGCTTCCTTCACACCGCCAGCGGCAGCTCCTCCGCCCGGCAATCATTCTCTTCCCATCAGCCCCCCGTTTCACTGAACCGGCATCTCTCTGAACCCAACATACGGGCGGTCACACAGCAATCCGGCCACAATTACCCGTTACCAACCGTGACGGAACAACGCTATCAACACGAACGGAGGCAACATCACAGTTTCCAGCATGGTGTTTTACCCTCGCCGAGTTCTGCGACATTTTCGGTTGATCGGAGACCGAGCACCGCAGGCTCTGCGGCTAGCTCGGGCTGGGACCGCCGGGATGTTCGTGCGGAACCCATACAAGAAGTGACGCCCGTACAGGGTGCGCACACTTCTTCATTGTGATCCTCGTCGATCTTCTTGATGAACTTCCCTCTTTCAGATTTACCTCCGATCACGTCAGGGTATCACCATACTTCCCCGGACTTGCGATACCCCCCCACGTTCTCCAATCCCTTCAATGATAACATTGGCGATGGCCGGCCGAGATCCTCTGGTTTCGGTGCCGCTGATCCTATTCTCCCTGAATCGACTCAAAGTCGTTTGCATTCTCCTGGATTTTCGTCCCTCGTCCCGATCGCACGTTCAGCGGCCTCTGAGGAAGAGCACGACTCCTCACCACCGGACCCGTCTGTATCCAAGACGTACTCCTTTGTGTCTCTTCCTGGAAACGCAGTGAGAAAGCGTCCCCGTCGACGCTACGACGAGATCGAGCGTCTCTATCATTGTTCTTGGACGGGCTGTACTAAGAGTTATGGTACCCTCAATCACCTCAACGCGCACATAGTTATGCAACGCCATGGGAATAAGCGAACTCCTGCAGGTGAGACTTAGAATTTTGTTTACCACCAAACCTGGACGTCTAACTTACGGGATGTCGTCTAGAATTTAAGGAGCTCAGAAAGCAATGGCGTAAGGCCAAAAAGGACGAAACAGAGCGTATGTCCCGGCTAGATGGGACTGAGGATCGCTACAAGATTGGCTCAGAGCATGCGACAATGCAGTACCCCCCTCAACCCTATGAGCGGCAACACAGGTCCTATTCTTATGGTAGACCGCCGCTTTATGGCCCTGGCGTACCGGGACCTGAGATGGAACACCAATCGGTTGTCGGGGATACCCCAGCAAGGTATCCGTTGAGCACCGAAACCTCTTCGATGCGTCCACAGCCCATCCAGACGCAATATAGCTACCCTGTATCTAGCGCACCTCATTCGCTCTATCCCGTCGCGCCAGCTACGCCGATCTCCCCAACTTGGCCCGAGCAGTCCACCCAATACGAGGGTAGCACGCCGCCCCATCCTGGTCCAGCACCTGGCCATCCGCATTTACCAGCACAGGCTGTGTATGAATACGAGAGAGAGCGTCACTCCCAGTCGTGGACTTCGCCATCTCATGCTACATCCTCGCGTCCTGTACCTTCGTACGAGGTGTCACCCTCGTATGCTCAGCACCGGGTCAACACTCTTCCCCCAGACAGCACTCTTCTGACACCGCTCCCGGGCTACCAGCAATCCACCACGCTAGAAACCGAGTATGAAGAAGAATATGATAGCAAGCAGCAATTTTGGACTGAGCAACACTAAATGTGGGCTGACTCCAAGAGGACGCCCGTCATCTTTTCGACGTTCTTGTTTCATCCCATTAGTTTTTTCATTATTCGTTTTCCATTGACGGGCTTTGTGATCGCACAAGTTATTTTAGGGCACCCTGACTCCGTCTTAAACATCATCATTAGTCTGCGTACTTCCATACTCTACCCTCATAGCCGCTTCGTTCTACTCCAGCAACTGCTATTGTACCTTAATGCCATTTAAACCGCACGATCGCTCTCCCTCGCCACAAGTTCATTGTCCACAATTATATGTTATGGTATGCTGCACATAGTTCTCGTCTATACATCCCACTACTTACTTCGCCGTATAACTGTCTGGCTGAGCCAATGTTGTCATGTATATTAATTATTCACCCTCTCGCGTGCTGGCAGAAAGAAATACACACCCTCATCTGTACATGCATCTCAATGATCGCGACGTCATGTGAAAAGGGCTTCTGTGTATGCGGGACATCTGCCAGACACCCACCTCAGCGAATGATTTGCGCGTCAAGTGTGATCGAGCCGGCACTCGGTTCACACGGTATAAAGTTCACACGGCATAAAAATGTGATATCACACCAAGGGGTTCGTCGCGACGCGTGAAGAGCAGGATGATTGGCAGCGAGCTGAAACACGTCGCTTCGTGTCAGCTGTCAAAACCATGCGCACGCTCCCGAGAAGTGTGCACCCGACCAGAGAGTTCAACACGCAGTCACGCGCGCCAAATGATTTTTGAAAATGGGGGAGAATAGCCGCCGCCGAAAGTCCACAGTACATAACTCCTTCATAAACAGTCACTGGAAATGACGTTACTCCTGCTGGTATCGTGTGCTCGTTTGTATTGTAGCCAAGTTCTCGGTACTGGCCATACTGAACACTGAGATACTGTAATAAAATGCGAAAACGTGAAATAGAAGTGGAAAAGAACAAACAAATCAATAATAAAATTAACAAGGACACGCGCCTCGCGACAGAACCCCAAGGGACCCCGGTGCCTACATCACCTACACTTTTTTAGTCTAGACAACCGAGACGAGATTCGAACGAAGGTGGCTGTCAACCTCTTTTTTATGTTGACACAATAACACAATAATTACCTGAATTGTAGCGGAAGGGGGGTGGTGAACGGATGCAAAAGCGATCGGCGGCGATCGTGCCGTGTTGATGATACTCATTGGGTAGTGTGAGGTGGGCAGCGGGCTGATAAGGGGAAGACTCCGAAAGAACGCCGAGTCCGAGAGCACGTTGGAGTAAACTTTTGGTCAACGTCGATCGACAAGGGCAAGCAAGGTGCAGGTGAACATTGCGCCTGTAACTGATCGAATTGTGTATTTTAAAAAAGAAGAAAAAAAAAAGGTTTGTCAATACCCAGTCCAGACCATCATGACAGTTCTTTGGGAGTGCGTAAGATTACACGCAATTGATGTGGGGGCGTAGCGCACGCCAGCTCGTCGAATGTGTGCGCACCTTCTGGGAGGGCGTAATTGTGCTGCGTACCCCACACTTCAGCACGAAGCACGCTTCGGAGCAGCTAGGTTTGCTGAGACAGGATTTCACATCGCGCGTATGGTAAAGGATACGTAAGAGAAGAGGGACAGCAAGTCCGGCCTGCCGACAGGAATTGTGGAGGCCACCACACACCCTGGGCGCCTGGGTAGTAAGCGCACCAGCCTTGTCCAAGAATTCGATCGTGACTTTTTCCATCGCCATGGAAGGAGTGATGATGGCGCCGGTCAGACAGATGTAGGACTAGCAACAGATGAACGGACGGAGTGGGACGCTGGTGGCCTAGATCGACGCGAAAAATACAGTTGCTCGTCAAAAAAAAAAGGCAGAGGACAGAAAGAAGCCCCGGGCGCCGCAGATCATGTAGCCGCATATGTCCCGGCCCGAAAGTGGAAATCAAAAACAAAAGATCGGTTCAAAAAAGGAATGATGAAAGCCAAGCCATCGAGTCGACGATCTGATGCCGGCAGAGGACACAACTTCCTCGGCAAAGAGAGGGATTTCGCCGTCCTCTTGGAGCCTTCTTTCTACTCACGGCCAACCACCGTAGGACCATGGCAAATTTTTCTCACACATCACACTCCCAAAGTCCGACATTTCAGAGAAGGGAAGGGGGGGGGCAAGACGGGACTGGTCGCCAAAATGACATTACGCTCTCAACCGGGCGGCAATGCACCGCACCCGGAAATTCCAATGCAGGCGAAAATAGAACAGGAAGTTCCAGCAGCCAGACAAGCGCCCCAACGTCGAGATGAGCAGTCATCCCTCTCTCCAGCAACACGTCTTCTGGAACTCACGCGCGTCGGCAAACCGTGAGGTTTCACTAGCTTTACTTCTTCCAATAGGCCCAACCCAAAAGAATAGAACCTCCGCTCTCGTCGCCGTCGGAAATCTGGAATGATGCAGATAGCAAGTTGAAAGGGGGGCTCACTCCCGGATGAGGCCGTCTACCAAGTCTGTCAGTCAAGAAAATATGGGTATCGTTATGTAACCACACAGGGAAATCGAACAAGGTTCAGACCAATGTGGTTGTACGGCGTTGACGAAGGTGTCCCGTAAGCAGGTGACGATCTCAGACTCCGTTCGTCCTGCATGCACTATTCTTTCTACTGTGACTTCTGCTAATGTTTGTTGCCTTCTTTTACGGTTGTGATTGGCACTGTTTTCTGATGCGGCGTGTGATCGTCAAGCTGAAAGCCTATAATGGGAAGGAAGCGCAGAATTAGCTTCGATGCTGTACAGTCTACAAGCTTCTAGCTCTTGTTATCGCTCAGGCTCGGCTCATGTTATCTGCTCTCGACCCTTCGTCTTCATCGCCCTTTTCATCGTCGTTGCTCTTTTGCCCTTTGCTACATCTCGCCATAACCCGCATCTGGTCCGGCGCCAAAACACCCACCCCGTGATGGATGTAGAGGTGTTTGAGTTCACCTCTTTTGGACGGGAACACGGTCACGTTGGAGAGTGCCTCCGAATCCCCCTTTCTTGGCCGGGTAGGTCAATCACACATTCTGATATTTTCTCACCCTGGCCTCGTGCTGTTTGTTATTGTGTACAGATGGATGAATTTTACGCGCGCTTCTCGTTATGAACTTATTTGTTTTCCCGCGTCAAAAATCGGACATACCAAATTTTATTTGATAAGCGCCGAAGCCTGTGGTAAGTACGCAAGTGTCGCGCCGCCCACAGAGGCACAAACAGTACAATTCGGCTTGGAAATTGTATTTGGCTCGTTATGACATACCGCCCCGCATGTTCGGCCCCGCTCGTACAATATTGTAATGTGCCACCAGTCCTCCGCACTATTCAGTTACATTCAGCCGCCCGTCAAGTGGCGCTGAATGTGCTCGGGGCTTCAGTCCCTTTCATTTGATCGTGCAATGTCAGGCAGTACGTTCTCTACTGTATACCCTCGCTTGGGCAATGTCACAGGTTGCGCCAATACATCTTCAAGGCGCTCGGATGGACCGCTCAGATGGTGGGCCGTCATCGATTTGATTATCACGACTGTGCGTACAATTTTTATAGACTGTGCGGTGTGAGAACGCCGCGCGATCGAATGACCTGTGCTAGTGGGAAACTCCTTGAGAGGGCCCCAGGGAGATGGCGACAGTCACAAGTGATAAACAGCTTGTCAGTGACACAGGTTTTCCTGGGCGCGTGCCAGAGGTGATGGGAACGAATACACAGGATATTTTTACAACAGCCAGGAGCAGGGGGGGGGCGCAGGGCTCGTTCTGTCGCCGAGGATACCCCATGACGGGGCAGAAAGCGGTGGCTAATGGAGTTGTGCATTGTTCAGGTCGTTCAGGGCCAGGACAATTGATATGCATGCGGGTACCGTTATGTAGTTGTCGACGTATCGAGCGGCGCACCCCTTCTGCCTCACGCAAATCCTCAGTGCACCAGCGAAGTGACATCGCATGAACTTGTAGGTCCGACCCGATGATGTGAAGCACACGCTAACGCCCTAGATCTAGGGCGCTGGGACAGTCCAGCTGCTGACGTCGATGTCTGCGGGAATCCGGCGCGGATCGAGTCAACGATAAGGAGCTTGTCCGATGTCCTTTGAAGTAGAAACACCAAGACCTGTGAATACAAGCGCGTGGCTGGCCAAGTCTACTAAATGATACAAGAAATGATAGCTCATTTCCCACGTAGGGTGATCGAAACGTTGGATGGCTCTTGGTACCGAAAAAACAAATCACGCGTCTCAAGCTATTGTCGATACCGATGCGCAGGGAACACTAAGGTTTATCAACGATCATGGGCCAAATCAATACCAGACACACTGGGTGGGGTTACTCGGATCTAATCAAACAACCCACACCCGCGTGGTTAACGATTTTCATGATAAACTTCTCGCAGGGAAGCGCACTTTCTCTAGCTGGTACTGTATATTCCCGGGTCGTTCGGTTGGAGTGCTCGATGTTTCAGCCCTGTCGCTAGAACCACATATACTACCCGGAAATGCACTTCACCGTTGTTTCGACGCAGCTGCTGCGGCGCTCATTGTGTGTAACAGACGCTGGGGTGCCACATGTTCCAGATACAGGGTACTGATCGGGCCCAGACTCATGCATTCTATTGAGGACGAGCATACAATCGTGAGTTCCACCCGTTATCTCCACCGCACGGCAGAACCGAGGACAGCTGCGGCGGGGCTAAATGTACCTTGAAACGGTGGATTGGGCACGAGATGCTTCCCGATTTTCGTAGGTAGAAGAATCTGTCTCTAAATTCCGTAGAGACGAAAACGCCGAAAGCGGAACATCGTCGGGTGCGTGTCACAATGGGGAACCCGGGTGGGGGAATAAAGTTCGCCGTAGGTGAGGCCGGTGAGGAACGGGCATCATGAAATATTCGGCTCAGTTTTCTTGCACAATACAGTACAGTACTGTAAGGGGGTTGACCTCATATTGCTTGTACTCTGTGCCTCTCCCATGGCAAATGAAATTATACAATCAAGTTGCTCAGGCACCGTCGGCCAGAGTTCCGTCACGGTGCAGCAGTATCAGGGGATTCAGGGCACAATCCAAGGGCACATCCCCCAGGCACGAATTAAGCAGCCACTGCGACTGACAAGTGACAATCGACATCAATATTTATTCGACGTTGTCGCTCTTTCGCCACCTGTCGTGCTATCCGAGTCGGTGACCGGTCCTTGTCTGAGGTACAGGATGTCCTGAGGTATAAATGGAATTCCCACCCCCCGAGTCGGTGAGGATAAGTATAAAGAAAAAATAATTGATCTGACCGATAGCTGACCGATAAGGTCGATGATGTGAGGCTGTGCTCAAGGCTGACAATCGATGAATGACGTAGGCAATCACAAGCACTTTGTTGGGGGGGACTACGCATGACCCACGTCGTCCGAGTCAGGCTACGTCGACGATGCATCTCACAGACATCCCTGTGGAAGTATTTCTCGATAATCTGCTCCCCTTCACGGCAGTTCGCGATGTTTTGAGCTTCGGGTCTACAAACAAGTTCTTTGCAGCAATCTGCGCCGACGAAACCTTCTGGAAGAGAAGGTGCCAGGAAGACTTCAACTTCACCAGTCAAGAGACTTCTCGCCAGTCGGGGTGGAAGAACCTATACAGAGGCTTGAATCACCCCAAGGTCTTCGTCTGGGGGTTCGTCACCGTGCTAGTTAGCGCTGCTCAGGCCTGATGTTGTCCCCTTCTTATTTCTCAGCGACCGCGCCAATGGGAGACTCGGCGTGAAGAAACTTCCGAAAGGCCCAGGCGCCCCATATCCAGTAGAAGTGAAGATTCCTGGGGCCCGTATTGTTAGCCTAGTCGCAGGTGGCATGTGAGCTGCGGATGCATACTATACCACTACGAAGAAGTCCTCACCTTCATTCAATACAGGTCTTTCAGTGCCCTTGATGCGAATGGCTTTATGTATGTCTGGGGTGCGTCCATAGTGCAACTATATGGTCGAAATCTCAAGTTGCCTCGTAGGTGCTTTGAACGGTGAAGGCCTGGCTCTCAATGGCGAGGGCTTTTCCATAAAGTACAAACAGGCCTCTGAGCCTCATAAACTCATCATGCCAAATCATATTCGCACAATCAGGTGCGCCCATCACATATTTCTACGCATCGCCCTCTGTCTGATGGTTCTCGTTGTCTTAGCTGCGGCAGATTGCACTCTATGGTGCTCGACTCGAAGAACCTTGTTTGGACGTTCGTTAATTGGGGCCGCCCATTCAGACTTGATACCCCTATGCTTGACTGTACATCACCTGAAACTACGCCTCTGCAAGCCGAGAGTGGCTGGTCGTTCTGTGCCATCCTGACAAAGTCTAATGATGTCTTGGCCTTTTGGCCTTTCTCAGGCGAGGTTTATAGTCGTTACACTGAGGAAACCGCTGTCCTGGATGAACAAGGTGATAGTCACGCTTACCCCACTCCGGACCACACCATCCCTTGTATCCCCTTGGTGCTGCGAGCCAATCCTTTGAGAATACCCCCCATACCTCAGTTACCGGAGCTCAATAATACGGGGCTCTCGCAAGAGGAGAAGTCAAAGGAAACAGTCTTGGTCAAGATCGCAGCATTTGACAACGGTCTCATTGGTTTGACCAACAAAGGTCATGTCTTGAAATTTGGCGACCTGTCAAATGAACATAGCTTCACCATGTCAACCCGTTGGGAATACGTTAGGTTACCTTACATTTGCGTCACTTCCCTAAGTTGACCTATAACGCAGTTAGAGAATTTTAGCGAACTTTCAAAAGTCGCTGCGCACCCTGCTTTTCATCCAGATACTGGTCTAGAGGCCCCGAGCTCTCTGCGAATCACTCATGTATTCTTACTTAACGAATTCCGCCAATGTTATTCTAAGCTAACATGTCTTCGCAGATCACTGCACACTTTGAGACTTTTGTCGCATATTCAACTGGATCTAGCTCGGTTATATTGATGGGTGACGGAGATAGCAGGGGGAATACGCTGCCGAAGATCCTCCCCGGGTTGCAAAATCGCTCCGTCATCTCGACCGTGCTTGGGGACTACCATTCTGGAGCTCTTACAATTGATGGGCAGTTGCTAAGTTGGGGACAATATTCTCATGGGGCACTAGGCCTCGGAATGCCGACCGAGCTCCCAGTCGGTGCTCCCGGCGGCTACATGTCAGAGGCGCACCTTATGCACTCGCGGACCTCGCAGTGGGCCCTTGAACCTCCTAAAGTCGAGTCGCCTTCCCCAGTGCACTTTAACCACGGACCGAACCCCGGAGGACGACGGTTCTGCTTCGCTGCCACTGCCGCAGGATGGCACATGGGCGCTTTGGTGATTTGCCTGGAGGTATTTTCCTCCTTGATCGTAAAGCTTGCGTTGAGATAACGCTGGCGTGCCTTGTCTAGCCCGAAAAAGAGGTGTATGACGATGCAACCCCCACCGCGGAAGACCAGGACACTCGGACCCCCTTGGGTAGACTTTTCCGGCGCGGCCTTACAGCGGTGCCGTCTAGTAGCGACTCTACTAGCGAGAGCGAGAGCGGTCAGCCACCACTCCCTTCAGACGCTGGCGCATTCGGACTTGGTAGTGTATTCAGGATTGGTTTTGCGGGCCGAGGGCGCGGAAGGGGAGGCGGATCGTGGTTGTAGTGTTGCATGCACCATCAGAAGCCTGATCATTATGCTGTCACTTCTTGTTCTTGTATCATTCAAAGTTAGTGTACTACTGTAGTGCCACGAATACAACCACTGGTTGTATTGTACCGTGACGTGATATTGTGACGTAACGCCACGAGACTACGGATTTCGAGTTGGCAGTCTCGATTCTGACTCCGAGTCGACATACACTGGCACTGGCAGTATTGCTCACTGGTACTATTCACCCCTCTCAGGCTGGAATTTCTCATCGTCTCTGTAATAGTGATTGTCCACACTCTCTACGGCTGTGCCACTGACTACTGTTTCAACATTTCGTATCTATTACTTACTCTCCGCGCCTCTTGTCACTCAGGCTGTTCTCCAAACCTTGTCCTTGCCCTTGTCTAAATCACCAATACAATCCTATTAGCACTGCAATCCCATTAGCACTGCAATTCCATATGCACGTGACCGTCACTTGAAGATATATACCACCTCATGTTTCCTGGCTGGTCCCGCCACACCCTTGACCTTGCCTTCAAACAATGCATCCCTTCGACGTAATCAAGAACGCAATCGCCGAGTGCCTTTGCTTAGGAAATTCCACCCATTACTATGTCTTAGAAGAGCAGCCTACCTTCGACTTTCCCCACGAAAAGAAGCAGCGGTACCCACAAACCACTCAATCCCTCGCAGGAGACGTTCTATCGACTCTCTACGACGCCGACGCCAACGACGAGCAGTTCTTTCAGCGTCTACAAGACGTCGTTCACGAGACAGGATGGTACGAAGGCCTCGCTGCCGCGGTTCTCAACGGCCTGGAGAACATGCTCAGGGCAGGGGCCCCTATGGGCCAGGCGATGAAAGACGTCTATGAGAAGGTGGTGCAAGTCGTTGCGGACGTCTGGGGGTTTGTAAAGGAGCACCCGGTGTTCTTCGCTGTTGTTGCGTTGGGGATACTTGTGGTTTTGACTCCGTGGGCGATTGGGGCGTTGGGCTTTGGGGAGCTGGGTCCTATCGAAGGTATGTCGGTCGCTATGTATATGCAGGGAGAGATCCTCATGCGTTTTTTGCTCGTAGGAACCTTTGCTGCTTGGTGGCAGTCGACATATGGAGGTTATGTGCCTGCGGGATCATTGTTTTCGTTCTTCCAGCGACTAGGAATGGTGTGGAAATTGACCTGAGCCGAGTAGAAAGTCATGGTGGTAGGATGAGGGTGAGGCGATACGATGTTTCTTGAAGTTCGTTATGTCCTACGTTTCCATACTCCAGTGGTACTGTACATGCCTTGTAAAGATACTGTCCGGATTGAGACAGGACAATTCGCCCGCATGCACGTGCAATGTGGGAAAGCTAAAAAGCTTGTCGACGCAAGTGTCGACGTCAACAACTTGCCACATCACCAAGTCGGATCCAACCTGAACCACATTCAAACCCGGGCTTGTATATGGTCTACGACAAGTTAACTCGAGACGAGTACGTATAATGACCATATCCTCCGCGTTTTTCCGCTCACCGAAATACGTAGCTACCTCAGCGATCTGGTTTTCTCTCTCCTTGTGCTTTAAACCCATCACACCCCTACAGGCTCAAATGATCCGTCCGATATTCCGCATTCCTCGAATTTATCGTGGGTTTTCAACCCGTGCAAACTCTTCTTCGCCCATTCCCGCCACGCTTCATCTCAAAACTGGTCAGTCGTTCGCTGGTCGTGCGTTTGGTGCACCGCGTAGTATTTATGGCGAAACCGTCTTCTCCACCTCTATAACGTCGTGTAAGGAGTTTTCACTTGATTCATAATGAAAATTCCCTTTTTAATTGTCATCAGATACCGAGTCCATGACGGACCCGTCCTATCGGGGCCAGATCCTCGTCTTCACCACACCACTCATCGGCAACTACGGCGTTCCTCATAACATCACCCCTCGTGACACGTATGATGTGGGCGTCGTCCTCGAATCTTCTGGCGTCCAATGCGCCGCCGTCGTTGTAGCTGACGTGGCAGAAAAATTCTCTCACTACACTGCGATCGAGTCGCTCCATTCCTGGTGTACGCGTTACAACGTTCCGGGCCTCACAGGTGTCGACACGCGTGCAATCACCCGGCTACTCCGCGACCAGGGCACTACGCTCGGGCGGCTCGCCGTCGGGAGCGACGCAGCCCTGCCCCCGCCCGCGCAAGCAGACTATTGGGACCCTAGCACGGAGAATCTCGTCGACCAGATCTCGACCAAGGAGCCGTACGTGCACAATCCGTCGGGCGACGTCAGGATCGCGCTGCTCGACTTTGGTGCCAAGGCTAACATTTTGCGCGCCCTCGTGCGGCGCGGCGCGGCTGTCACCGTCCTGCCGTGGGACTATGACTTCAATGCAATCCGCGATAGCTTCGATGGCTTGTTCTTGTCCAATGGGCCTGGTGATCCACAGCAGTGTTGGGTTGCTGGGCACAAGTTACGCCCCGTGCTTGAAGAATGGCGCAAACCTATCTTTGGTATTTGCATGGGTCATCAGATCATCGGTATGGCTGCTGGGCTCGATGCGTATCGCATGACCTTTGGGAACCGTGGACATAACCAACCCGTCTTGGCACTTGCGTCATCAGGGTCTATCCAGGCGGGCCGGGTCTACGTGACCAGGTTCGTCGTTGCGCCTTTGGTCCCTTGACGTATTGTTGCTAACGGCATTGTAGCCAAAATCATCAGTACGCCCTGCGGCTACAGGATCCCTTCCCTGAAGGTTGGGAACCGTTCTTCATCAATTGCAACGATTCTTCTGTGGAAGGTATCAAGTCGACGTCCGATTCAGGTCGCCGTGTATGGGGAGTACAGTTCCATCCTGAGAGTGCCGGCGGGCCTCTCGACACCATCGAGGTACTTGATATTTCTCTCGCGCTTTGCCTTCTTGACCCGATGGGTTGAATGCAGATGTTCACCGACTTCGTTACTGAATGCCGAGAAGAAGCAATCAAAGCGCGGCGCACTCAAGGCGTCGTAAACACTATACAAGAAAAAGAGCACGTCGTCGACGGATTCCCTGAGCGGATTGCTGTCGCAGCTTGATTAACAAAACAGTGTTGAGCAGATTTTATCGATGCTTTTCCCTGGAAACAAACGATATGTATGTAGCTAAAAGAGAATACTTCTCCGGTCTGTGTATGACCTGGTACCAATTTCGAGTTTCTGTCTCAGAACTCCAAGTATGCGATTGCCAGTAAGCAAGTTGAGGGGCAAGACTCGCAGAACCCTGCTCGCACCCACGTCATGGGGGTCGCCATCATTTCACCACAACTGAGAACTGAGTACTCGAGAGTTTTGCAAGAACCAGGAGTACCTGCAAATGTTAAGTTTTATTGCTTCAGAAGCGACAAACCGCATAGCCAAGGGGCACCCGTCGTGGACAGTCACCACGATTGGCCGTATCCGAAACCGGCCCGCACGATATTTGTGTTCTTGATCAAAGTCAAATAGCCACTCGAGGCCTCTCAAGGAAAATGCCAGTCCATCTCTTGAGACCCAAGATCAGCGCAGTGGGTCGGTGTTTACCCCCTGGTAAGTTAGCGTGGGCAGGGAGTTCGGCGTGAGGTGAACACTGCCGTCACAAGAACCCCACCGGCTTGCCCACCGGCGTGCTGGCGACGCTATGCTCGTTCTGCAAATTCGAACACAATACACAAAGAATTACGTTTCCAGACCCTGAACTTTCCGAAGAAAAGATCCTTCGCGCAACCTACTGTATGGTCGTCAATTTATCACGTCTTTTTAGGTAAGATGCGACGAATATCCAATAGTATTAATAACAGCAGCCAATTGCGCATCCTGGTTGCGTGAGTTGTGCGTTGCCAGTGGTTACTCTCCCTTTCAGGATGGAGACACGCGGGAATGGCAAGGCAGGTTGATTAGCTTGATATGCGCAAGTGAACTTTGGCATGACGGTGAACATGGATATGTGTAAAGTACCGAGTACACCGGGTAGGCAGGGTTGTCGATGATCGGAAGGATCGTTAAACAGGTTTGGGGACAGGAACCGTCAAGCTCAACTCAACAGTTTTGATGGAAAAAAAAACTGCACATCTTTATACGAAGTGTTGAAAAGATGTTCACGACGATCATAGCGCCTAAAAAAAAATACAACCCTGATACGATCCCTTGAAACCAAAAAAGCGATGGGCCAAGATATTCCAAACGGGTTATATAGCGTTTGCCATTACCCCTGGTACGGAGGCCTGGTGGTCTAGTAGTATGATTCCTTCTTAGGGATGCAAGTTGGAGGAGGTCCCGGGTTCAATTCCCGGTCAGGCCCATGTTTAGGCCTGATGGTCTAGTCGCATGATTCCTTCTTCGGGCAGAATTTGGAGGAGGTCCCGGGTTCAATTCCCGGCCAGGCCCAGCTTTTTTTATCTCATGCATAGCCTTCTGCACAGATAACATTTTACATTCGTCGCATCTGCAGCACGCTGGGGAGCTAGTGAATTAATTTGAATCCTTTATAACAGCTCGTACATCAGGATAGCATAGAGAAAAGCGAGTCCGCAAGACGAGGTAGATAACGAATAACAGATGGTCAAAGATACAGTGTACATCACAACAACTGACTACTAGAAAACCGAGAAGCGTGGACCTTTGGAGACCAACGCGCAGATAAACATCACCAGAACGCGCACCTAACACTCGGGAGTGAGCATAAAAAGCGGGAACGTGGCGTGGGTCTTACCACCCAGAGAAACACTGGCATAGATTTTCCAAAGAGGTTGCCTGCAGGATGAGTTTGTCGACCTGCGCTTGCACCGAAAGTACAACGTTGGGATTGAAATCACGACCTAAAGATACCGTCAAACCCGGTCTCCTGAAACGAAACAAGGAGTCTGCAAACCTGTGAGTTTGTGTTGCACGCGATTCAGCACTGCCAACGCCCGGTCATTGCGCTCTTGGGCCTCTGCAATTAAGGTACGAATATTAGCGGGATGCTAAGGGTCTGTGAGAAGAGTTGGCATTACCATTGAGAATGGTGTTCTCGTCCGCTTTCAACTTGCGAACGGGCTCCTGCGCGTATGCGTTGACGCGAGACAAGTCGGAAGTCCGTGCCGACTCTCCTGCTGGTTCTTGTGTAAGAATATCTACATATGCGGTGCTGGGAAAAAGCTCACCAGGTGGTCGCCTGCTGTCACCTTTGGTTGGCATCAACCGCCAGTTGATCAGGGGGTCATAGACGAAGGCCTCTAAGACGGCCATCAGAGAGTCCTTGTTGTCACGAAGGACCCGCATGGTAATTTCGCAAGTGTTTCTATAACTGCCTTCTATTCCGCTGACCTGTGGGGAGGGGGGGGGTAGGTTACGTGTTGCCTACGGCCGAAGGGATACCCAGCCTACCTCCATCGCGTGAGTCAACATACGCGTTAGTCGGAACGGTATTTTTTCGGGGAACTTCTCGCGATGCATTGCCACCTCGAAACAGTCACCGAAGTCTATGTGCACGACCTTGCCCGTCTTGCGCTCCAGCATGAGATTGGATGGGTGGCGGTCACCAAGTCCAAGTATGTGGCCGACCATGCTGTTGACTGCAAGAGACCGGGTAAACGTCGCACGACGCTCGAGCCAGTGTTCCGAGTTGATGCTCTTCAGCCACAAGACTCGGTATAAATCTTGGCCAGTTGTATTCTCGAGAGCGTACTCGAAAACCTCGATCTTTTGTAAAAGCATGAGGTTTTCGTAGTCAGGCGCCATCTACGCACTGCGGTTAGGTGAACAATCAGTACCATGGTGAAAAGTGGGCTCGCCTGTAGCATCAGTCGGTACTCAATGTTCAAGAGGACCTTACGCGATTCGCGGTAGTCGCGAACCAAGACGTGCAACGTGTCGCTATCGTGCACCCATCCGAGAAGGCCGGCATGTGGTCCAAGTGGTATGACGGGATATCGTTGGATGTGGAGACGACGCTTGAAGCTGTCGGTATCTTCTGACAGGAGCGTGTTCACAAGACTGAACAATTGCATGACCCGCTCGTCTTGACGGAGGTCTTCGTGCCCTAGAGAACGCCGTATGTCACGGGTGCGAATGGCAAGCAGCCATACTAAAGGTGCATACCCTTCAGAACATACTGGTACTCCTTTCCGTCACTGCCTTTGAGATAGAGTCGACGCGGCCTCTGCTTGGATATGATGATTGACAGTTTAGGGGCAAAGTTCATAATCGTGATGATGGGCCTTCCGCTCTGATAAGTCCCTGTAATCTGGATTGAGTACACAGGAGGGTCTCATCATAGGATGCTCACCCGGTACCGCAAGCTCCAAATTACGTGCTTTCAACAATTCTGGTGAGACATATTGCAAATCGAGTGTCGTCAATTGCGGCAGTTGCTTCTCAACCTTCTTGAAAACCTTGAGACAGGTATGAACGAGCCACACGACAACGGACAACGATTTGTCTTACCGCGAAATAGATGTCCCAGGCGTTGTCCAGGTCTTTGATTTCACCATATTTCTGATATCGACGCGTCGCTTCTCTTGCCTCTTGAAGCTCGCGACCAAACGCTTGGATGAAAGATGTTTCGCGCGCAGTTTGAGGTCCCTGGCGTTGTAGTGGTGAGCAGCCAGTTAGCGCAAGTATCTAGGTAGGTGCTAACCCTCTCTAGTTCTTCGTGGAGCGGCTCGAGTGCGGCAATCATACCCTCCGGGTTGTGTTCAGTGTAGTACTGACGAGAAGCCTCTTCTAGCTTCTCGTGCCACTGCTCGTGCCATAGGATGGCGACGCGTATGAGTTCGTGGCTCACGACAAGGGCCTATTGAAAAGGGGGTAAGACGCGCTCACTATCAACTGCACAGACGCACCTGCTCCACTATGGCGGGACTGTGCTGCTTCATTCGGTCCATGATGGCGAGTGCTGCGTCCTTTCGTAATGCACTAGGAGACTTTGACGCCACAGTGAGAGGATAGACCAGTGCCTGCGGGTGATGTTTGCCAACATCGGTGAGCAGACTCGTAATGTTCCTCCTAATATTTGTATTTGGGGTTTGAATGCGCGCGATGATCTGAACGGAACAGGTGACTAGGGGTAGAGGGCGATAGGTGCGGACAGCTTACCTGAGGAATTACTTCCAGCCAAGTATCTACCTCGACTGTGCTGAACCCGTTGGCAATCGCATGACTGACTTCGTCGTGAGCTCCGAACTTGAACCACAATGTCAAAAGCCTGAGAGTGTCCTGGAGAGCGTTTTCGCTGCGTAGAGCAATAGAACGGAAGAAACCTAAAACACGTTGTTTGGTTATTTGGACGTGATTAGACAAAGCGCAAATACCTTGGACAGCGGGAATGATGTGCGGAACTAAAGTGGTACCCATAACATCCGCGGCTTTCACCTCTGCTTGATTCAGAAGGTGGTTGACGACCTCGAAGTTGGCTAAGGCCCAAGTATGCCATGCCTTGTACCAGTTGGGGTCAAAATGTGTGGCAAGGAGGTACGAGTGCAGAATGTCTTTCACGTTCCGCTACAAATGCCCATATCATGAGATTAGTGTAGGCAATAAGGTGAACTGCACGAACCGTAGCCCAGTTGTCCGATAGTTCCATTTGCCATTCGCCTTGTTTGAAGTAGCAGCGCGCCAGAAGCCGTGCAAGTTCGTCAAGTTTCTGTTTGGATACACCAGACCGCTGTCCTCTCTGAGTCGTTTCGGTCTCTAAGTCCCTCGATAAACTCGTCGCGAATGTGCGTAGGAAGTTCAGGCTCTCTTCCTTAGAACCAGATGCCCACATATATTTGAGCTGGGCGTAGACCACGTTCGGAGGAGCCTTCTGGTGCTGGAAATATAAGGCCGGTCAGCCATGTTCACAAATGTCGTGAGAAAAGGCCTACCCGTTCTTGAGATAGTAGAGAGTTGATTGTCTTTTCGGCGAGTAGCATGCGCTCAGACTTTCGACAGAGATTGGCAAATTTAATCCACATAGCTGGGTCGTCATCTGGACTGAGAACCAGCGTTCGGACCTGCAGAATCCGCTGCCAAACTTCGACGTCAGGCTGGCATCCTTGCAACCTAATGACTTTGAGCAGACGGTCAAATTTCCGATGACAGTAAGCATACCTCTTGACCCAAGTCTTCCTGATAGTTTGCTGGCGTTCGGGCTGATCAGCGAATTGCTTATATGCGATGATCTCCTCGAGCTCGGAGAGCATCTGAGCCCGAACCATCACACTGGAGTAATGTTAGGTACGATAACTACGCATCGGATTTACCGCACTCACTTGTACGACCGCCCGTAACTCTCTCCGATAAGTCCTGTGAGTTCGGGGTCGAGCAGGTCGCGCGCCTTCGTGATGTGCGTTAGCGCCTTCGAGAACTGGTTCTGGTGCACGGACAGAATAGCACGATAGAAAGCGCGATCTGTCGAATCAGCCTTCATCGTTGCGATGTAGTCGTCCATGGAATCCCAGTCATTCAACGACCAGGCGGCAGCAGCGGCCATCGGCGCGATCTCCCGCCGTTCCTCGTGGGTCGCACTCGCCCAGTACTCTTCGACCTGCACCGCAAGCTGGTCCCACTCCCCAAGTGCATGCAGACACTTCATCCGGCCAATCGAGATATCGGGGTTGCCTGGGTCCTCTTGCTCCCTGCGCTCGTACGTGCGGAGCGCTTCCTGCCACCGCCCAAGTCTCTCGTACCACTGGTCGTGTTTTGTGATGTCGTATTGTTCTCGCGCGACAAGGAGAGTGCCCCACGCTGCGTCTGATTGCTGCAACTTCGTGTTGATTCCGATCAGGGCTTCGATGATCGATGGCGATGTCTCAGTGAAGAACTCAAGCTCCTTGTAATGCAGAGCCTTGGCATACGCGTGGTACTTGAGCGCATACTCTCCAAGAATGCTGTTTTCAATCGGGAGCCGCTGGTCTTCGTGTTCCATAAACTCGCACAAGTTCAATAACCTGTGTATAAGCTCTGATGGGGCGGTTGGCGACGTGATGGCACGGTCGACAGCGCGAACGAGATCCTCCTGTGAAATCGGTTTGAGGTCTGTACTTCCCGAACCACAAAGCATTGTCATACCTGGTATTGTTCGTACAGCTCCCGCCAGCATGAAATAAATGCCGCGTTGAACAATTCCTTCGCCAGGGGCGAATGAACGTCCACCAAGCTCATACAAGCACGTAGAGCGTGCGACGGTGATTCTTTCATAAACTCGACGGAAAGCCGATGCATCCATTCCAGCCAGTCGTCCCTCGTAGAGACTAGTGATGTGTCCCATGCTTGCTTCAGATGTTGTTGATTAACCGCCATCTTGGCCGCCTCCGCGGGAGCAGAGAACTCCGGCGTCTTGTTACTCTCGTTCATGCTGCAATGGCGTTATGAGTAAAGATACCTCGTCTCAAATCAAGGTCGCCTACATATACTCCAGCGTCCCTAGCTCTTGCGGCAAGCGCTCACCATTAAGCAGCTTAGAAACAAGATTCTCGTACTTGGGGTGTGGTATTCTGTGGCGCAGTAGTGCCTGCACACATCGTCAGCGTATGTGCGACAGATCCAAAGGAGAAAGCGTGCTTTGTTGATAGTAGGAACGAATATGGCAAAGTCCGATCCCAGTTGGACAAGCAGAGAGCACAAGGTGTCCAGCACGGCCATCCTGAGTTCGTTATTCGAAGAGGTCAGCACGCGCACAAGAGGGTGAATAATGCGTGACGCATGGTCCGAGAAGTTAACGCGACTTGACAGCCCATCTATCGTAACGATCGCACGTTTGCGCAGCGGCGTCAACGCGTCGAGGCGCTCATACGTTTTCACAATGATTGGGATGACAAGGTGTAAGTACTCCTCGATGTTTGAACCGAACGTCAAAAACGCGTCGAACACCTTGATTTGCGTTGCAGAGCGCTTGTCGTTTAGTTCTCCGTCAAAGACCTTCAAAATGAGCGGTAAGATGGTCGGAAGGAAGGGTCTGAATTCCGCATCGAGGGCCTTCCCAAGCGATTCAATAAGTGAGACAAGAGGAAGTTGCAGAGATTGGTTTTCCCAAAGGTCTGTAACGAGCCCGAAGATGTCAGGCATGTACTTGCGGACGTGTTGCTTGATGATGCCAATAAGGATGGCGAGCTGCTGTAAGTGAAACTCTTGTAAGCGCGCAGCGGAACTGCGAGTCACGGCGGCGAACGCCGGAATGATCTAGGCGGGTTGTAAGTTGGTTTGCCTCTTTGCGTAGCGAAATGCACGTGCCTGTGGCAAGAATGTCACGCATTTGAGGCCTTGAGTCTTGAATATCGACATTATCGCTTCAATTACGGTGTGATGCTGCCCGCTCAGGGATTGGTCCTTTAAAATGTTGAGTAGTGCGTTGATAACAACTGTCTGATAGTAGTCGTCCGATGCCGAGGATGTTGTATGAGTGAGATTAATCGCGGCTGCGGTAGGCGTCTGGGCCTCGTTCGATTCCTCGTCGGGCCTTGTCTGCGACAGCGGTCATCCGTCTAACTCTCCGTCGTAGGGAACGTGAAATACCTTGCGTCTATAAGGATCTAGAGCGCCTATGATTCCAAGGACCTTTATGACTTCCCGTCGCACCGACGGATTTGGTTCGCTCTTCAGAATTCGACCAAAGATTTGCAGCAGCTGGGGATACTCTACTAGCGGTTGTATAACAAATCCGGTGCTCGAACAAACTTGCCCAAGTGCGTGCAGTGCAGCGTCACGCTTCACAGTGCTTGAGTCTGCGAGCTTCGATAGGATGATGTCCATTAACTCGGGAACGTGTGGTGTCACATCTTCACCACCGACACACGTCAGCTCGCCAAGACACATTAACACGTTGGCGGCAACAGTCGAATTGGGATCAACGGCTTTCTGGAGGAGCACGCGCAGCATCGGCAGCGCATATGGCTTGATTAGGCGCTGCGTCGCGCTTACGAGGAGCGTCAATAACCTCGTGCAGTCTTCGCGATTGCGTCTAGTGTCTTCTCAATCACAGAATAAGACACATTCAAGAAACGAGGCTCACGTGACAGTCGAGTATTCGAGCTCGGTGAGCAGTTGGATGAGGGACTTGCGAAGAGAAGGCATGACATAAGCAGGGTTGTGCAACGCAAGGCGTCCAATGAGGCCGACCGCAGTCTCACGGTTCTCAAAGATCTCATCGTTGAGGGCTATGAAAAGGGAGCGGACGTTCTCTGCCTGTGCAAGGTGCTTATCGAATTGTTCGTGAAGGTTTGTTAGCACAGCTTGTCGGATTGTAGCGTCTGAATATGAGAAATTAGCCAACCTCGCGAAGCCACTTAGAACTGGAGTCGACAAACCCGGGTCGGCAATGCCCACTGTAAGAAGCTTATCGATGACGTCGCTGATGACCTCGATGGAGTTATTGCTTCCCTGGAAGCAGATGGGGTCACGCCTGAAGACGCTGCAGCATGTTAGCGCCGCAGCCTTTCGCACTTCTGGGAAGTCTTCTTCGAGGTACGGGAGTGCACAGTTGCGAACGAACTCGTTTAGTACATGGCCTGTGAAATAAATGAACACCTTAGGAACGCATTGAAAAGCAACAAGCGCCTAATGGCATACCACTAAAGTCGAATTCGCCGAGGATGGTGAGTGCCAAAGTGATCAGCTCGGGGCTTTTCGTCGTACCCGCGCTCTGGTAGTCTGATGAACCAGTTGTTCGGGTTCAGAAAGATGCGCCCTACCTGAGATGTGTTGAGGTCCCGAGAAATAGTAGAAACATTGCCCCGCATCAGGGCTGGTGGCGCACCAAGGGGCTTGTAAGGTTTGTCGCTGAGGATCATTGATAGCATGTCCAAGAGGCGATCTGGAACTCGAAATTAGGTCTCCAAACACGAGAAAGCAAGCAGAGACTCGCCTTGTATGGTCTTCAAAAGAGGCGGAATGTTCTTGGCGATTTCTATCAAAGCATGATGAAGAGGTGCGCTCAGTCCACACGCGAACATCAAGTCCAGCTGGTCGTGGAGGAGCTTTGTCAAGTTAGGACCAACCGCGGCAGCCAACATCCCGACGCATTGAAACATAGGTTCCTCAGGGGGCGCCTTCTTCCTAACATAAAATGAGGGAACTAACGAAGGTATAGATCCATGTATCCTACCCTCTGTTCTGTAGGCCAACCTTAACTTGCTGCATGATGGAGTCGAGGAACGGCTTCATATCACTACCAACAGCCTTTGCGACGTGTCCGATAGCGACGAATGCTTGAACAGAAGGAGTGAGAATGGAAGGAGAGGAGGGAGAGGAGTAGCAGGTCAAGCGTACCGAACTCTCGATCGCTCGATTTACCGAGAAGGGTCAAAAGATGGCCCATCGCTTTGTGAAGGAAGTGTTCGCTGAACGTTTGAGTGTCGTACACAGCGAGGGTAGGAATGAGTGTGATGACCATCTTCCGTACGAACGGGTCGCGAGAAGTCCTGAAGCGCAAGATACTTTCTGCTGTGTCCATGAAATTCTCGCGCATGAACTGCAATTACCGGGTTATTGGAACAATCTCAGACGGTGGGCGAGCTCACCATGCCACCATGAAGTAGAAGCTCCCGGTATGTAAGCAATGCACCATGAATGATCTCGGGCTGACTCATTTTGAGTCCAGCCTGCGCGTCAGCTAGGATCTTGGAGAGGTGGGTGGTCCTTCCCTGTCGTTCCCTCTGAGCAATGATCTCGAGACAAGCGGCGAGAAGTTCAGCTGCACCCTCTCTGACAATCACGCGTGGGTCTCGAATGGGCATAAGGATTTTGTCAAAGACGAGGTCAATGTGCGAGTGAAAGTAGACGGGGCTGTTTCGGGCGAGCTCTTTCAAGATGAGTACACCGGCGTACCGGCCAGGCTCTTGTTTGTCCCCTTGCAACAAGCCGATGGCAGCAGGCACTTCAAAGTCCATGAAATGCTCTCCAAAAGCGGCGCCGCCAATCTCTGCAATCTGTCCGAGTGTCTTGGAGGCAGCAAGCATGATGTTGAGGTCTCCGTTAGGTAAAAGAGATTTGACATAATTGTAGAAGCGGAAAAGGTTGTGCTTAAACTCGATCGTCTCTTCGCCATCCACATCAAGAAGGTGGTCTGGGACGATCAGAGTTCGCAAATTGAATCATGAGAAAAGATGCACACCGATGGCGAGAATGCCCCCCAATTTATCGTGACTGTGAGGGCTATGTACGAGGTCGAACAGTCTTTGATTTATGGAATCTTCCCATAGCTTTGTCGCGGCATCTGAGGACATTTCAACCACTTTTGTGGCAACCTGAGGACAATCTGCATTAAGCGGACGGTTTGTCAGTAGCAGAATCACGCACATATCGTCGTAATTCGAGAGCGGATTGGAGACGTGTCTCTGGACTCTTATTCCTAAGACCGAGAAAGATGGTATTGAGTGTGTCAGTCTGCTGCGAGACAGACGGAGTTGCCATTGTCGACAACCTGACAGCGGAGGGTGAGAATGTTTTAATTGGTAATGACAAATTCAGTTCTTATTATGGCACGTGCCAATCTATCTGTTGTGCAGTATCTGCTTTGTACATAGACCTAGAGGTTTTGAAATCTCTCACAATTCCATGCTGGCTTTTGTGTACTCTGTGGTCTTGCACTCATATGTCCAAAACCACTGGGTCCTTGACTGGGTCATTCATAGTCATTGTTTAATTGAAGGTGATAAACACAACAAATTGTAGACCTTGCTATGCTAAGCTAGGTGAAGGTGAACTGTCTGGCCTTCAGGACTCAAGCTTAGTTACTAGTAGGTGACCCTTGGGTTGAGTCATAGTACCAAGACATGTGATACTATGACTGCTGACTGACACAAATGTCCATGATGCATTACAAGGCCCAGCAACTTACTACCAGAGTCATAACTGTATAGTAAGCATTCACAACCCAAAACATGACAGACATCTACACATTGGACCTCTAACAAAATTCAATGAGTGTAACGCCACCACAGGGGCGTTGAGTACGACGTGTACTTCAGTTAAGTCACGGACGGTAACGGGACAGGAGTAAGTCAGTTACGACTGAGTTCGATGGTGAATAAGTACCACTTGGCCTCTGTGGACACAAGGGTAATAGCAAGGATGAGCTCAAGCGCAACGGCGAGCGGACAGGGGAGTCAAGCAAAAGTGCGACTCAAGGGTCTGGGTCGTGAGAGCGGACAGCGGTGTGGTATTACACAAGAAGTCAAGTCTACCGTACAAGCTAGGTAGCGTGGGACTTATATACTGGTACACGATGTTTGTCAGAGACAAACATATGGCGTGATCCTAGGATCCGGGTCCTAGAGAGCTAACAAGGGGAAAGTACAAAAAGAGAACAAGGGAATTCCGCGGGACGATGCGTGGATCAGAAGTCGTCAGCGGATTCTGGAAGTCACGCCATGGGGCATCGTAACGGTCCTGCGCTAGGCGCGAGATAAGAGCCGAGATGCGGATCAAAGCGGATCGTATTTGTAACGTCTACCACGGACGTTTGCCTGACTTAGGCTTCTCGGGGCGTGGCGGATCTAACGAAAGGGTAGAAGAGGCGGTTGACCCTGCTCTGCGGGTAAAAGGAGGGATGCGGGAATAACTCTCCTCCTAATCCTCTGTATCCGTGGATGTCCTCTCCTTGCTGGAGCCCGGCGGGTGGAGTGTTTGATAGTTCAAGCTCGTCCCACGAAGGGTGATCGATGGTGTACAAGACGCAGTAGGGAGATGCTACGCGTTCGTTGAGGTAGAGATAGACTCGGTGGCAGATAGCGTCGAGGGGATAGTCCACTGTCCACGGAGGGAACGTTGGGATAAGTCACAGGGGACCCCTTGGCTTTGGGGTATGCTGGACGACTCACTTAAAGGGGGAGATCCCTATAGAGCGGAGAACTGGTAGTGGTATTGGAAGAAGACCAAGATGCCGTTCTTGGTCTCCACAGCTCTCTACTTATACAGTTACGTGCGGGCTTTCAAGCGCCGCTTCAATCTGTACTAGCCAATAGCGTAAGTACCGTGAACCCTAGTACAGCTATCCTAGTGTGAGTCATGATCCGATCCGCTTATCGTACACAATCACATGTACCGGAGCTTACCCGGCTGACTGATCCTATAAGTCCATGACGATATACTGCTGACGTGGTGTCATACCCATCCGTCAGTGTCCACTTCCGGTCCGAACGTAACATCACCCCCTTTTCAGGATCGGGCCCCAGACCGACCGCGCTCCAGCACTTCCCTGATCGTAGCAATCCTCTGTCCCTCCTCTGCTCCGGGGCGATACGAGTCCCTCTCGTCTTCGATGCGCTTGATGGCGTTCGCGCGTTCGAGGCGCAGTACGCACTGCCGTCGGGTGATTCCGATCTTCTCGAGCTCCTCTACCTTCCTGCGTAACTCCTCCTCCTTGGCCGCATACCCCGCCTGAAGACATCGGTAGCGGTGAATCTCCGCTGTGACCGAGAGGTCCTTCATGCCCAACAGGGCGGCGTCGACGGATTCGCGGTAGCTGCTGTCCTGGTCTAAGAAGATCAGGTCGTCGTTGGTGTAGGGTGCGGGGCTTGGATGGTCGTAGTCGGGCGCGGCATGTACTGATTTTCCGTACTGCTGGTCGCTGCCCTGTCGGTAGGCGAGGACGAAGGGGTCCGCCGTAAAGACGAGCTGCGTATACCGAGCTGGGTGCAACCGGCCCTGAGCGTCGCAGATCTGGAAGGGGATGTAATGCACTCCCCTGTTGTGTTGGTATCCGTGGGGTGGCGGAGTTTCCACCCGAGATCGGGAAACTGGACTGTGTTCCTCTGCCTGATAACGGCGGAGCGCGGGTCGAGTATTCTTCGGAGCACGTAGTGGTCTCCCGTCGGTGGTGCATACCGGCGGGGTTTCGTCGTGAGTAACTGTGAGGTGAGTCCCATACGTGATATGGCGGTTGAGCGGGCAATGCTCCTCCGACAGGTACCGGTCGTACTCTCGATCTTCTTGTACCGTAGTTTGGTCTTGATGGGACGGAGGTCGCGTCGGGATGTGACCTTGCGCCGAAGAGGACCGTGAATGTACGGCTGTAGGGCTTGGCGAAGGAAGAAGGGATGGTACGGGGGAAGAGGGACGGCTTCCTGCTGGTTGAAGGGGCTGGGGAATCGACATGGGTGATAGTGCTGGGGCGTTCTGTACGATGAGGGTCGGCTGGACTGAGATGGGGAGTAGGTCGTCGAGGACATAGTGTACTTGGACTGGAGATTGGGACATGAGTGTGGGGAGTGGAGAAGGAAGGAGATGGGGACGTCTCTTGGGTTTTTCCCGTGCTTATATGCACTTCCCTAGCGGGGTTCGAATGTTTGAACTCCCTTATCGCTTCATCGGCAAATACGTCATCCTTCGAGACCCATTGATTATCGGAGTCCGGGTATCCATGCCACTTTACCAAATACTGCAGTTTCTTGGTTCTGCCGAATCGCCGAGAGTCTAGAATCTTCTCGACTTCGTATTCTTCTTCGCCTCCTACCAGATCCGGTGGTGGGCGCTGATAGTTGGGTCCGTGTGTGGGAGTTTCTTTGTACGGTGTCAGAAGATCTGTATGGAACACAGGGTGGATGCTCCACTGCGTGGGAAGTTCTAGGCGATAGTTGACTGCGGACATCACCTGGATGATTTTAAACGGGCCATGCCTTCTGGGCGCAAGCTTGGTGGTTGGTTGGTTGGTACGTAGGTGGCGTCCTTCTAGCCATACTGAGTCCCCAATTTGGTACTTGGGCGTATCTTTGTATTTGATCCACCCCTGCTGCGCTTTGATCATCAGTTCCTGGGCGCGCGTTCTAGCCTCTCTGAACTGCTTCAGGCGTAATGCTACCTGAGGGATCGGTGAGGGGCGGTCCGTCCAGTCGGCTCGTGGGTTGTATCCCATAAGGAGGTTGAAGGGTGATTCCTTTGTCGCTTCGTTGGGCCAGTTGTTGTGTGTGAATTCGGCCATCGGGAGGTATTTGGTCCAGTCATCTTGCCGTTCGTTGACCCAAAACCGGAGGTATTGTTCCAGCCATTGGTTGGTTCGTTCTGATTGGCCGTCCGTGCGAGGGTGGTAGGCCGTGGAGATGTTTTGTTCGATTCCTAGTATCTTGCATAGTTCCCTTACGAACTTGGAGGTGAATCGGGGGTCTCGATCACTGATGATGCGCGACGGTAATCCGAATCTGGTGAACACGTGTTTTACGTACAGGGCTGCGGTTCCTTCTGCCGTGAGTTCCTCTAGGCATGGGATAAAGGTGGCTGCTTTGGAGCAATCGTGGTCCGTGACTGTCAGTATTGAGTCGCATCCATCCGATTGTGGTAACTTAGTGATGAAGTCGAGCGCTATGGTTTGAAATGGGGTTGCTTCCGGTTTCGGGAATATTGGTTGTAGAGGGGCTCGCGTGGGTCGGTTATTGACCTTGATCCTTTGACAGTCGGCGCATCCCTTGACGTAATCTTGGGTTTCTTGCCGTAGACCCGGCCACCAGTAGTATCGTTCTACCATTTTGATTGTTCGATTGATCCCTGGGTGTCCGTGTACCGGTGGGTCGTGGTGTGCCTGGATGATGCGCCGTCGTTCATGTAGGTCTCCCGTTACCGCACGTCTTCCGTCTTTGTACCACGTCCCTTCGATTCTCTTGAGTTTGTGCGGGTCTACCCATTTCCTGATTGTTTGTTCATCCTGGGTGTATACCGGGTATGTTGTTCCCATTTCCACAGTGTCGATTGTTGTTCCCGTGCGGGTGGGGTTTTCTGTGGTATCGATGACGTTGGCTCGAACAAAGATGTGGTCTGGTAGTACTGTGATGTGTTCGTTGTCGTTTTCTCCCTGGTCGTAGTCTGGTCGTCGTGATAGAGCATCCGCTCGACCGTTTGCTGTGCCTTTGATGTGGTGAATTTCGACGTCGTATTCGGATAGTTCCAGTACTTCCCTTGCTACTCGTCTACTGATCTTTTGTGGCGATCTCCAATATAGCAGGTTCATGTGGTCGGAGAATACCTTGATCTTGTGTGGTGACCTGGCGAGATATTGTCGCCAGTTGCGTAGGGCTTTCACAATTGCTAGGAGTTCCAGGTCGTAGATGTCGTAGTTTCTTTCGGCTGCGTTCAAAGTGTTCGAGTAGAATGCGATAGGGTGTCGTTTGTTGTTTGCGTCTCGTTGGAGGAGCACTGCTCCTACTGCGTATCCTGAGGCGTCTACTTCCATTTCGAACTGTTTGTCCAGTTCTGGGTGTTTGAGTACCGGTTCGCTTGTTACTAGGCTTTTGAGTTTGTCAAATGCTTGTTGTTGTTCTGTTCCCCATTGCCATTCTGTGTCTTTTCGGGTTAGTTTGTTGAGGGGGCGTGCGTGCGTGGCAAAATTTCTAATAAAGGCACGGTAGAAATTACAGAACCCTAGGAATGATCGTACTTGCTTTACGGTTTTTGGGGTTGGCCATTCGTTAATGCCTGAAATTTTGATGGGGTCCATGCGGATCACCCCCTTTTCAATGATTACCCCCAGGTAATCGAGGGAGGAAGAGTGAAATGTGCATTTTTCTGGTTTCAGATATAGGTTGTGTTGTTCCAGTAGGTCCAGTATGTCGTGTACTGCTTCCGTGTGCGCTTGTTCCGTTGATGTGGTGGCCACTCCAATGTCGTCCATGTATACCCGGATTATCGTTCCTTTTGTTTCATGGTATTCGATGAGGGGTTTGAATATGTGGTTCATCATTGTCTGGAACGTGGATGGGGAGTTGGTCATTCCGAAGTACATTACCAGTGGTTCGAAGAACCCGTGTTTGGTTTTGAATGCTGCTTTTCCCTGATCTCCATCCTTGATCAGTATGTTGTTATACCCCCATCGTACGTCGAATTTGGAAAATATCCATCCGCCGCTTAGGTCGGCGATGAGCTCCGGGATTAGCGGGAGTGGGTATTGGTTGCGTATGGTCCACTTGTTCAAGGTTCGATAGTCCTGCACCGGGCGTAGTTTTCCGTCCTTCTTTTTAACGAAGAAAAAGGGTGATGCGTACGGGGATTTGGAGGGTCGTATATACCCTTTAGCCAGTTGTTCGTCCAAGAATTCCTTTAGTGCCTTGTCCTCTGCCTGGTTTACCGGGTATATTTTACAATCGATCGTGTCCGGTGCGTCTGGTTTGAGTTCTATGGCGTGGTCCCATGGTCGTGAAGGGGGAAATCTGTGGGACTCTTCTTCGCTGAATACCTTTGCGTGTCTTCGGTATTCTGCTGGTATTTCTTTCTTCTCCGTGTATTGTTGCGCCGATATTGCCATTTCTGTTGCCGTAGTCCGGAGGTGTATCGGGAGTGATTCCTCCTCTAGTTCCTGATACTTTTGGTTAGCGGCGTCATCTGTGTATTGGGTGATGAGTCGGCGTATTTCTGTGAGATTTAGACGTCGGGGGTTGGTCGTTCGTAGTATGATGGGATATTGCTTGGTGTCTAGGGTGGCCGTTGCCCATTGGATCCTGGGTTGGAACATGGCCAGCCAGGGGTATCCTAGTATGAGGTCTTCTCCTCCCACGTTGGTCACTAGGAATTTGATGTCTTTCTGTTTCCCGTCAGTCTGGATGTTTAGGTCTATGTAATGGGTGATTTTCCCCCCTTTGTTATGTGTCCCATCTATATTCCAGATGTTTCGTGGGCGTTCTAGTTCTTTGGTTCCTAGACGCATTCTTTTGACGAAGTCCGGGTGTATAAAGTTGTCTGTTGCCCCGGAGTCGACTAGTGCTTTTTTTTCGGCCATGAAGTAACTCGTGCGGATCGAAACTGGGACATGCATAGATCGATAGCGCGTTATGAACGATGAGTTACAATTGACTGCCCTTACCCAGGCCGTTGGGTTCAGGCGTCCTGAAAATCCGGATTTCCTGCCATATTTCTGGCGAACATTTCTCTTCCGTCCTCCTCCAGGTTCGCGATTCTGCCCATTATATCCTCTACTCGTTTTTGGGAGGTGGTTCCGCTGTTGACTGACGCGGTCTCGTCGAGGTTGATAAGGGGTTCCCCTGCTACGCTTTGTGAGGCGGAGGGTACTTCCTCGATGTAGGCGGTCCTTCCTTGGAGTGTTCCGCGGTTACGCGGTTGGCGTGGCTGTGTGCATTCCCGTGAGAAGTGACCCTTCTGGTTACAGTTGTAGCAGGTGACGTCCCTGCTATTGAATATCCCTCGTCCTCCACGTCCTCGGCTTAGGAATCCCCCTCGAGGTGCAAATGGCGGTCGTCCCTGAGTGTAGTCTCGCCATTCTTGGGGGTTGTTAGGGTTTGCTTCTTCTGATCCGGCGACTCTGGCACGGATCCTCCCCGGGGTGGTATCCATTGCATCTGGATGGTTGCGGTATTGTTGCCACCCTTGTTGTCTGGTTGGGGGTTGGAAGCGTGCGGGTTGTACCTGTCTAGGCCGCGCATTACTTTGTGGTTGTCTTCCGAAGCCGTCTGTTTGAGCCTTCATGTGGATGTAGCGCTTCTGTTGCTCGATGGCTGCGGTTTTCCACTGTTGGTAATTGTGGGGGCTGTGGAACTGGTATGCGTTTCGGTACAGGTCCATTGGTAGTCCTCTGGTGAATTTGTCCAGGACCAGAGGTTCGTCTAGACGGTAGTCAGCCTGTCGGACTAGTTTCTCGAACTTGGTGATGTAGCCATCTATGTCGGTTCCTGTCATTCTGAATCCTTTATCCAGTTCCAGTCTGGCTCGCTCCTGTTCCATGTTGTCACGGAATTGTCGCTTGAAGGCGAGTTCTACTCCTGCCCACAGCCATGTGTCGTATCGGTCGATGTGTCCGTCGAGCCATTTTTGGGTTTCGGTGGTCCATTCGTCAACTAGTGGTCCTTGGATGTAGGTGAGGAACATCATTGCTTTGACGTAAGGAATTTGTAGGCTTCGGTTTGCGAAGTTGACTCCTACGTATCGCTTCCACTGTGTAAGGAACGCTTCTGCTTTGTCGCGGTCTCCTGTGAACACCATTGGTTCTTTTCCTATGAACTTGTCGGTGGTTGCGTTATTGGGAGTCTGGACGATGTTGGTGGGTTGTCCTCCGTCGCCTCCTCCTCCTCCTCCTCCGTGATCTTCATCTCCCGGGTCTCCTCCTGGGGGTCCTTGACGGTCTGGCTCTTCGAATAGTGCTGTTCTAGCGTGTGTTTCTTTGGTGATCGTTTGTGACATATCGGTGGGGATGGACTTAGCGATTTCCTCTAGGGTGTTTTCTTCCGCTTCGTCTTTAAGGATCCGAATCTCCTCTGGGTTGCTTGCGAGTGACGGGGATTGTGCTGGGGTTTTTGGTGTAGGAGATCGGGCTGGTTCTTCTTCTTGTCCGTCGATTATGCCCCACTGGTCTCTGGTTACTACTTCGTTAACAGTGATGTTGAGGTTGAGGCTGGAGGTTGCGGGTCGTAGGATTTGGTATTTGTTATGGAGGTCGTCCCACTTGATTTCGGTCCAACAGGTGTTTTCGAAGTTGAACTCTACTGGTATGATCTGTTGTTGGTTTTGTCGGTTATAGTAATAGGTCACGTAGCCTGGATCCTCTGCGTCGTCCTTCCAAAATGCGGATTGTAGATATCTCTTTGGTACGTTTCGTTCTCCCCTTCTGTCGATGTGGTAGGTCCTGAATGGTACCCAGTAGTCTTTGGTTGTTTGTAGATTGGCCACGGTGGATCTTGGTCTTAATGTAACGTCTACCACGGACGTTTGCCTGACTTAGGCTTCTCGGGGCGTGGCGGATCTAACGAAAGGGTAGAAGAGGCGGTTAACCCTGCTCTGCGGGTAAAAGGAGGGATGCGGGAATAACTCTCCTCCTAATCCTCTGTATCCGTGGATGTCCTCTCCTTGCTGGAGCCCGGCGGGTGGAGTGTTTGATAGTTCAAGCTCGTCCCACGAAGGGTGATCGATGGTGTACAAGACGCAGTAGGGAGATGCTACGCGTTCGTTGAGGTAGAGATAGACTCGGTGGCAGATAGCGTCGAGGGGATAGTCCACTGTCCACGGAGGGAACGTTGGGATAAGTCACAGGGGACCCCTTGGCTTTGGGGTATGCTGGACGACTCACTTAAAGGGGGAGATCCCTATAGAGCGGAGAACTGGTAGTGGTATTGGAAGAAGACCAAGATGCCGTTCTTGGTCTCCACAGCTCTCTACTTATACAGTTACGCGCGGGCTTTCAAGCGCCGCTTCAATCTGTACTAGCCAATAGCGTAAGTACCGTGAACCCTAGTACAGCTATCCTAGTGTGAGTCATGATCCGATCCGCTTATCGTACACAATCACATGTACTGGAGCTTACCCGGCTGACTGATCCTATAAGTCCATGACGATATACTGCTGACGTGGTGTCATACCCATCCGTCAGTGTCCACTTCCGGTCCGAACGTAACAGTATTGTAAAAGTACAATGGAAGTCTGACACTGAATGTGAGTCACAAGGCATGAAACCAGAGAAGGAAAAGGGGGAGAAAATCATAACATTACCCCCCCGTCAGACTCGAAGTCGCCACGACTTCGACTAGTCACTGGTATAGTAGCAGTCCTCTTTGGGGATAATGGTAGCTGGGTCCGGGGAGGGAGAACGGGGGCAGGTATGAGAACGTAAAAACATGTGGCACCCCTTGCGGCCACACTTGCGGCACCCCTCATACTGGGGACAGTCAATCTCGTCGTGAGTGGCCTTCCAATTGAGACACTTCCCACACCAGCGGGTGCGCTGCGTGGGATTCTTGTACCGGGCAGACATCGGGGACAACCGCCTTATGAGGCAGACGTCCACGCGATGGGCGAGACTGCCGCACCACTGGCACACGTCCCGCCACCCTCGCTCGGGGCAGTCCCTTACGAGGTGGTCCTTGGACCGACACTCATAGCACCTGCGACGACGCGTGCTGCCTTCCCCTTGAAGGCGCGGCATCTCGCTGGGTCCTCCAGTACGCGGTGGCAGTGGCATCTCGTCCGCACTATCGGCACGGAGTTCGGACGAGTGTCAAGGGCGTGTGGGCTTGGTCATCAGTTCCACATATCGGTCGCTGATGAGGGGGATGATTCGGGCATACTGCAACCTTTTCCGTACGCTCGACATGTTCATGTTGAGGTGGAATTGGTCCTTCGTCGCCTCTGCCTCCAACCTGCAAAGGTCGTCCCGGCACACCTTGAGCACGTCTCGTGCTTCGAGACAGGTGCGTAGACGGGAGACGTCCGCGTGTAGCGCGGGGTAGTGAAGGGAAGAGATCACCTCGTCGATCACAATGCAATGAGGGTCATGAGGGTGGAACAAGTCCACCTGCTGGTCCATGACGTATTGTGGGAGTTGGTTAGCTTGGACGGTACGCAAGTAGACAGATGTGACGTAGCAGGGTTCCCCCTTGCCCATAGTTCCCACAACTTCCTGGTAATCCTTACGGTAATAGATATACCGCGCCACCTCCTTCTTACCCGGCTCTCCAATCATGAGCGGGTGGAAGCGTGGAGAGGTGGGGTCGTTAAGGAAGTAGGGAATGCCCGGTTCCCCTGACTTGTCCTCATCCTCGTCGTCGAGGAGGGCGTAGCGACGGTCAGGGACTGCGAGCTCAACTGTAGGGCGAGGGGTGAATACGTGGTCCATACCTGGTGGGAATGGGGGTAGTGGGAGGTCGGATTGGTGAAGGGTGCTCAGCGTGGGCTGTGAAGCGAGTGGGGGTGGAGACGTTGGCTCAGGGGATTCCGGCGACTCAGCCGGTTCAGCAATGGTGGGTAGGGAAGTGTCGGGGTCAAGTACGAACTCCGGCAGAGGTTCTGGCGTAATGATACGTGAGTGGGGGGTGTAGGCGTCGTATCCCATAACCGGGACGCCAGCCTCTTGGGAGGGCACAGTCAAGTTTTCAAGAATGATTTGAGACGGGGGGCGAACGGGCACAGTGGAGACAACGGGTGTATCAGACATGAGGTTTCCGGGGATGATCATGGGTGAAGAGAGTGGGCGGAGGGGGTGCACTTTTTATATCTTTCGTCCAGCCCCTTCGGCGGTAGGATTTTGCCGGTAGAACTCGGCGATTAAGTCAGGTGCATGGCGGACGTTATCGAGTGGTTCCCACGAGCTGTCACTCATGGGAAATCCTTTCCACTGGATTAGGAATTGAAGTTTGCGCCCTCGACCGTAAAGGCGAGATTGTAACACGTGCTCCACTTCGAATTCTTCTTCTCCTTCGATCAGGTCAGGTGGGGGTCGCGTGAAGTTAGCTCCATGGAGTTCCGTCTCCTTATACGGCGTAAGGAGGTTCGCATGGAACACAGGGTGTATCTTCCACGTCTTCGGAAGATCTAGTTCGTAAGAGACCACCGATAAGACCTTTTTGATTCGGAACGGTCCGTGGCGTTTTGGGGCGAGCTTTGTGGTGGGATAGAAGGTCCAGAGGTTCGTCCCCTCCAACCATACTTGAGCGCCTTCCATGTAGGGTATGAAGCGCGTCTTCCCCCTTTTTGCCATAAGCTCTTGCGCATGCTTGATACAGTCTTGCGCGTGCTGGCATCTATCACCCATCTCTTCTAGTCGTTGATCAACAGACGGAGTTGATGTGGGTTTTGACGTCCACGTGGTACGTGGTTCCCATCCCATGATCAACGAGAATGGGGAGTGTTTGGTTGTGGCGTTTGGCCACGAGTTGTGCGTGAATTGCGCTACTGGAAGTGCCTCCGCCCAGTTGTCCTGCTGCATGTTGCTCCAATGCTGAAGGTACTGTTCCAGCCACTGGTTAGTGCGTTCCGATTGTCCATCAGTCTGCGGGTGGTATGCGGATGAGATGTTCTGACGGATCCCCAGCGTCTTACACAGGTCCTTCATGAAGGCGGACATGAAGCGCGGGTCTCGATCCGTGATCATCTTTCGGGGAATGCCATAGTGTGGGTAAACGTGGTGAAGGTAGAGTTGTGCCACTCCCTCCGCGGTAATCGTCTCGTTACACGGGATGAAGATGGCCGCTTTCGAACAATCGTGGTCGGTGATGGTGAGGATGGAGTTGTATCCATTCGACGGGGGTAGTTTTGTGATGAAGTCCATTGTCATGACTTCAAATGGTTCGGCGTCGGGGTCTGTGGTGATAGGGAAGAGGTGTGGCTTTTGTTGGTGGGGGTTGATTTTGTTGGCTTGGCACGTCGCACAGCCTTTGACGTAGTCTTCCACGTCCTTCCGTATATTCGGCCACCAGTAGTCACGTCGCACCAACTCTAGCGTGTTTGCGATTCCTGGGTGGCCCATGCTAGGCGTGTCGTGGAAAAAGGTGATTACCCCCCGTTTAAGATCGTTGTCACCCACGACAATGAGAGCGTCTCCTTTCCACCAGAGACCTTGGTGCTTTTTCAGGTTATGGGGTTCGACCCACCCAAGGATGGCTTTCTCGTCCATATTTTGGGTAATCTGCATCCAGATGTCCATGTCGTGCATTGACATCTGGGTTGCGCGTATGAATCGGTTGGCGGGGAGGACGATGACATCATTATTGTCCTCTTTGTTGGGTTCGTAGTCAGCTCGTCATGAGAGGGTGTCTGCGCGACCATTTTTTATACCAGGTACGTGTTTCAGTGCGAAGTCGTACTCTGATAACTCCAAAAACTCGCGTGCCACTCTTCAGCTGATTTTTTGCAGGTCCTTCCAATACTGCAGATTGGCGTGATCGGTGTGAATGATGATTTTGTGAGGGGAGCCAACTAGGTAGGTGCGCCACGCTCGTAGCGCCTTAACTACCGCTAGTAGTTCCCGGTTGTAGATATCGTAGTTTCGCTCCGCCTCCGTTAGCGATTCGGAGTGGAATGCAACCGGGTGCATGCGTTGGTCAGGTCCTAGTTGGTTAAGTACTGCCCCGAGGGCTACATTGGACGCGTCCACTTCGAGTTCGAATGGTTTCGTGAGGTCGGGAAAGAGGAGCGTAGGTTCTCGGCCGATGCTTCGTCTGATATTATCGAACGCATCCTGCTGCCCCTGGTTCCAACGCCAGGGAGTGTCCTTTTTTGTGAGGTCGTGCAACGGGCGGGCGAGGGTGGAGAATCCTCGAATAAACCACCTATAGAAGTTACAGAAGCCGAGGAAGGTGCGTACTTCTCTGAGGCTCTTCGGAGCTGACCACTCTAGGACTCCCCGCACCTTAACAGGGTCCATCCGGACGTTTCCGTGCCCGATGATGAGTCCGAGGTATTCGATTTCCAATACCTCGAACTCACACTTTTCCGGCTTCACATATAGATCGTGCTCTTCACAGAGGCGCAGTACCTCGTGCAGCACGTTCCGGTGTTGGGCATGGTCAAGGGCAGTGGCGATGAGGATGTCATCCATGTAGACGATTACAAGTCCGAGTAGGATGAGGTCTTGGAAGATGTAGTCCATCATCGCCTGGAATGTTGATGGGGAGTTGGTAAGGCCGAAGTACATAACCAGGGGTTCGAATAGTCCCCAGTTCGTTTTAAACGCTGCCTTGTGCTCGTCTCCCGGTTTGACTCGTACATTGTTATAGCCCCACCTAATGTCGAGTTTGGAGAACAATTGGGCTCCTCGTATGCGATCAATGAGTTCAGGAATGAGGGGAAGGGGATAGTGGTTTCGGACGGTGATTTCATTCAACCGCCTGTAGTCTTGGATGGGCCTCAATTTCCCATCTTTCTTCTTGATGAAGAAGAATGGTGATGCATAAGTGGACTTGGAGGGTCTGATATACCCTTTGTCCAGCTGTTCGGTGAGGAACATAGTGAGCGCCTCCTCTTTGTTTTGTGCCAGCGGGTACACTTTACAATCCAATGCTGGCGGGGTGTTCGGGAGAAGGTTGATAGCATGGTCCCATACTCGTGAGGGAGGGAATCGGTGGGACGCTTCTTCGCTGAACACCTTATGGTGACGTTGGTACTCTGCAGGTACCAGCTCCTCAAATGTGCGTTCAGGCCTCTTCGCCACCTCTCGCTGGGCTAACTCCGAGGCTGTCGTTGTTTTTCGTAGAAATGTGATGCAGGGGTCCCGCTCGTCGTCTACGAGCTGTTCCCACGCCTCCTCGTCAAGTTCATATGTCTCCAACGCCCTTATGGATGCTTCCATAGGTGTGGCTTCGTCTGACAGATGAAGGCTGGAAATGACAACTGGTTGAAACTCCTCGTTCAACGTCGCTTCTCCCCATCGTATCTGCGGCTCAAAAGCCGTGAACCAGGGGTACCCGAGGATCACCTCGTCTCTTCCTAAATTCGTGATTAGGAAACGAAGTGTCTTGGTCTCCTTCCCTGTTCTTACGGTGAGATCGGTGTATTGCGTGATCTCCCCATCTTGGTTGCTCGTTCCATCCACGTTCCAGATGTGGATGGGATGCGAGACATCTCGGGTGGATATTTGTAGTCGTTTGAGCAGCGTTGAACAAATAAAATTGTCGGTTGCTCCTGAGTCCACTAGGACTTGTCGTTCGGCCGTCGTGTGTGCAGATTTAAACAGAACTGGGATTTGCATGGATCAATATCTGCTAGTGTACACGTTTAAGTTTAACGCTCTAGCCCAGGCCGCCGGGTTCAAGCGTCGGGAAAACCCTCTTTCCCAAATAGTTTGTCCACCATGAGGTCCCTGACCTCCTGGGTAGTGTTGCGGGGCTCATTGAGCCCGAGCCAGCCCGAGCCCGAGCCGTGTGAGCCCACTTTGTCGGCTCGCAAATGGAGCCGAGCCTGGGCTAAATTCTCGGCTAATTTTCTCTGAGCCAACGGCTCAAGCCAGCTAAGTCGGCCGTCTGCCGTCCGTCAAGTCTGGTTAGCAGAGCCCCAATGGCTACGGACGGGTACGGAGACGGCCGTGACTACGGTAGACGGTGTTGTCCTAGTGGATCAAAATGCGGAGGTTCAGGCCATTGTATTTACGCATTATCGAGTTGGTGAAGTACAAGCAAAGGTACAAGTAATAAAAACTCTTTGAACATGACCAAGGTTGCTAGATTCGACGATGAGGTCAAGATCGGAACGCAGATCGCTTGCGGTGAACGACGCCATTTCATTATCCTCCATCGTCTGCGGGAAGACGACGAGCCTCAGGGAACCGAGCGAGAATTGCATCCGCTGCTGTACAACATACGACAGGCTGTCTTCTTTCTCATGTAGGCGTGTCCATGCCGTCTGGAGCATGGCATTGGTGAAAGCGGAGAGGGGGTCATCCAGCTTGGGCGACTGGGCAATTTGGAATGCTTTCAACTCCCGTGCTGCACCTTCTCGCTGTGCGTCGAGATTTGCTAAGAAGCGGGAGCCGTAGGAAACGAGCTTCGGTATGGTGCTCACTGGGCCTACGGTAGTGTTGGGGAAGTTCGGTTTGGTTCGGTTTGGGCCAGTTTTGGCCAAACCAGAAACCGAACCGTTTAATTTTCACCAAACCGAACCCAAACTGAACCCAAACCGCTCCAAACCGTTCCAAACCGTTCCAAACCGTTTCAAACCGATTAAAAAAAGTTATTTTAAATTGCCTCTTAATCGGTTTGGTTTGGTTCAAACCGAGTTTAAACCGAGTTTAAACCAGTTAAGACCTGGTTTAAACTTAATTTGACACCAAAAACATGAAATATTTTTAATAATAATAAATTTAACCATTTATTTTGGTTCAAACTCAGTCAAACTTTGTTTAAATTTGGTTTGAACTCAGTTTGAACCAAACCAAACCATTTAAGGACAAAATATAAAATAATTTTTAATAATTTTTCTTAATCGGTTTGGAACGGTTTGGGAACGGTTTGGGGGTCCCAAACCCCAAACCGAACCATTCGGTTTATTTTCAGAATTTTCCAAACCCAAACCGATTAAACGGTTTGGGTTCGGTTCAAACCGAGTTTGGATCAGTCTGAGACCGAACTTCCCCAACACTAGCCTACGGCAACGACTTCTGTGCCCGAAACTGTGAAGGAGAGGCGGAGCAATCAATCCAGAACGGCCACATGAGGGGACATCTGCGACCAATCATCCCAGACTGTGACACTAAGAGGTTCGGACCTGATCAGAGATATTGCCTCGGCACATGACTCACGCGACTCACCAGAGGTGAAATATCTTCTGGTAATCAGATTCTAGCGTCATCTCCAGGTTCCCACTTTTCAACGACATATCGAGCATCCTTGGTTCCCCTAACAAGTCAGAAGGATCCAATGCAAGAGCCTTGCGGCGCATGGTGCTGAACGAGAAGTCAGGAATACATGTGCGTGGAGCCGCCGCAGCTGTCGTGCATGTGGCGCTTGAATAGCCAGTGGAACTTGTCATTCGCCGCCAATGCCAAGGTCCCCGTTCACCCGCAGCAGAGAGCGCGATGTGTGAATCACAGCATGTGCAGGCGGAAGATCGAACAGATCCTGGCGCTTCTCAACACACCAGACCTGTCCGTGCGATATTTATGGTCTGGATAGTCAGAGATCGGCCCACACCTGCATGTTCCAAGGCTGGTAAAGGAAATGGATTGTGTGTGCTCGCAGAGTAATTTGGTGGCAGTTTGACGAGGTGGGTTGTAGCCATGTTGCGACTCGGGGAAGGAGGAGAGACTTTGGAGATGTGTATGATCATGATCGTGGGAGAAGTGGGAGAGGTGGTGTCGAAGAGCCAGGCTCGAGGTTGGGGCTGGAATGGCTCGGCGTGATGGAGGAATCGGTGGTTTGTTGATAGTGGTGCCAGGGGGGCAGGAAGCAAACATTAAGTTGGTGACACAGGAGATGTTTTTTTGGAGAGACCCGTCCAAACCGTCTAGTGCCGTTGACGGTCATACTGTGACGGTCTTAGACGGGTGATGGCCGTCCCCTCCACCGTCCATCTGGTGAGTTGTTTTGAGCTCAAACGGCACGGTGCCGTGACCGTAGTACGGACCCGTCTGGCCCGTTCGGTACGGGTACGGTACGCAGCCCTAGGACTTGTGGGACATGTAACAAAGCCTCACAATTTGCACATACTCTGAGCACAATAGAGTACAGAAAGTACAGAAGGAGGGTACAACATGCAAGGTACATATCCAAAGCCAGAACACAAACTAACGCGTCACAATGGCCTTGCGGTCAAAGCATTTGTTGAGCGTCCAGACGAACGCAAGCTGCGCAACACATACTCGCTGTCAACAATGGCCAAGCAACAAAAGAATTCGACTCACATTCGGCCGCTGCGCGGTAAGGAGTTGCCAGGTTTGCCGGGTAAAGGTGATACAGTAATGGGGTTTGACACGACACCGTTGGAATCACGAGCCAAGCATTGCATGAGGAGGGTGTGAAGCTTGTCGTACTGTGGCCTCTCATCGAAGCCGAGGGATTGGATATGCTGTGTAAAAGCAACAAAGGGTGCAGGTAGGCCTTGGCAAAGAGTTTTGCTCGAGGCGATCTTCTTCTCAAGAACAGATGCCGCGTACTTCTCAACGGACCCCTTGACAATGTTCTGCCAAGGTAAGCGACCACGACATAGATAGACTATACTATACACAAGCGATTCAAGATCGTCCTGGCATGACTGTGTCCGTCCTGAATGGCTGTTGATTGAGGTAAAGATGATGGTGCCTACGGTCTTGAGCCCAGAAACCAGCGGAACATGTCGACGAGTAGAGGGATTGCGAAAGAGTTGGGCCAAGCCGAAGTCGATCAGAAACACCCGGCTGCTTAGTTCGCCAGCGCCTGTCATGAAGTTTGTGGGTTTGACGTCTCAATGAATGTAGCTTCGTTCATGTAGTGATTCGAGACACGAAAGCTGTAAAAGAGTGGGTATATGAGCTAAACGTCCAGGAGTGTGAAACAGATGGATATTACCATTTGATCCGCATACAAAAATACCAAGTTGATGTCATGGCGCTTGGATATCACCTCTTCTAATGTGAGGTCGAGGCGATCGAGTACCATCACGTTGTAGGGTGTCACGGTACGCGAAGTGGACTCTTACTTACTGGCTGTGACCCCATCTGTAAGACGTAATCGGTCTTGGACTTAGTAGTAGCCGGAGGTAGTACCAGTATCACATGCCGATGTGGCATGACTCATTCCTAGGATAGCGATAGTAGGGTTCGAGCTATTATCGCCAGTCGTAGTATGGATTCGAGAGGAGCTTTAAAGCGTCCTCGTATGTGTATAAGTAGTAGGAGTCGAAGACCAAGATACGCCATCTTGGTCTTCTTTAAATCACCACCTTCTCCTCTCCTCGTCTACGTCTAAAGTTCGCTTGTCTCTTCTCGAGCAAGTCGTCTCCGTCCCGATACGCCCAGTGACTCAGCATAGTCCTGGTGCCTTATGCGTCACGTGCCTCGACAAGCGCCGTGTACCTGTAGAAACAGTCACGTGACCAGCAGCTCAATATTCGCTAGGTCGTGAACGCCCTTTCGCCGTCCAAGTCGGACTAACGCTCGTGGTGGCGTTACATTAAGACCAAGATCCCTCACCGTGGCGTTCACTACTCGAGACCAGTGGACCAATTTTCAAACTTACTCCCTTGAAAGAAGAGGGGACCGCAACGTACCAGTACAATTCCTAGGAGCAGCTAGGTGGAGAGAATACCGAGGAGATACCGGATATTTTGTGGATTTCGCGTCAGGACCAACCCGATTCAGACCAGTTGAGTTTAACTTCGAACACGCCTGTTGGACTGAGATTACGTGGAACCCAATCGACAACAGGTGGGATATAGTACGCCCAGCAGGAAGGCTCTACAACTGCGACATCGATGCACACAATCTACCTACAAGAGAACAGTGGGGCCGTATAGACGGACAGCCAGAGGAGGAACCAAGCACTTCAGAACCTAGGACACCTGCCCCATCGGAAACCAGTGAAGAAGGGGAACATACCGACGAAGAAGACTCAGAAGTGGAGGAAGTAACCAGACTAGCTGAGTCCATTCCCGCGTCACAACCAGAAATTATCAGAGTAAACCCACCAGCAGAAATGGCAACTGCCACCGAAACAGTCACAAACGAAGCAGTGGAGGAAGAAATTAGAAGAACGCGTGAAGAGGCAGAACAACTCCTGCTCCCCATTCACCCCGCTACGGGACATTGTATGACCGCAGACGACGCGGCTATATTCCGAGCCATAGGACCAGACCAACCTGACCCACCAGACGACAACCTGCCACCAGGAGGCGGGGGACGACCACCAAGACGTCCCATGGGAGGATTCCCCGGAGGATTTGGTAGAGGACCACCAGAAGGAGGAGGACCACCGGGAGGCGGAGGACCGCCCGGAGGAGGAATACCAGGGGGAGCGGTGGCACCAGGTGCCCCCACACCTAGACTTGAAGGCGAGCCGCCTACCATCTTTAAAGGGGACCGAACTGATTACGAGTCCTTCCTTACGCAATGGCATGCCTATTGGGGGCTCAACTTCGACGCACCAAGCATGCGCAACGTATACAAAAGATGCCTCCTGTTTCTGGGGTATATCAAAGGAGCATCAGTGGCGAACTGGACCCTCGGCTTCCTTCAATGGCTCAATACCGAAGTACGCCAAGGAAGAGACCGGTACGACGAGTATCTTTGGGACACGCTAGCAGCAGGCTTCACGGATAGATTCTCAAACACCCTGGAACAAGAACAAGCCCAGGCGGAATTAGCCAAAGGATTCAGGATGACCGGAGACGACATTGATTCGTACATCACCAACTTCGAACAGCTATGCCGGAAAGCTGACTACTGTCTCAATGACCAACAAACTATTGATCGTTTCACAGCCGGACTCCCGAGCAAACTATTCACAAAGGTCTACGAACTCGACGGACCCACCACTTTTATGGAATGGAAAGACGCGGCGCTTCGACGCCAGAAACAGTACATTCACCTTCGCGCCCGCCTAGGAATGTCCGTACCGACGAGGGGACCTCAAAGAGGACCACCACCCCGCTTCAATCCACCCCCACGCTTCGGAGGCTCGCCATGGAATGCGCCGTGCAATCAGGCTCCGCGATACGACCCAAACGCAATGGACACATCTGCGGACCGATCACGTGCTCGACTCGCAGAAGTAGGAGATCCCAATCGCGGGAATTACCAACCGCGCCCTCCGTTCCCACCAAGAGGAGGACCAGGGCAAAGCGGAAACGCTCCTCGCTGAGACATGAGGGAAGTAGTCTGCTACAACTGTAACGGACTCGGACACATCTCACGTAACTGCACGCGCCCCAGAAAGCAGAGGCCACAGCAACAACAGTGGCGTCCTGCCAGCAATAGCCGAAGTATGGAGACGGACTATTACAGCCAAGAACCACGCGCCCAAGTTGCAAACATGGCGGAACCGCAGCAAACAGCCAGTAGCTGGCTTGAAGGGGTTAGGGGAGCAAGTGACGAGGTCAAAGACCTAATTCTCCAAGATTTATGGGAGAAAGGGGATTTTCGGGACACCTGAACCCATCGGCCTGGGTGAGGGCAACAAATTGTAACTCTGTAATCATGACTCGCTTTCGGTCTCTTAGAATTCCAGTCTCAATTCGCACTAGTTACTCAATGGCCGACATAAAAGGACTCGTGGACTCAGGAGCCACCGACAACTTTATAAGACCCGCGTTCGCCAAACGAATGGGTCTGGGGCTTCAACCACTGGAACGCCCAAAGAAAATATGGAATATCGATAACACGGAAAACAAAGCTGGGTCTATCACTCATTTTGTGGACCTAGACGTACAGACAAAAGAAATTCATAGGACTATTCGATTTCTCGTCACCGACATAGGAAACGAAGACCTAGTACTAGGATATCCCTGGCTCACCACTTACGAACCTACCATCAGCTGGACCCACGCTACCATCCACGAAGAAGCACTCCCCATAATCATTCGGTCCATCAACCCCTCCAAAACACGCACTGTAATTGCAAAAGCAGTTACCGACAACCGCATCACCATCGCACGAACCTTCACCGATGACGAGAAGAAAGGTATCGTTCAAGAATTGGAGGAGGAATGCCAGCTACGTACTACCGCCACCGAACTCGCAATCGCTGCTAACCAGAATCAAGTAGCAGCGGTAATACCAGCACCATACCAACGGTTCGCCAAAATATTCAGCGAAGAAGCATCCCACCGATTCCCGCCATCAAGACCCTGGGATCATGCTATTGAATTTAAACCGGGTACCCCCGCCACAATCGACTGTAAGGTCTACCCAATGACACAAGATGAGGACGCTCAGCTCAAGAAATGGCTCGAAGAACAACTTAAGATGGGCTACATCCGACCATCTAAATCGCCTTATGCGTCATCCTTTTTCTTCATCAAAAAGAAGGACGGCAAATTACGACCCGTCCAGGACTACCGAAAGATCAACGCGTGCACAATCCGCAACCAATACCCACTTCCACTCATGTCAGAACTCATCAACGACCTAGGAAACGGTCATATATACACCAAACTGGACGTTTGCTGGGGGTACAACAACATACGCATTAAACCGGGAGACGAACCAAAAGCAGCCTTTAAAACACGGTATGGGCTCTTCGAACCCCTAGTAATGTACTTCGGACTCACGAATTCACCGGCAACATTCCAAACCATGATGAACGAGATCCTGGGACCCACCATAACCAAACACGAGCTCCTAGGCACCATTATACGTGTATACATGGACGACATAGGGATAGCTACGCACGAAAATGCAGGCCTTCAGGCCCATATCGATGCAGTCTGCGACGTACTTCAAGTGGCCATGGATCACGACCTCTACTTCAAACCGGAGAAATGCCTCTTCCACTCACCGCGAATGGATTACCTGGGGGTAATCCTTGAAAAGGGGGTAACTCGCATGGACCCGGTAAAAATTTCGGGTATCAAGGACTGGCCACGCCCAACGAAGGTCAGAGACGTTCGCTCCTTCCTAGGCTTCTGTAATTTTTACCGCCTCTTCATTCGCGGTTTCACAACCCACGCACGAGCCCTCAACAAACTCACGAGAAAAGACGCAGAATGGCAGTGGGGCACCGAAGAAGAGCGAGCGTTCCAAAAACTTAAGACACTCGTCACTGAAGAACCAGTACTTGCACACCCCTGCCTCACGGATCAATTCGAGCTTGAAGTAGACGCGTCAGGATTCGCGGTAGGAGCGGTACTACTACAAAGGAAGACGGACGGAAAACGACACCCAATTGGATATTACTCAGCCACCCTTAACGAAGCCGAATGCAACTACGATATATACGATCTGGAACTCCTGGCGATTGTCAAAGCTCTGAGACACTGGAGACCATTGCTCGCTGGATCACTGCACAAAGTCAAAATCTTCTCAGATCACCTCAACCTTACGCACTGGAGATCCGCTCAGAAGATAAGTCGACGAGTAGCCAGAGAAGTATTGGAACTAATGGAGTATGACTTCGAGATCCATCATATCAAAGGGGCCAACAATGGATGAGCAGACGCCCTATCTCGACGACCAGACTACGACCGGGGAGACCAGGACAACAATGGAGTAGTAATACTTCCGGACAAAGTCTTCGCAAGAGCCACACTCACCCAGATGCCCGAAGACCATACCCAATACGAACAACAGATACTCCCATGGGTCGACGTGCATCACCTCAAGAAATTCGACGGAGTATGGTACAAGCAAGGAGCACGAGTAATAACTGGCGAAGCTTCACTATGGCGCACGATCATCGGTAACCATCACGACCCCCCAGTTTATGGACATCCAGGGATCAAGAGAACGTTCAGAATCATCGAACGACACTACTGGTGGCCGCACATGTTGGAGCACATCACGGAGTACGTAAAGGGATGCGCAGAATGTCAGAGGCACAAGGTTAACAACCGACCCACACGAGCGCCATTGGTACCCATCACACCGATTCCCGATGCTAAGCCTTTCGAAGTAATCGCGTTAGACTTCATCACTAAACTCCCCGTATCCGAAGGGTATGACTCAATACTTACGGTCACGGACCACGACTGCACCAAGGCGTCCATTTTCATACCCTGTGTCGAAGAAATCACGGTGGAAGAAACTGCAGCCCTGTACGTAACTCATGTCTTCCGACGATTTGGACTACCGGCAAAGATTATTAGCGACCGGGACCCGCGATTCGCATCAAAATTCACCCGCGAATTATGCCGTATACTAGGGATCTACCAGAACATATCTACGGCATATCACCCACGGACGGATGGACAATCAGAGCGAACCAATCAATGGTTAGAACAGTATCTCAGGTTCTGGGCCAACGAGCGTCAAGATAACTGGGCGCACTTCCTACCATTGGCAGAATTCATGCACAACAGCTGGCCACACGAGGCAACAAGGAAGTCCCCATTCTCGCTTATGATGGGATATGACCCACGTGCTGATTGGATGGATAAGCAATCCCCTATCCCGCAGGTGAACACGAGACTTCAACAATTCCGAGAAGCACGGAACGAAGCCCAATATCTGATCAAAAAGGCACAATCTCTATGGGTTAAACACCGGAACACACCCCAGTATCGAGAAGGGGACCACGTATGGTTAGAAGGCCGCCACTTACGCACCAATCAGCCCACCGCAAAACTTGCGGCACAACGGCATGGACCCTTCAGAATCAGCAAGGTACTATCGCCTGTCAATTACCAACTGGAACTTCCCACGCAGTGGAGTATCCACCCTGTGTTTCATATCGATTTACTCACGCCTTATCGCGAGACGCTGATGCATGGCGAAAACTTCACATGCCCACCTCCGGATCTTGTGGAAGGCGAAGAGGAATACGAAATTGAAAGTATTCTGGACACGCGGCTCTTCGGCAGAAGCAGAAAACGACAGTACCTCGTGAAATGGAAGGGCTACCCCGACTCGGATAATCAGTGGGTTAACAAAGCTGACTTGTCAGCTGATGAAGCACTGGCGGAGTTCGAGCGGACATCAAAAGCCTGAGCACTGGTTATAAACCAGACCCATCACGCTAAGTTGAAACCATCCCCCCAACCTGGAATCCTCACACATCACAGAATGTCCTCCTCCGCTGTCTCCCCAGTATCTTCCTGCGCACCACTCGCTCCCAACCTCGTCGACAATCTGTCTTACGATGAGTTCTGCGCCGCTATGCACAACCTCGCCCCCATCACCGACATCGACGACCCCGAAGCCCCCGTCACCTACTGGATCCTCAGCCACGACGGACAAAAGCTCAACAGGACCCCCTACACTCAGGCCGAGGTTGACAGGATTCGTGCAGCTCTCCCACGCAGTGCGGATGCCTCACCTAGACCTCTCCCAGTACGAGTGGAGTACCGGGTTAAGGCTGAGTCCGAGTCCGAAGAAGGAGGAGTACGAGCAGTGGAAGAAGTTGAGGACGCTGAGGGGCTGGAGGTTCGAAGCCGAGTCATGGAGGATCGAGCAACTGGCAGCGGCAGCGATAAGGAGAACGAGGATCCTTCAGAGGCGCGAGCAGTTCACCGCGACGATGCGCGCGCAGTGTACGAACTGCCCGAACAGCTGGCCGAGTGGTACCCAGCTGAGCACCCGTTCATCATCACCGCTACCGACTCTGACAACCCCCGCGAGACTCCCTACACCTGTGATACCACCGGACAGCCATTATACCGAGGGGACGTCCTCATCGATCGCCAACCACTCATCCCCACCACCATACTCCAGCGCCGTCTCGGCAGCTCCCACATCGCCCCTGCGGGCTACATTCACAACCAGGGCGACAAGTTCGTCCACTTCCCCATCACCAACATGCAGGGAGTCACTACACAAGCCCCGTACATCCAAGTCGTCATGAACCCCGACCCCATAGTGCTGGGATTGGTGGTGGACAGCGACAAGACGTACTCCAAGCCCCTCTACGCCGAACCCCACGTCCGCGAAAGGGGGAAGCCCCACTACTCCCCAGCTGAGATGCACGCCTTAAGTGGCGGGCACAGCAACCAGCACCGCACCGACCTGGCCGTCAACATGCCCAAAGACACGAGCCTAAAAGCTGAGTTACATTGTTACCGTAACTACCAAAGCGAGGCTGAAAGGCTCGAGCAGCGTTTGCACGCACTGTCCGAGGCCTTGGGCGCGGCGCAAGGCGAGCTCGCACGCAGCAAGTTCCGTCTCGAGATGGCGGACATCTATAACCGGGTAGGAGAAGTGCAGGAAGGATGGTCAGGAGGAGTCGGACCCACTCGGCGCCGTGGTCGTCGCAGCTGAAAAGGGGGTGATGTCACGGTACGCGAAGTGGACTCTTACTTACTGGCTGTGACCCCATCTGTAAGACGTAATTGGTCTTGGACTTAGTAGTAGCCGGAGGTAGTACCAGTATCACATGCCGATGTGGCATGACTCATTCCTAGGATAGCGATAGTAGGGTTCGAGCTATTATCGCCAGTCGTAGTACGGATTCGAGAGGAGCTTTAAAGCGTCCTCGTATGTGTATAAGTAGTAGGAGTCGAAGACCAAGATATGCCATCTTGGTCTTCTTTAAATCACCACCTTCTCCTCTCCTCGTCTACGTCTAAAGTTCGCTTGTCTCTTCTCGAGCAAGTCGTCTCCGTCCCGATACGCCCAGTGACTCAGCATAGTCCTGGTGCCTTACGCGTCACGTGCCTCGACAAGCGCCGTGTACCTGTAGAAACAGTCACGTGACCAGCAGCTCAATATTCGCTAAGTCGTGAACGCCCTTTCGCTGTCCAAGTCGGACTAACGCTCGTGGTGGCGTTACATAGGGGACCTCTCTACCATACCAATGCATGGTAGGGATTCCTGACATGCCAGAGAGGGCCTTGTAGATGCTATGCTCGTGAGAGAGCCTAAGAGAGTGTGTTTGAAGTTCAAATTTTAGGGCAACGTCTTGCCCAGTTTTGATATCTCGTCCCAGATAGACATCCCCTAGAGGGTTGAGTAAAATCGAAGGGCCTCAATTAGAATGGCTCACCGGAAGTGCCAGAACCCAGTAACCTTCCCACTCTATACCTTCCACGTACACGAACTATGTTGGGCTGCTGCCTATTTAGATGTGTCCTGAGGTGTTCACTTGAATCCGACATGGGGATGGGAATTTGGGTTGATCAAATATATCCCGGAAATATAAGTCAACGAAAAAAGACAGGGATTTGGGTCCAGCGGATGAAAATGGGAGAGACGGACGGAGAGAACGGAATGGTCTGTGCTAGTTAGAACTCTGACGGGACATTCTCACAGTTTTTACAACAACAACAACGAGAGCATGTATGAGACGAGAGTGCGATTTCAGAGTGTATCGAAATACATGGAAGTATCGAGGGAACATGTGAGGTGTCTTAAACCAAATACCTAGAGTTCAACGTCGTAGTTCTTCATATCATCGCCACGTAGTTCATCCCTCGCCGCTTCAACGTCCTCACCCCACAAAGAATCAAGCATGATCATCGGCTGAGAGTCTTCCTCTGTCTTGGTCTCTCCCAGCATCGTGGCTTCTGGGGTCTTCCAACCAGCTGTGAAGTCTAGACACTGCTTCTTCAGCAGGACTCAGCATTGTAGAGCCTCCATTAAGGCCGCGGTGATCCGATTTCGTTTCTTGGTATCGGTCTCCCTGGCTGATGAGAAGACACGCTCGCTGGGACGGAAGACGCCTGAATCGGAAGGTAGTCCATGGCGATAGCAACAGAGTTGGGAATTTCTGACTTGTGGGCCTATTGGTAGCGCGAGTTATAATAGTGCTGCTACCTGATTGAGTGAGGATACAGGGCTACCCTCCCAGTAGATCAGAAT